>JAZKJV010010590.1:0-62147 GCA_037367405.1 Ottelia alismoides | reverse complement strand
TCATGGATCTGATTGTTTTAGATCCCCTGGATACCTACGAATAATTCGATATCCATTTCACAAAATGGGTATCCCAATATAATGGATAACTGTTTTGATTGGAGCGGGTCGACCTGTTGATCTGATGCAGGGTTCGGATTGGGTGACCGTACAAGGGGAGCGGATTTTCGTCCCCACGAACACACCGAGGCAAGGAAGAGGCAGGCAACCTAGGGTTTGCATAGAGATATAAGTGGTTAGGGAGAAGGTGGGTGTTTGGAGGATTTCAGCAGGGGCAGAATTGGACAGCAAGAAAGGCCATCAAGGGCAGAGTTGGAATTTTCTGATGGAAAAGAAATGGAAAGGCAATGGGTTTATTTGATGTAAACTAAAACAACTTAGACTTATGCACGGGCGATTCACATACTTACGCAACTTTTTTAAATGAAGTTCACCCATCTAAGAGCATATTAACAATATACATACTTGACGTGATGGATTCGAAAAAAGTAGAATGTAAAAATGTTGCTATGTTTCTACGAGTAGTCACGTCTTCAACTAAAGTGTCAATGTCTGTATTTGGATCTGGGAAAAAAATAAATGTATGTACATGGATTTGAAAAGGGAAAAAGAGCGTAAAAGTGCTGTTGAAATTCGGTAACTTGTTGAAATTCGAAAACTTAACCACCACGCCAAACCTCCATGCTATTGTCCCTTAGCGTTTTAATATTTAAGATAAAAGGGGAATTTTGATGTAATAAATAAATTAATGGGAGGAGGGCAGCTTGGCGGCCTTTAATATATGTATAGCTGCGAGTAAGAACACACAGAGAGTAGCGATCTTGTTAGATGGAAATTCTATGAAAGGGTGAGATGGGTAATCTCAATCACTCATTTTACTATTATTAGCGACATGAAATTGTTGAAAATTTAGATCGCTATATACCATCATGATGTCACTCCAAATTCAACTTAATTCGAGACTTGCATCAAGACTATCAAAATTTAACGATTTCAGAATTGCTGAAATCGACCTCCTCCAGATGGACACGTTAGGGATGTCTTTTTACAAAAAAAAATTGAAACACACATTCCACTCATTATTCTATCTAGATCTCCCAAGGTTTCATGTCGTTAATGATGGTAAAATGGGTTGTTGAGATTACCCATCTTAGCATCTCACAGGATCCCCATCTCACAGGATCGCCACTCTACACACACATATATCCGCATTGGTTTACATACAAAATACGGGCATGCAGGACCATGATGCTGACGTCGCCCATCAGCAAAGGATGATTGGGTATTTCATCTTAATTTTAATCAATTGTGTTCCGTATTAGAGTTTATTGGAGCTACCCCACCCTTATTTAGGGGTCATTCGATAGAGGAATAAGGGTAACAATGGTGGAGGGATAAAGCATTGTTTCTATTCGTTTAGAGAGATATGGTAAGGACGAATAAGGGTGAATAAGGATAGATATGAGGTAGTTATTTGTTATTCTCAATTCCATTGGCACAGGAGGAGGGTGGATAGAATTTGTTGGTTAGAAGGAATAAGAATAGATAAAGTTTGTAAGTTAGGGGAGGTGATTGAGTGGTGGCAGGAAACGAGGGAGACCAAGGGATAAGCTACCCCTCCTTCCGCAAGAAGGGCTTCATTGCACAAATAAGGTGAATCGCAAGAGGGATAGGACGTGGAGGAGGGGGATACCACCTTTGTACTTCCCTATCCCTCGCGTTGTTTTCTAAACAAATAGTCCCTTACGAGTCATTCGGTAGAGGAATAAGGGAAAGGAATGAGGAGGGATAACGCATTGTTTCTGTCCAACTGGAGGGAGAGGATAAGGAGGGATAAGTTGTAGTTAATTGTTGTTCCTTGTTCGGTAGGAAGGATAATGGGGTTAAGTTAAATTATATTGTTAGATAAATGCTGGTTATTTGTATTTTTTGCGGGAGAGGCCTGTTATGAAGGAATGAGGAAGGAAACCTTATCTGTCATTTTAAATCATGGATAAAATATTGATCATCTATGGAGGGAGAGGAATAAGCAAGGATATCCCTCCTCATTCCTTAAAAGAATAGCCCCTTAAGGTATTTTCTAAAAACACATGAGAGAATTTAGTTCACTAGATGATAACATGTTCTCATTCAAATTTCGTTATAACATAAATTCCTAACACATCCGTCCATAAAATTTGATAGATGGGATAAGAGTCCAGAATTGTATCAAAATTTAAATGAGAACACAGTGTCATGTAGTAATCTAAATGACCCCACATGTTTCCAGAAAGTACCTTAAGACATACAAAAAATAAAGACGGATATAACTAAGTTGGCTCCCCGTCAAGGTAGCCCCATTAATCCCTCCATATTATATCCAGATTAGGTTTCCATGTGTTATTGTCCTCGCTTGCTACTTAAACAATTCCTTACTATTTAGTTTCCATATTTGTTTTAGATTTAGGGTTGCTTGTGTTGGTAATTTTGATTGGGAAACATATAATTAAAGTGGGTATGTTTTTTTATTCCTCTGCTACAATGATTGGGAAACTACACTACAACTAAATGGTTCTGTAGTGATATTTGTAATCATCCTCTTAATTATATAACGGCGATATATTTGTTGGAAAATATTTTTTGTGCTTAAAATTTGTGATGAAAGTAATTAAAATAATCATCACTAATTTTGTAATTCAAAACTTAGCGATGACCAGTTAAAATACTAAAAATAGGAACATATAAGATTTTAAAAATATAATTGTAGACCTATTTTGTTGTAGTGCTAGTTTGCAATTTAATCCTCTAAGCAATAATTATATAAAATAACAACAAAGCCTTTTTCCACAATTAAGTAGGGTGACTTAACGGATTTTTTTGCCTACATTCACATCTATTTTGAGTTATTCTCGGGCTTAAATCCAAATAACTAAGATCTGTTCAGATAGTCTCATTCCAACACTTGTTCAACCTTCCTTACCCCCTCTTAACCAGCTCAACATACCAAATCTCACATCCTTTAATTAGTGCATCAACCAACCTCCTTTGGAAATGATCAAACTAAACTTAATCATTTTTTCTCATATTATCATCTATCGGAGCTACACCAACTTTCCTTTTGATCGCAACATTCTAAATCCGGACTTTTTGTATATGACTGCACACCCACCTTAGCATTTTCATTTCTACCACTATCGTTATCTACACATGTCTACGATTCACATGTCAATATTCCGATCCATAGAGCATAGCAAATCTACGGCTGCTTTGTACTAGTTTACGTTGGTTTTCAATGGGCTTATCACAAATAATGTAGAGATTCCTCCCTCACTTTAGCAACCATGTATTTATTTAAGGGATATTTACACCCATAACCCTGAGTAGTTTCGTAATTACCCTAGGAAACCTTGATAATCACGAATTACATCCAAGACCTTGAGAAGTGGTTCGTTTTACACCCATAACCCTCCGTTAATTTTTTATCATTAACTCAACATGAGTAGTTAGTTAATCTAACCAATCCTAGATCTAACGGTTGAAGTTAATCAAAAATAAAAGAATAAAAAACCACCCCTACTTTCTTCTTCTTCCTCCGGCGCATCCCGCTCTCCCTTCTTCTTCTTCTTCCTCCGGCGCATCCCGCTCTCCCTTCTTCTTCTTCTTCCTCCGGCGCATCCCGCTCTCCCTTCTTCCTCCCCCGCCCATCCCCACCGACCACCCTACAAGAGCCCCCCCCCCCCCCCCCCCGTCCAGGCTGCAGGAGACCCCCCACCCCTCCGCGCCCCAACCGTTGGCCTGCAGGAGCCCCCCGCCTCGCCACCGACCTGCATAAGACCCCCCACCCCTCCGCGCCCCAGCCGCCGGCCTACGGGAGCACCCCCCGCCTCGCCACCGACCTGCAGGAGGCCCCCACCCTCCCGTTCCCCAGCCGCCGGCCTGCAGGAGCCCCCCCCCCCCCCCCCCCCCCCACCACCATAGCCGCCCGACAGGAGCCCCCGATCTGTGCAAGAGCCCCCCCCCCCCCCTCCTTCGTGCGACCTGTGCAGGAGCACCCCCCCCCCTTGTGTCGCAACCCCTCGACCTGTGCAAGACCCCCCCCCCCCTCGCGCGACCTGTGCAGGAGCCCCCCCGTGCCCCAACAGTCGGCTGCTCCGATCTGGGAGTCCCCCCCCCTCCCCTGCCGCCACCCGGCTTGCAGGAGCCTCCCCACCCACGTGCCCCCACCATCCGACCTGCAGGAGTCCTCCCCTCGACGAGAGGAAGGGTGGTCGAAGCAAGAGGGAAGAAGAGAAGGAGTGGTATACTTGGTAAATAAGATGAACTTAAAGGTGGATTACATAATGATACATAACGAATATCGTTGTAACTAACGGAGAAATGGATGGAATGTACTCCTTAGGGTTATCTATGTAATTAAGAAACTACTGAGTGTTATGCTATGCAAGAGTTAATAATGACTCCAGGTCCTGTATGTAATTCGCTATTACCGGGTTTTCTGGGGTAATTACGAAACTACTCAGGGTTATGGGGTGTAAAAATCCCTTTATTTAATGAGTAACATCTCCATCAATTTCCTCATCCCGTTGCAAAATAGATCTCAAGCATCTAAAAGAACATTTCTTCTGAATAATATCGTCTCCAATCTTCAAAATGAATGGTGAAGCATTCTCCCACTATAAGTAGAGTCGGCTATATAGATTCTTGCTCAAATCCATGTTGAAAGATTCGACGATTTTTTACGATGATTGTCGATTACTTAATGCAACCCCCACAAGGGGGGTTTGAGGCACAACTGCACTACCACCAAACAATTTAAGCGGATACAATCATTCGTTTAAAATTTGTTCCAAAATCTCTCTAGCAGAACCTTCTTCAACTGTACCTAGATTGCAAATTTGGCATCCAACCCCTTGTGGTTCTATCCAAACTCACACAATTCCCGCATTTTTGCGTAGATCGGTAAAATTATTCAGATCTACCATGTTTGTGACATACACGACCACTAGGTGATGAGGGCAAAAAACTGGAAAAACTGATACTGTACGAAGGAATCACAGGATATGAAGGATACCAACTACACCACAAGTTTTCCATCGAAAAATATCTTACTGTATTTATTTTCGGAAATAAAAGGAACACCAGTAGCATCACATAACAAGCAAACCAACTCAAATGCAAATCAAAATATTTTTACATGATACAGATTTATTTGTTTCGACCTATAAGGCACCGAGTAGCCTCTTCTTCCGTCAGAACCATTCAACATGACCTCAAAACAGCAAAGGATCCATTTGAACGATAGCTATAATGGAAGCAAAAACTACAGCCATCCTATTGATGTCAACAAAAGTTACATATTGCGAATCCACTTAATGGTCTAGTGATTAAACCGCAGAGGTTTTGAAAAATTAACTCAAATATTACTACACCAAAAGAACAAGTTTTGTGTGCTTCAAAAGAACATGTTGACTTTTATGAGTTCAGGTACAGTTTTTTCAGCGACCACAAGGGCTTCTCAACATGGCAGTTGCCAGCAACATGTCGATTGAAGGCTCAGGACAACCGTAAGGGGAGGCCATGTGGGAGAAGTTCAGTGGTACGGCATCGACCATTGACATTCCTCAGAGACCAGAATGCCAATTATTGCTCGATTGCTGACGAAGGGAGGCCAAGAAAGTCGTTTCTTACAGGTCAAAGGCTGAAATTGAAGTAGAAGAGCAGATTCTTAGAAGAGCAGGGCATGCTCATTGTGACTCACAAAGCAGATTGTTGAGTCTTGTGACAGATATGGAATGTAAAGAGGTCGACGGAGAATTGTTACTGGGCTGAGGGCCTTAGCTTGATGGAATGCCTTCTTGTAGTACCTGGGGAAGTGGTAGGCAGAAGGCATTAACTGTATTATTGGATAAAAGCTCGAGGACTTGGATGCAGGTATGCGGCGGGAGGGAGACATGTTTCGAGAATGTGGAATTGTGTAACAATAGTTCTATCAGGGCCCTCATCGCCGGATTGTTTCCTTGTATGTATAGGATGATTAAAGAAGTGAGGAGCTCATTCAGTCATCTCTACAGTGTAAAGTTCTTGTGAATGACAGCCAAAAAACATGAAGTTTTAATATATATCAACATGTACGCACGCCTTTCTGTGGTTAGTGGAACCATTTTGAACCCTACCTTGTGAAAATTATGTGATATCCCGATTCTTAACCAAGAAACACACGAACATGGCCATTCTTGATCTTAATAATCAACAATAACATCATCCATATTTTTTGAAGAAAAAAAGAGCAATGTCGAGGAAAGGTCCACCCAAAAAAATTCTAGTTTTCTACACATTCACATTATCATAATATAGCTACAAGGACCAATAGGCTCATATGCTTTTGGCATGCTTCAAAACATTCTCCATATACATTTTCTATCCTAGGAATATGTCGCCATTCCACGCAAACCACAAAGACCATAGGATAGTCACAATCTAAATCTTTGCGGGGTTACTCCCATGACCCAGCCTATCAATGGACTCCCAAACACAACCCTGTCTAAGTTTGACACCGAATCAACATGCATTGTAGACCAGACATCCCTTGAAACAGAGGAACCTAAGAAGAAATCATCAACATCCTCCACTGACATACATCGTTGGCATGAGCCATCGGTGCTCGAGAAAAACTTGACTCTACGATCACCAGTCATGAGCCAACCCCTCCATAAAAGCCAGATGAAAATCCGGATCCACAGTGACACCTTCCATCTCTAGATGTCCCTGAAATGATTCGAAGCAATTCCAGGATCAAAAGCCATCAGCAAGTAGAAGGCTCTTAATACTTTCCGCACCATGAAATGTCCATCTGCCCACATCCAATAGATCGAAATGTCCATCTGCCCACATCCAATGTCAGAAAGTCCCTTAACCTCTACGAAGACCTACAATAGAAGCAGAAACTCTGGAAAGTGTTGATCCATCAATGCAGTACAAAAATTAGAAAATATGCAATTAACCTCCCTGCGATCCCTCACGATGCAACGAACATCAGATGCCAAAGAAGACCAGCCAGGGGAAACGACCCCTACCTCGTCCAATCATCTGCCTAAAAGCAGGATTTATTGCCATCATCCAGCAAGGGTTTCATTGAATGATTCACGACCAGTCTTGGGAATTTATATGAATTTTTCAAAAGTTGGTGGTTTTCATTAATTCTATGAGTTTTTTACGATTTTGCTTTATTTCTAATCACTCTAATTTTACCTAACAAGTTTTCTATATACAAAAACCTGACATCCAATGTCCGATTAACAAAAAAATTGTTTCCACAAAGAGATCGCTGTAAAGAGTCTAAGAGCTCGTTTGACTATCATGTTACCTCGGGGTAACATGGTTTACCCCCCTGCATAACTTAGTTGGAATTCCATCACAAACCAATGTGACGACACATCACATTCCTCGTTCCAGCCCTCTCCAACCCTCCTAACCATCCAAACAGCTACTATTCACAAGAGGTTACTCCAACTTGATCCAACCCGGTTACCAAACATACCCTATGAAATCGTGAAATGATGATCGTATTAAAATTGAGGGTTTGAGCAACTTCAGTTGGTATATAAAATAATTGAGTTAATCTCTGAAGTTTGTAAGTAGAATCGATTTTGTTGGGTTTGTCTCACCAAATAAGGCCATCGAGCCTACACAAGGCATAACCGAATAACTTGAATTTCGAACCTTGCAACTATAAGAACCTTAAAAGAAGTGTTGTATTCATGACTTAGGACAACATACAGAAACCTTGAAGAGGATGAAAGCCACATTCCCTTCTCATTTATTCAATATATATAACAATATATAACAAGGTATTAATTTTTTTGGTTCGTTATCCTTTTGTTTCTCTTTTGCTTTAATTAATAAAACTTGGGGCGGACACCACCGAGTGTTCCCCCTACCTTTTAGATTTCAAAAAATATATATAACAAGGTATTACTCAAAAAAAATAGGGGCATATGTCCCTCATGTCAACCGCATGCTCCCACATGGCTTATTTGAAGTCTTGACTATACCACAGTTCTTGACCAAGAGTACATTTTAGTTCGTGAACCTATTGATATTATGATATATGATCTGTGTTGTGACCTCAGATAAGTCAAATATAGTTAAATCTGCAGTTCTTCATATGAATAAGTAACCATTTTCATAAAAAGAAAACATTAAATAGTTGCGTGTGCGCGCGTGCGCATGTGTGGGCGAGCGCGTGCACATGCGTGTGTGTGAGAGAGTGTGAGTTTACATGCGCCGGGGCCTCTAACTTCCAATTTTTTACTTTTTTGAAAAAATATCACAATGTATATTACATGCACCGGGGCCTCTAACTTCCCATTTTTTACTTTTTTGAAAAATATCACCATGTATATTCATCTATATATCCCTTCTATATGTCATTCGAATTCGTCAGAAACAGAGACTCCTATGTCCTCCATCTAGAACAAGTCAATTACAGAAATGTTTAGACCGTTAAAATTACATGTTCTAGATGGAGGGCATAGAAGTATTTGTTTCTGACCAAATTCGAATGACATAGGCATATATATAGATGAATATACATGGTGATATTTTTCAAAAAGTAAAAAAAAAAGTGGAAGTTAGAGGTCCTGGTGCATGTAAACTTACATGCACCTTGGTGCAAGCTCATTATCCCCTCCCCCCCCTCTCTCTCTCTATATATATATATATATATTATCGAACCCAAACACTTAAGAACATATGTTACATCTTTGTTTGATATATAAATATTATCGAATCCAAACACTTAAGAACATATGTTACATCTTTGTTTGATGCATTAAGCAACCGAACTTAAATTTGGAGTTCATGTTCAGTTCATATATATTGGACGAATATTTTCGAACTATTATAAAACGAACTCTAATCGAATATTTTTTTAAAAGAAACTCCAATAAAAATATGAACACGTTTAGTTTGATTATCGTCCCTAATCGTGATAAGCCTTCACCGACTGACAACATACACCAACAAACTAAGCCACATCTATATCCATGCCTTCCCACTTGAAGTGGGAGCAAAGATCTCCATACATCTTTGTGATGTCAAGTTGGAAAAACAGCCCCGGTGTAATACTCCTCATAGATGATGAACCTCCCTTAAGCCAAAAATGTCAATGTTGAGAGTTATTTTGCATTTGCTTATTTATTTCGTCTATGTAACTGGCCGTTTAGGGTTTCTCCTCTCTATATAAGAGATAAATACGGCACTCATAATAAACAAGTCATTATTTTATTTCCTTATGGTATTAGAGTGGCAATCCTAAACCGGAGCCATTACTCTGTTACCCCCACTACCAACCCCCATCCTATGTCATCGCCCTAGCTTCACATGCAGGACACCCTTCATCGTCATAGCAACATCTGCGGCATACAGTGGCAACAACATCGTTGTCGCAGGGGCCACTACTGCATCCAGCGATGGCCCTCATGACCACCGACATCTCCAGTTGCTACCAGCGACGCCTAGAGTCGTTGATAACGACAGCCACTGACCCGCCCGGTCCCTCCAGCCATCGTGGGTTGCCTCCACATCCGTGCGAGGGGTCTCCAGCAAAACCATATCCTCTCCACACTTCCTTCGTGATGCTTATCTTGTGCTTGAGGTCTGTGTGCAGTCTAATTTTGGGGCGATGAGGATGATTATAAACCTATAAATCACCCCATCCACCCTAGAGTGTCTCCAATGTTGATGGGAACGGTTGTTCCTTGAGTGCGCACACACAACTGATTTTCCATATGATTGTGTAGGCATCTTCAAACGGGTTTATAATGGACTTATAAGCCCTTGGCGACTCATTAATGCAATAAAAGTTATTGTTTTATCGTGTCCATCTGAATGAAATAAATAAATAAGGGATTTTATCAATTGTGCCCCTCCGAGATATCGCAATTTCAGTTATACCCCTATCTTTTTGATAATATCAGTTGTACCCCTCACTTCTTGCTAATCTATCACTTGTGCCCCTCGAGTTAGTGACCGTCCATCCACAGTGCAAACGGGCGTTAACTTTGAGGACAAAAGCGGAATTATTTTTAAAAAAAAAAGATTACATGGTCATTTTACACCATCTTCTTCCTCCTCTTCCCCCATCCTCTTCCTCCTCCTCCAACCTCCTCATCCTCCCCAGCCCGCACCTCCTCCCAGCTCCGCCCCGAGCTCCCCGGAACTCCTCCCCAGACCGCACCTCCTCCCAGCTCCGCCCCGAGCTCCCCGGAACTCCTCCCCAGCCCCGCACCTCCTCTCAGTGTGCACCTCCTCCCAGCTCCGCACCACCCCTCCCGCACGGCGCCGCCCCCTGCTCCGCTCCCCCGTACGTTACTCTATCTGCAACCCTGCGACCATGGTGTCCACTCAGGTGCCGCTGGACTCCTTGTCTTCCGAAAAACACGACGGAGTCGCTCTGGAATACCGACCTTCTCTTTTCAACTTCACTAGCGAGTTCAACCTCATCTGCACCTCTTACGATTCGGACCGCGTCACCCGTAAGTTCAAGGTCTTCTCCTCCCGGGAGCGCGAGTGGCGGGTCTTAACCTCGTCCTCCCGCCACAAGCTGCTCTCCCCGCGTGGAGTGGTTGCGGAGGGAAGACCTATTGGTGGACCGTCGACAGGGATATTCTTTGCTGCGACCTTGTTATTGATGCTTTGGAGACTGTGTGCGCACCCAAGGAGGCGAGGGGAGGGTGGGTGAAGCGGCAGATGGGAGCCGCGGGGGCGGAGCTGTGGTGCGTGACGTACGCATCGGAGAATGGGGAGGTGGGAGCGCATAGATTAGTGGGAGGAAGGAGTTGGGTCAAAATGAGGGCAGTGGATGTAGGGGTGGGGAGATACGTAAGGCCTCTGGCTGTGGACGGTGGAGCGGAGGAGGTGGTGGTGTGCCCCCTGCTCGTTATTCCCCCTGCTTCGCACCGCCCCGAGCTCCTCCCTCGAGCTCCGAGCTCGAGCTATCCGCCCGGAGCTCCTCCTCCGCCTTTCATTTTATTCTGACCATAATACCCTTCGTAATCACACTATGGTTTGAATAAATCATGGTTATTTTATTTTTTTGACAGTCAATCTGACGGAAGGGCACAACTGATGACGGAGCAAAAAGTGAGGGGCACAATTGATATTACCAAAAAGATAGGGGCATAACTGATATTGCGATATCTCGGAGGGGCACAAGTGATAAAATCCCAATAAATAAATATGAATGCATTTCGCTATTAAGGTCTTTTTGTCAAGTAGGATTATGTACCATGGCAATATTGAATACCATGCAACTAGGACACACCTGACTTCATACATGTGATATTTAATAAAGATCTCGAATCTGAGAAAGAGATGGAAATCTTTCTTTGTAGATTAATTTCCAACCAACTTTTTAATGCAGGTCCTCTACAAAGAGTTGACTTGATGAGGTCAAGATAAACTAAGACATGAATCGTAATTGTCATGATCAGCAGACAACCTTTGACCTAAGACAGATATGCATTTATATGCCTTAGCATGCACATTTGACAAACCAATAGGCTGGTGACCAAGCCAAGGTCCATATATCGATGTGTTGGTGTGCATATTAAGATATGAGATGTATGATCTATCAAAGGAATCATACATATTCATAATTGATGAATCAGGCTACAGAGCTCACTCATGAGATAATTTGGGGTCAAAATGAATTCCATGCATGGTCGTCCTGTTTATGAAATAAGACACAGATTTGAGATATTAATATATACTTTTGGAAAGTATATAATTAATATTGTCACCTAAATCTATTCATTTATTTTGAACAAGATAATCAAACTAAGGTTTGACCTTCGGATATATCAAAGTTTTTCTAGTGTGAAGGATGAATGAGCATTGAAAATACTCAGGGTTAACTCTATCATAATAGATTATGTACCATGATACTTCCATTCTGAGGGAGTGATGAAACATGATGGATTTTAGTGGCTCCACTAACTTGATGATTTGTTCCTGCTGATATGGGCGATGGCGACGCGACGGAGTTCTCAGCGAGGCGATGGCGACGCGTTGGCAACGCGATGGAGTTCTCAACAAGGCGCTGCATGGAGTTGGCGAAGACGGAGGGGCGCACAGGTGTTCTCTCGTGGGGGGGATGCTCCGCTCCCGCACGTTGCCGACTGTGCTTCGTTGGAGGGAAGTTCTTCGGGGGCTCGTAAAGATAGCCCTCAATTCGTAGCCGCGGAAGGGGAGGAAGCGCTCGCAAAGAAGGGGAGACGGATACCCGTCTCCCATAAGAAACCGGGACGTCTTTGCTGACGTTGTGGCGTAAGGGGTCATTTGGCCTCGGTCTGTGTTGCTAAGCCACGTTGTTTTGCATGCGAAGGTCTGGGTCACAAACAGTTGGATTGCGGTTCTTCTGCAAGGTTTGAGGGAAGGCGTTTCTCACTGGGAAGGTCGGTTGTTCCTCCAAGGAACACTCACGGGGAGTCGTCAGGCCTCGGAGGTGGAGGTCGCTCTTTTGCGTAGGTTGTGGCTGGCGCCACCTGCTCTAACCCGGTGGCGGAGTCGTCCTTCTTTCAGAACGAGTCTTTCATTCCATGTGCTGACCAAGGTTCTCTTGCGATGAAGTCGCGGGTTCAGGCTACGCGAGGCTCTTCTGCTCAGAGGGCGGTTGTTGGAGTCTACTTGAATGATGGCCTTTCCCTCGAGGTTGTGAACAACCTTCTTAGGGAGCTCCTGGGGGATCGCTTCTCGGGAGACATTATCCCTCTTTGGAAAAGGAGATGTTGTGTAAAGGGGTTGTCGGACGATCAGAGGCTCAGGCTTTTCCATGGCGGTTTGAGTGGAGGCATTGCTTGGAGGGACTTGCGTTTTGCGGATGGGGCATGCACGGACGTTGAGGTTTGCGTCGCTAACGTTCGTGGAGTGCCATTCCTTTCTCGGTCTGTTCACTGTCTAAAGCATACTCTAAGAAGATGGGGAGAGGTTCTGGTTGTCACCGACGACGGGTTATCTCCGGGGTCCGATCCCTCCACGACTAGGATTCTTCTGGAGTGCAACAAATCCTTCCTGGACAGAGCGGGGGATCAGGTGTTCTTCGAAGACCTAAAGTTTGGACACTTCTATTGTCGTCTGGAATTGTCAGTGGTTTCTCCGCGGCCCCCTCCGGCGGAGCATGGTGTCCCCGTCATGCCGGACGTTGCAAGAGGCTAGGGTGTCGTTTCGCTTCCCGAGGCACAGATACCAAAGCAGGGCATCGCTTTGGGGTTTTCGCCAGGCTATGATGTTTTCGTAAGGCACTCGGGGTTTCTCGTACGTGAAGCCCATCCTTCGACGTGGAATCGGTGTTTCGATACTTTTCTTGGTGGTTTTCATACTGACGTGGCAGGTAGGTGCACGGGAATCGAGGGTGATTTCGATCTCTCGAAAAGGTCCACAGGGTCCTTGTCTCGGGGCTTCTCTCCGGTTATTTGAGTCGCTCAGTTCTAGGGCGGACCCTCTATCGGATATGGGAGCGGACCATCCATCGGTTCGGTAGGTAGGGACCGTAGGGTTGTTGAGCTGGAAAAGTTCGAGCATGACGTGGCGGCCTCGACTTTTTCTGAACATGGGAGATTGCTTTTGCCTCCGATCATGGGCCCCCATTCTTTCGATTCTTCCGAGATCTCCCCCGAGGGACAGCAGAAGGGGTCTCCTTCGCATATCGTGTCGTCCATCACATCTGTTTCTCCCTCCGAAGCTGTTGTGGGGGACTTGATCGCTGCTCCTTCGGATGAAGAACCAACAAGGAGATCCTCTAAGCGTTACAGAAGGAGGTCCAAGCCGTGGTCGAGGTCGACGGAGACGCAGACTTGCCTCACCTTCAATGAGGCAGTGGCAGCGGCTGCAGGAGTTGTTAGACCAAGGGGTTTCAACTATATTTCTAAATGAAGATCTTATCTTGGAATGTCAGGGGTTTGGGGAACGCTGACAAGAGAAAGTTGTTGGGTACTAGGTTCAAAGAATGGGGTTGTGATGTGGTGCTTCTTCAGGAAACCAAGCTTGGTCAGTTGGATGAAGATCTATGGCGATCTTTTGGTTGGGGGAGTCTTGATGAATTTCGTGCCTTAGATGCCGAGGGCTCTGCTGGAGGGGTGCTCATTGCTTGGAGGTCGGCGACATTCTCTTTTAACTCGATATCGAAGGGTTGCCACTCTATCACCGTTTCTCTCACAAGACGGGAGGATTTTTCTACCATGGTCCTATCCTGCGCTTATGGGCCTTCCTGTCATTTGAAGAGAAGGAACCTTTGGGAAGAGCTTCGTCGGACCAGCGAATCTTTTGCGGGCTTTCCGTGGCTGATAGGGGGTGATTTTAATGTAACTTTGCGTGCTTCAGATCGTCCCCAGTCAAGGGGGGTGCGGATCCGAGCTCGGCAGACTTTTCAGATTTCAGTGACTCTCTTGCGATGGAGGATTTGTGTGCTACGGACATAGCTTACACTTGGAGGAACTCTTTGTCGCGATCTTGCATTGACAGATTTATTGCTTCTGAAGCCCTTATGTCGGCGTTTCCACTTGCGCTTGTTCACTCTTATCCACGTTCGTACTCCGACCACACACCCATCGTGTGGGACTCGGGTATGTCGCCTCCCTCTGTGGGCTTCTTCAGGTATGAAAGGTGCTGGCTATAGGAGGACGGTTTCGGGAATTTGGTGGCTGAAGTCTGGGGGAAGGAGTGTGATGGGGGTTCGGCTGTGGGGAGGTTTGCACGAAAGTTGGTGCTCTTGCGGAAAAGCTTGGCCTTCTTTAAAAAGTCTTCGAGGGCTGCTCACAAGGAAGGAAGCAGAGGAGCTCGTCGCTTCTTTGGATGTATTGGAGGGGGGAAGGGATCTCACCCCCGAGGAAGTGGCCTCTAGGTCGGCTGCCTAGGCAAGGGTTGAAGCTGAGGACCGGAAGAGGGTGGAGGAATGACGTTAGAGGGCGAGAATCTCCTGGCTTAGAGGAGGAGATGCGAATTCAGCGTATTTTCATAGGGTGGCCAGTAACAGGAGGCGCTCGAACTATATTCGCTCCATCTCCTTTGGTGACAGATTGATCGCTGGGGAGGATGCTCTTGGGAGAGAGGTATCAGCCTATTTTAAAGATTTCTCATCCATTCGCACCCTAGGCGTTGGTTTTGGTCGGGGGAGGAGACTCATCCTCTCTCTCCCGTGCTGCATGACTATTTGATAAAGGACGTTACCTTGGAGGAGGTGAAGAGTGTGGTTTGGGATCTCAACTCTGATGCCTCGCCGGGACCGAATGGCTTCCCCATTGCCTTCTACAAGGACTTTTGGGATGTGGTGGGGGAAGAGGTCTGGGATGTTATTTTGGAATTTTGCAGAGGTAATGCGGGTTTTGACCGAATTAACAGGGTTATCATTGTCCTAGTGCCAAAGATTTGCTTACCTCATTGTATTGAGGACTTCCGTCCAATCGCAATCTCGAATGGCATATATCTGATCGTGGCAAAGATTTTGGCCCGTAGACTCGCCCCGTTACTCGATGATTTGGTTTCGCCTACTCAGACGGCGTTCATTCGTGGTAGACAAATTGCCGATGTTACGGCTTTGGCTTCTGAAATGATGGAGTTTTGGAGGAAAAGAGGGACGCATGGGATACTCTGGAAAGTGGATTTTGCAAAGGCTTACGACTCGCTTGATTGGGCTTTCCTTTGGTCGGTCCTGCGCACCCGTGGTTTTCCCTCATTATAGATCTCTTGGGTTCGTCGATGCATTTCTACGGTGTCGTTCTCCGTTATGATAAATGGTCGACTTGTGGGTGATCGCTTCCAGCGTAGAAGAGGTGTGCGACAAGGTTGCCCTTTGGCTCCTCTCCTCTTTGTTCTCGCGGTCGATGTGCTTCCCAGAATGGCGACTCGTGTGGTTGGCCATGGCTTGTCCATGGGCTTCACCTGCGGCGAACGGGTTATCCTAACCCTCCAATTTGCTGACGACACAATTGTGTTCATTGAGGGGGGTCAAGAGGAGGTCAGGGGGATGGCGGCGACTTTGGACATCTTCAGCGAGCTCTCGGGTTTACTCATAAACCAAAACAAATCCAAGGTGATTCCCTTTGCTTTCGATGTGGGGTCGGTGGCCGCCTGTGGCAGGATTTTGGGCACCAACCCCTCTTCTCTTCCAATCAACTATTTGGGCTTGCCGCTGGGAGCGGGGAGGGCTAGGGCGTGTGACTAGAGCAACGTTTTAGAGAAGATGGAGAAGCGGCTCTCCGGTTGGAGTGCTTCCTTGCTTTCGCGGGGTGGACGCCTTGTGCTCATCAAAGCGGTTCTTTCTTCTATCCCCACTTACTATCTTTCAAATTGGTTATTGTCGGTGGGTGTTCGGAACCGTATGGAGAGCTTGATGAGGAAGTTCCTATGGGGAAGAAGAGGCCACTCCTCACATGCTGCGCACCTCGTGGAGTGGGCTGAGGTGACGAAGAGGAAATGTGAGGGAGGTCTTGGCATCCGTCGTCTTGAATGGGTCAATATTGCTCTCCTGATGAAATGGGTTAACAGACTTGGGGGGGGGGGGGGGGGACGGGGGGACGGACAGCTTCTGCACCTCTTTATTGCGCGAGATCCTGGCTATCGATGTCGAGCTCCTGGGGGATCTTGGTGTTAGGCGCTCTCTTACCCCTTTCTGACGCGGGGTGATTTCGGTGAGACAGCGCTTCTCTCACCTCTTCGCTCCGGTACTTGGAGATGGCTGCTCTTTCAAGTTCTGGCTCGATGCTTGGGCGGGTGGCGCTCCCCTTGCCGATTCCTTCCCACGCCTTTGTGCCTTGGCGTCCGATGGTCGTGCCACTGTGGCTTCCTCGTGGTCGGGAGATGGATGGTTTCCGTCGCTCCTGAGCAACCTCTCTGATCAACGTTTCGACGAGCTTCTTGCGCTTCTGGATTCTCTTAAGAATGCGCCAAGGCCCACGTCTGGTCGTGATCACTGGGTTTGGCGAGATGGCGTATTCTCCACAAGGAAGGCCTTCAGGGCAATATCTTTTCATCCACATTCCGAGCTGGATCTCGTCTACCGTGACTGCAAGTTCATGTGGCTTTTGAGGCTGCCGGAGAGGGTAGCCATATTCATTTGGCTTTTTCGCAGAGGGAGGATCTTAACCAGGGAGCGTTGCGCTAGGCTCTTTGGCGATTCGATTCCGGTTGTTTGTATTCTATGTAGCAACGGCGTGGAATCTTTAGTTCACCTCTTCTTCACCTGCTCGATCACTACCACCGTTTGGGAGGAGGCGGGGATTTCTTGGATCAACAAATCGGATCTTGCAAGCTTTTGGGACTCTGTTCGATCCAATAGGGTCAGGACGCGCGGTGAATTTTTTAGCCTTTTTGCTTACATCAGTGTTGTCAAAGGCGCCCGAGGCGCTCGCCTAGGCGCTAAGGCGAGGCGAGGCGAGCCCTAGGCGCCTTGCCTTGCTTCAGGCGAGGCGTTTTGCCTCAGGCGCTGCCTAGGCGAGCGCCTGGCCTAAGGCGCCAGGCGCTTGAGGCGAGCGCCTGAAGCAAAACTGGGGCTTTTTGCTGAATTATTTGTATTTTTTTCTTTTTTAAAAATTAAAGTTGGATAAATATTAGTTCTAAGTAATATTTTGACATGTTAGTATACATACATATATATGCATACAAATACATGCGTCAATTATACATACACTTGAAATACACATACATATACACACTAAGCTCTACATACACACATACATTTACACATGCACATTAATTATAAGTATTATAATTTAAAACATAATACACACATACATACAAACTCATATATGTATGTATAGGCATATACACATACATGTAAGCATATGTATATGCATGCATATCCATGCATACACATATGTACACATGTACATGTATACACATGTACACGTATTTACATGCACTACACAAATATACATGTAATATACATTTACTTATAAATATTTATGCATAAACACATACATGTTAGTCCTTAATTATACATATACACATACATTTATACATGTTAGTTCTAAATTCTATTTACAAGTTACATTTATATTAGTTTTAAGTACTACATATATAAATATACATGTACTTGCATATATATTGGATTGATATTAGATGTAATTTATACATGTTAATAATTAATTCTTTATAAATACATACATGTCAGTCCTTAATTATACATATACACATACATTTATACATGTTAGTTCTAAATTCTATTTACAAGTTACATTTATATTAGTTTTAAGTACTACATATATAAATATACATGTACTTACATATACATTGGATTGATATTAGATGTAATTTATACATGTTAATAATTAATTCTTCATATACACATACATGTTAGTCCTTAATTCTATAATTCTACATATACACATACACGTTAGTCCTTAGTTCTACATATGCAAGTACATTTATACATGTTAGTTCAAAGTTCCATTTACACATTACATTTATATTAGTTTTAAGTACTATAATTGCAGACATGATATATACGTACGTACGCATATATATGCATATACAAATAAATATACATACGCTTACATGTATATTGGATCGATATTAGATTGTAATTTAGGTGTGTGTATGTGTATGTGTGAAATATTTTTTTGAAAACATACATGCATGTACATATAAATACATACATATATGTATGTATAGGTACATAAGAATATATTTACATAAATATATGTAATATATATAGCGCCTCGATTGTCTCAGGCGAGCGCCTAATCAAGCGCCTAGCGCCTCAGGCGTTTTGGACTCCTAGCGCCTTAGAGCGCCTTACGCCTTTGACAACACTGGCTTACATTTGGGCGATTTGGCTGGGTCGTAACGCTTCTATCTTTAGGGGTCAACGTTTTTACAAGGAGAATATCTTGGGTCACGCGACGCATCTTGCTCGTGATTGGATGTTGGTGTTAATTTGCGTACTTTGTCTTGGTTGGGATCTTCTCGATCCCACCTCTGTCTGTCCTTCTCCCTGTACCTGTATTTCTTGCCTTCCTGTTTTCCGCTTTCTTTTAATAAAAGTTTCTGGGGCGAACACCTTGCCGTGTCTCCCCCACATCGTTGGATTTTCAAAAAAAATTAATTGGATTAAATCTCTATTCATTTGAATACAATTTTCAATTACAATTTCAATGTCCAAATGTTAGAAACGGAAATGGTCTTGGAAATGGAAATATACAAGCTCATTGAGCTCATTTCTAAACTCCAAATGGTTTGGACTTTGATTAGAAATGGTCAAGGAAGTTGGGTTCAATTCATCGATATTTTCTCGAGCTGACATAGAGTGGATTGCATTTCGTTGAGCTCATTTAGAGTGTGAAGTTTTCCACTCGAGCTCAATTTATAAGAGGATCGATTTCAAGCTAAAAATAGTATAAACCATGAAATTGTATTGATATCCATATTTCAAGCCGCTATACATGGACAGTATGATCTTCCTGATATTATCTCCAAGTATTTGCATTTGTATATCATGAATACTAATTGGATTAGAACCCATACTTAAAGATGTCAATGTTGTAATAATTGTTATTATTACATTTTCATAAGGATATTTTTGTATTTGATTTACAAAACATATTTCATTAAATATATGAATGATGATTCACAATAATAACTGTTTATATGAATATGATTCATGTAAATAATATTTACGTAAATATGATTTGCATAATATTTCCAAGGTATGAAATTATGTGTGAATTTGATTCACAATAATTTCGTAGATGTAAATTGGATTTACATTTTGTGCTTGTGAATATGAATCATGAGCTATAGGGATATTTCCATAATTTCTCCAATATTGATAATGTGATTATCAAGATAATTGATTGCTAAATAAAAGGCAACAACCTTGACTATATTTAGTCAAGATGGGACGTGTACAATGGTTATACACATGATGCCATTATATTGAGTCCTATTGCGAATAAAGGTCTTAATATTATTGCATTATTTATTGATTAATCAATTAATAAATTAGTAACAATCTCATTCCATATATGGAATTTGTTGGACGTGTGTATTGACACATTGCACCACTACAAAGAGTCCTTGAATTGAATTCTTTGCTGATTTGTAACTTGATTTATTACTTAAAGTAATTAGAGACAAATAAGGAAATAATTGTATTATTAAACAAGGACTTGGTATCAATCCCTTGATCAACAATCCAAGGGTCATCATTGTGCACACCTACTTGAAGAGAAGACTCTTCAATAGGCGTGTACAATGTGTATAAAGGAGAGTAACACTCGCTTGTTTATTCACTTGAGTTTTGGAGAGCCTAATCTTTTAAGAATCCGTGCCATAGAGAAAGAGAAGAGTCTTGAGTGTATGCAACCCATACATGTCTCTTCTTGAAGCTATGTTCGTGAAGATGACATCAAAATTTGTATGAAGCAATGCGATTCATCTCTGCATTCACGAGAGAGATACTGCAAATCGAACTTGATTCGAGAGGTCTCTTGCTTTAAAGACTCATGCTTCAAGAGGTAACCCTAATGTCATCTTAATATTCATTAGAATATTAGAAACCTTGTTAGGAAAATAGTTTCCCTAATTTAATGGTTTCGCAAGTACAAATTGTTGTGCTGAAATTTCTTGTTCATATGATGAACATACAATGTTTTATGCAAATAGTTTGCTATTTTCCGTGTTTTCATGATATGAAGTTCATAAATAGTTTATTTACTTCATTTTATAGCCCCAATCATGTCCTTTCTCAGCTCCTTTATCATCGTGTCAGATAACAAGGTTGACTTCTCCTCCTTTGATACCTTCAAAGGCCTAGAGCCCATCGTTGAAATGGTTGGGATCAATTATGAGTTATGGTTCATGTAGTTCATGAGCCTTATGCAATGCAACAGAAAGGAGCTGGGGCAAATGCTTTGTGTAAGCAAGATGACGTGTATCCCCCTTTCCCCTTGCCGCCAACCGACCTCTTTCCTAGCTGTTGATCCCCCTTCCCCTACCTCCATCTCCACCGCTCATCCACTGGCTTCCCTCTACTGTTTGATCACTTCCTCAGCTCAATCTAAACCGCACCCTAGCGCCTTAACCTCAGCCGCGAGATCTGACCCCATCCAGCGGCTCGATTTCCTTCACATCGCCCCTTCTCTCCTAATCGCAGGATCGATCCTTGATCCCATCGCATCCACCCGCTCCCGCCCTGATCTAGGCCCTTAGATCTTGGCCTCGGGTCTAATCTGAGGCGTATGTACCTGCCTCCATGGGGATTGTTGGATCATTAGATCCAACATCCCACAGCCATCGTCCTCCTCCAGTAATGCATGACGCCTTGCTCCGCCCTCGCCCCCTTCCATTTTTTTACCACCACTCCTCATCACCTCTCCACTCCCTAATGGTCCCCTCGTGTATCCCAACACCCCCTTCTTCGCGCACCCATTAAGGTCGCATCCCCGACCTTCTCTCAAAGGCCCTAAATATCAATTTCGGTCACCATTTCGGTGACCGACCAAAACGGAATTTCGGTGGAATTTCAGTCGAATTTCGATCGAAATTTCGATCATTTCGGTCATTTTTGTACTAGGGCCCCCATATTTCGATCATTTCGGTCGAATTTCGATTTCGACTAGATATCGATATTCGACAGAAATTCGATCGAATTTCGTTGAAATTTGAGGCCATGCTTCTCTCCCACGACTCAGCCGTTACAATCACCCTCACCATCACATGTAACGACGGGATCCTCCACCAATAAATCATCGCCTCTACTACTGTACTTCACTGTCCACCACTTCATGGGCTTCGGCCAAGCTTCCCCTGCCTCTCTGTGACAGAGAGAGGTTGGCTTAGGACCGAGTGACGATGATCGGAGCCTATGTGTGACCCATGGCTCCAGTCATGTCGCAGTCACTCACAAGGTTGCCCTAGCTCCCCACCGTGGCTGCACGGGTTTGAGCAACGACCCGAGGATCGCCTAAGTCCTCAGCCCAAGCAGCCCCCTCAGCCAAAGTACCTACTCCGATCAGGTAACCTCTCTTCTCCTTTGCTTCTATGATTTTCTTCCTTTTATTCTGATGCACATACACGTCCCATCCGTTCACCGACCATACTACAACCTCCATCATACAGTCATCATCCTCATGTCATCCTTCGCACACCGCCTTCCCTTCTCCAGAGCTCTGACCACCACGCCCTCTTTCCTCTCTGCTTTATCAGAGAAGAATCATCGGTCCCCCGCTCCTCCACCTCCACGGGACCCCCATTCCTTTCACAAACCCACGCACCACACTGCTTCAGCTACAAGCTAACATTTGCAGATCCACATCTCGTCAATGGCTGGAAAAGCAGATCTGTCTCCGATCTCAATCAGGAGCTCCGACGGAAATTCACCATCCCATCAATCCGCGCGACCTCACCGACTCATTGGCTAATCATCACTATTCTCTCTTTTTATCCTCGAGGAATAAGAACTTCATTCCAAATCTTCATTAATTCCGCAACTTTAGTAATATTCCTTCTCCTTGTTATTAACCCTAAATACTAACCCTAATTTGTGTTTTAAATACTAACTTTTTCCCTTATTTTCTCTTTTATTAAAAATCCAAAAAATAAATATTGTAGATATTTGTTTTGGTGTCAAAAAAATAAAAATATAAAAAATATCAAAACCACAAAAAAGAGTGTTTTAAATTACTTTAAAATAGTTGCGAAAATATTTCATTGTACAATTGACTTCTTCTGACTTTTTTCGTCAACATGAAACTTGTAGATCTTCGAGATCTGCAATTTTCATGTTTTGACTTTTTGTTAATTCTACCACCTATTTCTTTTTTAATTTTTCCATTATTTTTATTTTTCTAAATATTCTGATGCGGCCACGTGGCGCCCTTTGGGTCGTCCACGCGGCCATTTCCACTGGCTGGCACCCAGCCTCTTTCCTAGCCATTGATCCCCCTTCCCCCACCTCCATCTCCACTACTCACCCACCGTATGATCACTTCCCCAGCTCAATCTGAACTGCATCCTAGCGCCTTAACCCCAACCGCGAGATCTGACCCCATCCAGCGACTCGATTTCCTCCATGTCGCCCCTTTTCTCCTAATCGCAGGATCGATCCTTGAACCATTGCATCCATCCACTCCCGCCCTGATCCAGACCCTTAGATCTTGCCCTCAGATCTAATCAGAGGCGCTCGTACCTGCATCCACGTGGATCGTTGAATCACTAGATCCAACAGCCCACAACAATCGTCCTCCTTCAGTAACGCATGATGCCTTGCTTCGCCCTTGCCCCCTTCCATTTTTTACCACCACTCCTTGTGTAGCCTAACGCCCTCATCTTCACACACCCATTAAGGTCTCATCCCCGACCTCTCCCACGACTTGACCGTTACAATCACCCTCACCATCACATGTAATGTAGGGATCCTCTGCCTATAAATCACCGCCTTCGCTACCGTTCTTCACCGTCCACCACTTCATGGGCTTCGGCCTAGCTCCCCCTACCTCTTTGTGACAGAAAGAGGCTGGCTTAGGGTCGAGCAACGATGACCAAAGCCCAGGTGTGACCCATGGCTCCGACCATGTCACAGCCACTCACAAGGTTGCCCGAGCTCCTAGCCGTGGTTACGCGGGTCTGAGCGACAACCCGAGGACTGCCCAAGTCCTCAACCCAAGGCGCCCCCTCCGCCAAAGTACCTGCTCCGATCAGGTAACCTCTCTTCTCCTCTGGTTCTCTGCTTTTCTTCCTTTTATTCCGATGCACACACACGCCCCATCCGTTCACCGACCATCCTACAACCTACACCATACAGTCATCACCCTCGCGTCACCCTTCGTACACCGCCTTCCCTTCTCCAGAGCCTCGACCACCATGCTCCCTTTCCTCTATGCTTACTCGAAGAAGAATCATTGATCCCCCGCTCCTCCACCTCCATGGGACGTCCATTCCATTCACAAGACCATGCACCACATTGCTTTGGTTACAAGCTAACATCTGCAGGTCCACATCTCGTCAATGGCTGGAAGCCCAGATCTATCTTCGATCTCGATCAGGAGCTCCGACGGAGATTCATCGCCCCATCAATCTGCTCGACCTCACCGACTCCTTGACCTACCCTTTCCTTCGTAGGACCTTCACAAAGGTGATGTGACCATCTGACCAGCAGCTAGAAGTCGAAGGAGGAAGAGAGGCAATTGTCAGAGCCCAATAGCGTCATCACCCTCGCGGTTTTGGACGAAAAGCAGTTGTCGTTGAATGACGCCTCTACAGCAGCCATCCAACGACCCTGATGCAGCCACGTAGCAGCACCCCATGCAAGCAGCTTCGGTGGACCTGCGGCTCCATGGCGTGCCACGCATCTCGAGACTATCGTCGAGCTACCATCCGAACCTAGCTGCATGTATGCATGCCATGCGTGTATGGCTGAGTGTATTACGTATTACACCATGCAGCTCCTCAATTTTACAGCTTGGTCCCTTCCAGACGCATGCTCCTCATGTGCATGCCTGGGTAATTTGCAGGAAGGCCCTGTCGTGTTCTCGTATTTGCAGAAATTCCCCCACCAGGGACCTTAATGCATATTTATCTTTTTATTTCTTTGCCTTTTATTACAATTATGCCCCTGGAACCATAATAATCATATCTTGAGCATGCAAACTCCAATTTAGTTGATTGCAGTTTCATTTTATTGCTAATTTTATTCTCTATCTAATGACGTCTTTTATTTGGTGATTTTACACTTAAATATGCATGCTATATTTTGAAATATAGTACATATTGCTCTTCATTCATTGATGTTATTAATCCATTTTATTGCTCAATTTGTCTCTGAAATCAACCTTTATTTGATTGCTCATTGATTTGACTATTTTAGGGCATAGTTGTACACTATTGTCTGCATATTCATCTATTGCATATCTTGCACCATAAATCTTATTTAATTGCATTAAAAACCAAATAAAAAGTGCATGCATCATATTACTTTGTCTCTACATCATTCTGTTTGCAAAATGTATCCGCATATCATTCTGTGTCATGCATAGTGATTGTATATGAAGACTAGACCTATGAATATAGTCGCTCAATATTTAATAACTCGCGATAATTTTTGATAGATAGATAAGGAGGCTCGTATCCATGTGTTTGACCTTGGTACACTTACCAAGTAAAATAATTTCCACATATTCGAAGTTGTGGTTTTTGCTGCATCATTTTCACCACCTATACTACGATAAAATTGATTATTAAAGTGGCAAAATGCGATTCATCATGCATCAAGCTTTGAAATTTAGAGTCGAGTGCTTAAGCTTATATGTCTCCAATTAGTGCAATGCATAAACCCGTTGTGCCTGGCGCGAACAAGTTATCAGGGCTAGTTCTCCTCCATAATAGTTCAGGTTTATAATAAAGACGTTACAAATGGTATCAAAGCAACTTCTCTTTGATGGAGGAAAGAGCTACCCAAGAAGTGGAGTAACTTTACAAAGAGATATGGGGAAAGGCTACTCGAAGAATGTATCCGCCACTATTATCAGGATAAGTGATGGGTCATACCACAACGAGGACATTGCAATATAAGTGGGGATGCTTATAACATCATAGACATGGTCCCACAACAATACTCATAAAGTGTAAAAGTGGATTATAAAAGTGTGGACCGAAATACTACTTGACAACATGGACTTAAGCATTTTGGGTGGTTGTTAATGGATCCAAATGGGTCCAATTAGGTTTAAGCTCGATAAGTTGTCTGGATCAGTTTTCTCGACAATGGCTCCGATCTAGACACTGGAGGTCTATGTTGCACCAAAACTATGAAGATCCCATAGATACATCATTATATATACTATATCCCTTAGTGCCAAAAGGTAAATTGAGAACATGTGCAATCATCAATCATTCATTGAGTATTTGGAAGCTCCCTTTATCAAAATCAAACAAATGGCATATCCTTATGGGTCAATCTAGTCATATGTAAGGCTAAGCGTGAGAACTGAAGTCGCTTACAAATCTTGTCAAATTATTAGCACATCATAAAAAATGTATATTCGTCATGGTTTTGGGACACTCACAACTCAACACAATATCAACCTTAGCTAGCTCAGCTAAGTTGCATGCACTTGAGGTTGAGATCACGTGATCAAAGACATCCACCTTATTTATGCAAAAGTGCCACAATCTGTAGCTGATGCATAGTTTGTGCCTTTATATAGTTTAAAATGTCATCTCGAGGTGGTACTTGTGCACTTGTCTTCCTTGAGGGTAGATTTTGGATTTTTAAAGTACTTTCTCAGGAGTAGAGATTAAAAGAACCTCCATATGATTTTTATTGATTTGGAGAAGGCTTATGATTCAGTCTCAAGGGAGATATTGTAAAGTGTTTTGTAGAAGAAACAAGTACATGTCCTATACATTAACCTTATAAAGGATATGTATGATGGGGCTTCATCTTGTGTAAGGATACAATATGGGAATATTGACTATTTTAACATCAACGTCGGTTTGCATCAAGATTCAGGTTTGAGTCCATTCTTTTTTACTTTAATTATGGATGAGTTGGCTAGTCACATTTAAGATGAGATACCTTGGTGTATGTTGTTTGTCGATGATATTGTGTTAAATGAAGAGACAAAAGGTGGAGTAAATGAGAAGCTGGAGATTTAGAGACATGCCTTAGAAACTAAAGGATTTCATATAAGTAGGGTAAGACTAAATATATGGAGTGCACATTTGATGAAAACAACGGTGAAGGACTCGAGGTAAAGATTGGAGATGATGACGTTGAGAAGAAAGATTCTTTTAGATATGTGGGATCTATTTTGCAACAGGATGGGGAAATTGATGGAGATGTTACTCGTAAAATAAATGCAGGTAGGCTAACATGGAGAGGAACCTCTACTATTCTTTGTGATAAGAAAATCTCTTTGAAAGTCAAACGAAAATAATATAAGCAACCGTGAGACCTGTTATGCTCTATGGATCAGAATATTGGCATGTGAACCATAAACCTGTGTAGAAAATGACAGTAACAAAAATTAAAATGGTAAGATGGATGTGTAGTCATACACAAAAATATCGAATTCGGAATGATGCGGCTAGAAGGAAAGTTGGTGTAGCTCCGATAGAAGATAAAATGAGAGAAAACCGACTAAGCATGGAAGGACATATCGATATCGATATCGTTTCAATATTGTGTCGATATCGATATATCGGCGATATATCGCCGATATATCGCTATATCTAGGAATTTTTCTGAAGAAAATGCCTGAAATCGGATATATCGATATATCGATGTCGATATCGGTCCCATGTCGATATGGATATATCGGCGATATATCGCCGATATATCGGGATACGGCCTCCCATGCGACTAAGATGGTTTGACTATTTCCAAAGGAGGTTGGTTGATGCACCAATTAGAAGATGTGAGATTTGGGACCTTGAGTCGTTAAGAGAAGGCGAGGATGACCCAAGAAGTCTTGGAATGAGACTATCCGAAGGGATATTGGTTATTTGTATTTAAGCCCGAGAATGACCTAAAATAGATCAAGATGGAGGCAAAAAAACCATGTAGCGAACCCTACTTAATTGCGGGAAAAGTCTTTGTTGTTGTTTCTCGGGAGTAGATAATCACATCATTGATGAAGATGCTGGCATACATACACTAAAATCGACTAACAGAAGATTCCTCATATCCATAAATATTGTCGGTGCATTGGTCAATCCAAATAACATGATCAAAAACTGATAATGCTAAAAACAAGTAGGGAAAGCATATTTGTTAATGAACAACCAACACCACAATTACCTCAAGAGATTACTTTATCATTGAATGACGAGTGATGCTCGCAGCCTTGTCCGGCCAAAACATCTAGCTAGCATCAAAAAAGGTAATTTCCTTATGTAGTCCCCAAAATTGCCTTTTCCACTCAATGCATAGTCATAAACGAGGCATCGTCACTAGGGCTGGCTATTGAGTCATGGCTCGATGAGCCAGGCTCGGATTCGGCTCGATAAGGACTTGTGAGCCCGGCTTATTAGGCTATTGAACCGAGCCCGAACTAGAATTTTGAACTTGATAGCTTAATGAGCTGAGCCCGAGCCAAGCCTCACTCAGCTCGATAACTCAATAAGGGGCTCGATAAGGAATATATATATACATATATTATTTATATATTTATATATAATACAAACAAAATAAAAGTAGCCCTTTGCAATTTCCCTCCACTAACTTGACCCTCCCACAAGTCACGAGTCATGATTCAATTGTCAAATCACATTCCGGCCCACACATTTGCCCCCCACCCACGCATTAGAAAATTAGTAATTTTTTCTTTTTTATAAGCAAATATAATGTTACAATATATATTACAATTAATATTTTGTACACAACTTGGATAGTTGCCTACTGGTTAGTATCACATTCTTAGATACAGCAGGTCTTGAGTTCGAACCTGCACAAAACATTTTTCCACCAAAAATACACATTTTCCTTAACGAGCTCAACTTGGGCTCGAGCCCAGACCAGGCTCGATAAGGAGCTCGGGCTCGATAAGAATCTCGGCTCGAGCCTTATCGAGCCTGAGCCAGCTCGATAAGGGCTCGAGCTCATCGAGCCCGAGCCCGAGCGAACTCGGTTGGACTCGAACGAGCCCGAGCTCGAGCCAGGGGTTGGCTCGGCTCGTTGGGCTCAATAGCCAGCCCTAATCATCACCCTTGCAACCCTCCTCCACTCTATAAACACAATCACCATCTCATTAAGAACCATTCATCTGTGGAGAGTGAATATCTAGATCTATTATAACATGAAGTGGTGGTTGATTTCCCTTCCATACATCATGTTCCAAGCATTGTCTGAAAAGACTACCCTCGAGGAGGTCGAGGTGTAAGTTTCAAAGCGAGGCGAGCCTTTTTAGCCTCGAGGAGAATGCCTTATGCGATTTTGGTGATGCATGCGCCTCAAATGACCGAAGTTGTTTTGAGGCAGTGGTGAGGCGAGACATATGCCTCGAATGTATTTATTCATTTTTTTTATTTTTCCACCTCAAAAACTTAAGTGACCTTACCATTACACTTTTCTTGTTTAATGTTTCCCACCATAAAGAAAGGCACAATTAGCAAAAACTTTGCAAAAAATCTTGATTGAACCAACAAATGAAGACCCTTTGTAATAAAAATAGAATTGAAATCAAGTGCTAGTGTGTTTTAGCTTTTAAAAATCAAATACAAATATACAATATGTAATTCAAGCTTACAAAAGTCATATTCAGTCGACCGAGACACTGACTAAGGAATAATCGCTACTCAAGCGACTAAACGGATTTAGTCGAACTTTAGTCAATTTTTGTATTTAATTATTAAATATAAAACTCATTCTTAATACATATATTCTTATATGTTTAGTAGATTTGTCCATTTTCTACACCATCATAATGAAATAAAAGAACCAATTGAATTCAAATCAAAAATTAAACATCTTAAATTAAGTTTTCTTTTTTTGAAAAAGCAAGAATGAAATAAAATAAAATAATATCCGCGCAAAAATCGCTCTACTAGTCGGCTGACCAACTATTGATCGAGTAGTTAGTCGGTCACCCCACCGACTCGACTAGTAAAACTGGATAATCAAGTTACTTGAACCATTTTTGCAATTATGATGATGTTAGAAGAGCTAACTGTTGAAAATAAACGTTAGGGATTCCACTCAATCACAATATTTTAACCATACATTTTTTTAAGAATTCGAGAAAAGCAATGCAATGGACATTTTTCACATGAGATATTAAAATGGCACATAAAATGTTCTCCTAGTACAATGTATCTAACCCTTTATTCCTCTCCAACATTCAAGAATTATAAAAAAAACATTTAATAACTTTAAATGTATATGGATTGTGTTATATATAGTTTTCTTAATAGTATATCATCTTTTAGTTAAATTGCAATTTTTTAGGCCTTAAAGAAGGGGGATACACTTAATGGTGTTCGCCCCAAGATTTATTTAAAGGAAGAAAAAATGAGAGAAGACAAAGGGGAGCAAAAATTAAAGCAGGCAATTACATATCACAATCTTCGATCAATCTCGCGGAATGTATCCCCACATTTTCCTTGTAAAATCTTTGCCCAGAGAAAAGGAGCGCATTTCTGGCAAGCCACAAGGCCCAAATAATGGCAATAGGTCTAAAAAGCTCTCGTCGTGGTCTGCACATATTGCCAACCAAAGAGCCGCAGAAGGAGGCCAGGTCCGTCGTGCACAGCCAAGCCAAATTTTCCTCGTCCCAAATCTGAATCGTTCTCGGCCACTTGAAGAACAGGTGCTCGAGGGTCTCGATCGCGACATCGCACGAGAGGCACCTATCAGAGATGGCGCCAAGAAGCCTAGCACATCGGTCTCTCGTCATCACTCTCTGTCTTCTGAATAGCCACATGAAAAAGCCTACACGTTCAGGGAGGCCCAGACTCCAAAAGAAGGCACAATCTCTAACCAAGTCCTCCGAGCGTGAGGGGGGAGGCCTGCATATCGCCCCAAAAGCCATCCTAACAGTGAACGTGCCCTTTCGCCATCCCCAATAGTCTCTTCCCACCGACGGTCTTCCCATCTCTTTGATAGCATCCAATAACGAAATAAAATCCTCGAGCCGTTGATCCGAGAAGATAGTGGAGAAGGTTGGGAACCAATTACCATCCAACCAGCAAGACGCCACCAGCGCATTCTTATCGGCCGCCAGAGCATAAAGGCGAGGGAACCGCATGCATAATGGACCCCCCCCCCCGGTCCAATCATCAGTCCAGAAGGCAAAGGATTCGCCATTGCCAAGTATCGGCCTAAAAAGTGAGAGATGACGGGTAAAGACCTCCATCATCCCCTTCCAGAACGGCGTGGGCGACTCCACACGAGCAACATGACTCGACGGCGCACCACGTACATCGTATATTTTGCGCAAAATTTTGCAGCAGAAATCCTCCCCAGGACCCCATACTTTTCTCGCCCACTTAAGGAGCAAAGCCTCATTCATTTGGTCCAATCTCCGAATTCCGAGGCCCCCCACTTTTTTAGGGAGCGTGACCACATACCACTCAACAAGATGAATCCCCCCCGATCCACCACCATGCTTGCCCCATAAGAACCGACGCATCAACTTCTCTAGACGGCTACGAATCCCCTTAGGCAAGCGTCGATTGGACAAGAAGAAAATCAGAATGGAAGAAAGAATTGCCTTTAAGAGGACCAATCGCCCCCCTTTGGAGAGGATGGCCGACTTCCATCCCGCAAGTCTCGCTTCAAGCTTCTCAACAACCTGGAACCAGTCACGCAACCTCATTCTTCCCACCGATAGAGACATCCCAAGGTAGTCAATCGGAAGGGAGCAGCATTCCGAACCTAAAGACCGTCCACAAGCATTAGCCTCCTCCTCCGATAAGTCGAAGGGGACAACCTTAGATTTATTCGCATTCTTGAAAAGGCTTGAAAGTTTGCTGAAGAGATCTAGGGCCTCGGACATGCCAGAAGCCTCCTCCGCGTCCCCCTCAATGAAGAAGATAGTGTCATCTGCGTATTGGAGAAGCAGGATCATCAAATCATCCCTCGAGTACCCGGCCGAGAGACCATAATCAGTTACACGGCCCACAATATGCGCCAGGACATCCGCAGCAATCACAAACAAAAGAGGTGCAAGAGGGCAGCCTTGCCGCACACCCCTACGTGGCTGGAAGAAGCCACCCTCCGGACGACCATTCACCATGACCGAAAATGATGACGTCGTAACACAACATTTCATCCAAGAAATCCACAGATCTGGGAAGCCTCTCCTCCGCAGGACTGACCGAACGTCCAGTCTAAACTATCATAGGCCTTAGCAAAATCCACTTTCCATAAAATGCCTTGTTTGTCCCTTCTCTTCCAGTCCGCAATGATTTCCGAAGCAAGAATAAAGCAGTCCGAGATTTGTCTCTCCTTGATAAAAGCTGATTGTAGCGGCGAAATAATCGTCTCAAGAACACGGCTGAGTCGCACGACGAACACCTTTGCCACAATCAAGTATAGTGCATTAGAGATAGCAATTGGGCGGAACTCATCAATGTTATCCGCCGCTGTGGACTTAGGAAGGAGAACGATTAGCGACTTGTTTATCCTCTCGAAACCAGCATTACCTTCGCAAAACTCCGTGATGACATCGAGAACCTCATTGTCCACAAGGTCCCAAAAATCTCTGTAAAAAGCAACCGGGAAACCATCGGGGCCTGGAGCCCCATCCGCATTCAAGCTCCAAACCGTACTCTTCACCTCCTCTAAGGAGACGCCCTGCGTCAAATCCGCACCCAAAGATGACGGCAAAGAGGGAGCCCCGCTGCCCCGTCCACCTCCAAAGCTGGGGTATCGTCCTCGAGGAGAAGTCCCTGAAATGATCGATAATCGCCTTCCCCATTTGTCTGTCACCATCAACACGCACACCATTCACCGTAATCGATCTCAAAGCATTTGACCGATGTCTCCCGTTGGCTACGCGATGGAAGAACGCCGAGTTGGTGTCCCCCTCCCTGAGCCAAGTATTCTTTGACCTTTGTCTCCATTCAGTGACACGCTTAAGGTCCTCCGCCGCAATTAATTTTTGAGCAAGCGAGCGAGTGGCCAGTTCATCCCCCTAAGCTCCCTAAGATCCTCCTGTGCATCAAGTCTGCTAACCACTTGCTCAGCTTCCAGACCATCCCCCGAATTGCAAATTTTTTGAATGAAAAGGAGGCATACGCCTAACCGTACACCTTTCTTTTTTTCAAACCTCAATTCCAAGCCCTGACCTAATAGATGCCTCATCAAAGAGCGTCTCAAATTAGAGACAAAAGGATCCAGATCAAAAAGATCTGACCCGCCTGTAAGGATTTCCTTGTGATCTGTCACCTTACCGATTATGTTAACCCCATATGTTGGAAGGACATGTCGACCAAACAGATGCCCACTCGATCAAGAAAGCCAACCCCAAGGTCAAAATCCAGTTGGCTTTGTTGCATCACCTAATAAATCCTGAGCGATGAAATCGAAATCACCTTGATCTCCCTCTCCATTACCTCCTCAAAAATTAAAAGTGATATTTTATGTACCGCAAACGAGGACGAAAATTCATATTCTCGTTATACAATCAGATAGGAGTTTGTGCTTGGTCGCTCCCGATTATCCTTTAACCCAACCCAACCCCTCTCCTTTGGACTACACATTGACTGAGAAAGTTGTTTTATCATGCCCTTGTACCCCGCTTTCATTCTACAAGACAATAGTAAGACCAAAAACCATGCCTTCCATGCCCAACAGTGAACCATCATCAAAAAAGGCAACCCTTGCGTATCTTTCAGCTCCACGACAACCTTTGAAATTCCTGCTAATAGTTACCACACGAAAATTGACCTCGTCACTAAATCAATGCAGTTAAAGGCTAAGGATATCAACCCCAAGTCTCGAGGCCTAATCAAAACTCTATGGTGACGACAATCATGTATAGCATTGTCCTTCAACATAGGGAAAGGTTGCAAAAGTCAGTATTCAGTTGGAAGAGCCATGACTAAGGGATTAATAGACAGTTGGGCAACTAATTTGATTCAGTCTATGCCATGATGATATTGGAAGTTGAGTGAAGGTGACATATGGGTGGCTAAATGGGTTGTTGAGTTGGGAGGGAATAGTAGTTTTATTTGTTTTAATTTTGTCTTAAGGTTTGCAATATTTATATATTATATTTATAGACTATGATCGATTTCAAGGATATTGTGGTTGAGGTGCAAAATTTAGGGGGATCGAATTACTTTGCTAAAATTGACGCTGGAAGAAGTTATGAATATAATCTCAGTTTATGCGCAACAAGTTGGTTTGGAGAAAAGGATTAAACAAGATTTTAAGTATGATTTGAATAAGATTATGCAAGGTATCCCACAAAAAGAGATGATTTGCCTAAGTGTAGATCTTCATGGACACGTAAAGGATGCTTCATGGTATGCTAGTGTTCACGGAGGCCATGACGTCGGGTATAGAAATGAAGAGGGAAAAAGCATTCTGCATTTTATAACGGCTTATGACATTTTCATAGCAAACACTCTCTTCAAGAGGGGGGCATTTCATTACTTATAACAGTGACCCGACTAAAACGCACATAGATTACTTGCGATAAGGAGAAGAGATTGATTATGTTGCAAAGACTGCAAAGTAATCTCAGGAAGGAGCTTGACATCTAAACACTGCTTGCTAGTCATGGATGTGTATATTAAAGAGTTCGCAAATAAGAGGATGGTTCCACATATAAATGATGGAATCTTTAATTGAATCAATCAAGCTTCAAGGAGAAGGTTTTAGAAGACTTCTGAAGTAGCTAAAGAGATGATAGGTTAGTCCGAGGGAGGAGTTCTAGGCCAAAAGGAGGCTTGATAGTGGAGTGAAGGGGTGCGAGTGAAGCTTAAAATTAAAAGAGCTTACTTTAAAGCTATGTATGAAGATAAGACAAAGGAAATTAATACAAACTACAAAATAGCAAAGAAGGAATGAAAGAAGGGTGTAAGTGAAGTTAAGTCGAAAGCTTATAAAGTTTTATACAAAAAGCTTGACTAGAATGAGAGGCAGAAGGATATATTCAGATTGACCAAAGCAAGAGAAAGAAAGACCAAAGATCTCTTTTAAGTGAGATGCATCAAGGATGAGGAAGGGCATGTGCTTGTTACTCAGAAGAATATAGAGACTAAATGGAAACAGTATTTTCACAAGCTTTTCATCGGGGAAGGGATTAAAAAGATTACTTTGAGAGATCTTGCTAACAGTGAATGTTACCCGAATCGTGCAAGCTATAGACGGATATAAAGAAAGTAGAGGGGGTTTAAAGCTTATGAAACCTGGGAAAGGGGTAGGAGTTGATGGCATTCCTATAGAAGTTAGGATGGTTCTAGCAGGGTTTGACATGGCTCACTGATTTATTCAATGTTATTTAGCGAAGCAAGAAAACGCATGCAGAATGTAGAGATATGTTTCTATATTTCTGTACTCTTTTATCTATTTCTTTTCCTCTTGTCTACTTTATGTAATTTTCCCATAGGCATCTCCTGTACATAAGATAGTCTACGACTCAAGGAAAAAATAACTCTCTTATTTTTCCCAACATGGTATCAGAGTGGCAGTCCTATACCGGAGCTCTTATACCCGAAACACTAACCCTAGCCCTACCTCTTGCCCTCTCGCGCGGAGCTGCCCTACCCGCAGCCCCTCCGCTCGTCGCCTGGCACCCGCAACCCTGTTGCCCATCACCTGTGGGCCCGTCCCACCGCCAGCAGCCCCCACCGACCATCGCCCTTGCGTCGTCGCACCTTCAGCGGTTGGCATCTTGCGGTCGAAGCCGTCATTGCACTACTTTTTTTAGAGGGTTGGTTGCGATTTGAGTCTACACATGCAACCAACTTCCCTCATGTTAGTGTAGACAATTATTTCGTCAAGTCTATGACCCCTATCTTCTTCGATCGGCAAGATATCAAAGAACAAGATCGATATCCCCGCCACAGGCGCCTTCAAAGGTCCAGTGTCTATAGTCAAGATGGATGGGTCAAATTACGAGTTGTGGGCCATGCAGTTCATGAGCCTAAGGAAGTCTATGGGTAAGAAGCATATTCTTATCGAGGAAGAGCCGACAGAGAAGACAGGATTGTATGCCTTATGGGAGGTTGAGGACGCATATGCTCAGGTCTGGTTATCTATTACCTTGATACCAGATATTGCAAACGACGTCCTGCACCAACCCACTGTCAAACCCATGTGAGATATTCTTGTTGTCATGTATTCACACGCCAAGAATGAGACAAAAATTCTACAGCTTCAGCATGACAACTTCACTATAAAACGGAATGATCGACCACTACATACGCACTACACTGCCTTGTGCGGGATGTTTGAGAGGCTTCATAGCTTCATGACTCTCACGGTTACTCCAGAGCAGTTAAAGACATACCGGAATGCTACGATAGTTGGAGTCTTCCAGACCTCTCTTGACTCACGGTATGAGGCTGCTTCGTCCCAGATACCGGATGATGCTACCATTCCTCCCATAGAGGAGGCCTTCCGTAGATTGAGCCGAATCAATATTTTAACTCCTGCTCCAATGTCGAATTCCTCTGCCATGGTGGCCTCTCATGGAAGAGGTGGTCCCTTTCAGTTTCGTGGGCAGGGATCACGTGGTAGAGGTGGGTCGTGGTCGTGGACCATTTTGTACCTATTGTCACCGATCTGATCATTTAGAAGATACATGCTACTCCAAGCATGGTTTCTCGGCGTTTGCATGCATAGCAGAATAGGTTTAGCACTATGCAGCTCCACCCACATCAGATCAGCGACATGATGAGATTGTGTCTCGACTGAGAGACATCATGCCCCCAACTAGTACCTCTTCACCTACTCCAGAGAACAACTCGGGCATTGTTGCTACTACAGGAGCTAGTACCCCAGGTAGTGTTCATACCTCTACTTCTTATCATGGTTCAGATATCTCAGAATGGATCATAGATTCTGGTGTCACACATCATTTGTGTGGAGATAGAGATCAGCTCATAGCCTGCAGGTTTCTCCTGGAAAGACCAGTCATAGCAAATGGGACTCATTCCCCAATCACATGACAGGGAAAGATCACCTTGACACCCTCTATCCGGTTACAGAATGTGTTGCATGCTCCTGATTTCTCAATGAATATACAGTCTATTAGTCAGATTACTAAGAATTTAAATTGTAGAGCAATATTTCACCCATCATCTCTTGTGTTTCAGGACATTCTTACGGGCAGGGTGACTGGTTGTGGCAGTAAGCAGGGCGGGCTCTATCGACTGGTCCAAACACCGTACGCTGGACTATCTTCTCATTCCAGTGGATCGGTCTCTCCCTTCCTTTGGCATATGCGCTTCGATCATCTTCCACTTCAGAAACTACATCAAGTCCTTCCTCGGATTTCACCCCGCTCGTCATTCAACTGTGAGGCATGTCAGTTAGGGAAGCATCACAGGTTTGTCTTCCCTAGTCGTCAGAGACAGAGAAGTAGCTCCCCTTTTGAGTTTTTCTATGTAAACATTTGGAGTCTAAGTCGTGTTCCCGATCATCAGGGACAGATTTTATTTAGTTGTTGTGGATGATTTTAGTCGTTTGTCCTGGGTTTTCTTGTTGAAGAATAAATCTGAAGCTGGAAATGCAATAATAAATCTCATTAGAGAAGTGCAGAATTTTTTTATAATTCTGTCAAAATTGTAAGGACTGATAATGCGTTGGAATTCTATACACATGAGCTCTCAATTCTTATCATCTCATGGTATTATTCATCTAATATTATGTGCATATACTGTTGGAAAAATAAGAGAACTTGTTTATTTCATCAACCCTAGGCTCTCTTATATAGGAGAGTAGCCATGGGTAAATTACATAAAGAGTCCAACGGGAGAGGAAAATAACACAGAGGTACATAAGTAAATAATATATGTTTACACTCGCCCTCAAGATGGAACATAGATATCAATCATGCTCAGCTTAGACATACACTTCTGAAATGGGCCTCGCAGTAATGCCTTAGTGAAAATATCTGCTATTTGATTCTCTGAACTAACATGCGATGTAGCAATGAATCCCTTCTGAATCATGTCACGTATAAAGTGACAGTCAACTTCAATGTGCTTGGTTCGTTCATGGAATGCTGGATTATTTGCAATGAACAAGGACGCATGATTGTCACATTCCAAAGCCATAGGAAGTGGAACTTCTATATATATATTTGTAAGCACGGCCATTACCCACATCATTTCTGTGCTCACTTGGGTCATAGCTCTATATTCAGATTCAGCACTAGACCGTGCCACCACAGTTTGTTTCTTGCTCCTCCATGAGACTAGAGAATCTCCAACATATACAGCAAACCCAGAGGTGGACTTCCTGTCCTTGGGACACCCTGCGTAATCTGCATCTGCACATGCTGAGATAGTAATCTCTTTGCCTTTCTTGAACAACAAGCCCGCACCTGGAGATGACTTGAGATACATGAGTATCATATGTATGGCATCCATGTGTACCTGGCGTGGTTGCTCCATGAACTGGCTCACGTGACTAACAGCAAAGGCTATATCGGGCCTACTAATCGTAACATAAAGAAGTTTGCCCACCAGTTCGTTGTATCCTCTACTATACACCTCCTCTGTATCACCATCATATAGCTTCATACTAGGGTCCATAGGTGTGGTAACAGGACGACAGCCAAGCATTCCCGTCTCACTCAACAGGTCAGTGACATATTTCCTCTGAGACATTACCAGCCCATAAGTATTTCTGGCAAACTCCAATCCAAGAAAATATCTAAGGATCCCAAGGTCCTTGGTAACGAATTCACGACCCAGCATTTCTTTCGCCTCCTTTATTCCTTGTTCATCATCACCTGTAATCAGAATGTCATCTACATAGACCATGATTGCAATAACTGGAAGTCTTTTGTACAAACAAGGAAAGATCAGCATTGGAACGTTTGTATCCTTGTTTCTCAAAGAGATCTGAGAGCTTCTGGAACCACGCTCTGGGGCTCTGCTTAGGGCCATAGATAGCCTTATGAAGTCTACACACCGTAGGATACTCCCCCTCAACAGCAAAACCAGGTGGTTGTTGCATGTAGACTTCCTCCTGTAGGTCACCATATAAGAACGCATTCTTCACATCCAACTGGTATAGCGGCCACTCACGAGTAACCGCAACAGACAGCAAGATCCGTAGAGTGGAATGGTGGGCCACTAGCGAGAATGTATCAAGATAATCCACCCCATATGTATGTGTAAAGCCACGAGCAATAAGACGAGCCTTATACCTGTTAATACTGCCATCTGCATTCTGCTTGACTGTAAATACCCCCTTGCAGCTCATTGGTGACACATCAGCAGGTACAGGAACCAGACTCCAAGTACCTCTAGACTGAAGAGATGTCATTTCTTCCTCCATGGCAAGACGCCATCTACTATCCTTTAGTGCGTCTTGGTAATTCCGTGGAATAGCTATTGCTGACAATGCAATGACAAAATTCCTGAAATCTCCAGTTAGTCGATCAAATGACACAGAAGATGCTAAAGGATATGATGCGCAACTCCGCTTCGACTTTCGTATAGCAATAGGAACATCTAAATCATTTGTGTCCTCGCCTGGCCTCTGTAACACATCCTGCTCAGAAATATCATCAGATCCATCAATGGTAATATCTTCAGAACAAACCTTAGGTGAGCTAGGTGATGAGCAATGATCATGAGCTGAAGTAAGCCTGCAGGTATAATGAAATGGTAATGGTGAAACAGGTATAGTGACAGGTGGTGTAGAAGATGGAAACGGTTCTGATGGTAGTGTTGGTGGTGATGGTAGTGATGATGGTGGTGGTGACATGTAGATGGCATCATTATTAGCAGGGGGTATCAACTGACCACCAGATGCTGAGAAATATATAATAGATTCAAAAAATGTAACATCTGCACTGACAAGGTACCGCCTGCGCAAAGGATCATAACACTTGTACCCCTTCTGAGTTCTGGAGTACCCAACGAAGACACACTTGACAGCCCTAGGAGAGAGTTTGTCAGTCCCGGGAGACAACTGGTGGACAAAAGCAACCGAGCCAAACACACGAGGAGTAAGGGAGAATAATTCTTTTCCAGGGAAGATAAGAGAGAAGGGGATCTTCTCACCTAGAACAGATGACGGCATACGATTGATTAGGTAACATGTTGTAAGAACAACGTCACCCAGAAAGAGTGAGGAGCATGACTCTGTATAAGGAGCGACCTGGTTACATCCAGTAAATGGCGATGTTTCCTTTCAGCAACCCCATTCTGTTAGGAGGTATAGGCACAGGATGTCTGATGGATGATTCCTTGAGATGAGAAATAACTGGAGAAGGCATGAGTACACAATTCCAGGGCATTATCACTTCTCACAATTTTTACAGATGCGAAAAAAACATTACGAATCTCATTAAGAAAATTGATGATAATATTCCCTGCTTCAGATTTATTCCTTAACAAAAATACACATGACACACGAGAGAAGTCATCCATAATAACTATATAAAACATGTGTCCCTGATGATCAAGAACACGACTCGGACCCCATCAATGTGAAATTACTCAAACTTGGAGGTACTACTCCGATATTGACTGGGAAAGGTAGACCGATGATGCTTTCCCAACTGACATGTCTCACATTGGATAGATGTGCGAGGCAAAAACCTGGGGTAACACACGACGTAGTTTCTGAAGCGGTAGATGTCCAAAGCGCAGATGCCATAGCAGAGGGGAGACGGGTCCAGTAGGTAGAGATGAGGTTCCAGCAAAAGAAGTCTGACTGAGGCGATAGAGGCCTCCTTGCTCATAGCCACGCCCAATCACGTTGCCTGTAAGGATGTCCTGAAAAACAAGAGAAGATGGATCAAAAATCGCCCGACACTGTAAATCCTTTGTAATTTGACTGATAGGTAATAAATTCATTGAAAAATCAGGTGCATGTAACACATTCTTGAGCTGCATAGATGACGTCAGTCTAATCTCCCTCTGACCAGTAATCGGGAAATGTGTACCATTGGCAATGACCACTGTTCGACCTAGAGGGATCTGTCTGTATCCTGTAAGTATACTTTGATCGCCACATAGATAATGTGTGGCGCCAGAGTCCATAATCCATGCTAAAGTATCTGATCCACTACTAGTAAATGCATGTGTGCTACCTGATGCACTGGTAGATGCAGAGGCGGATGCAGCAACATCAGACTGGTTCTCAATAGTGGGTGATGGGCCAGATGGAGGAATAATACCCCCTTAAACGGGCAACAAGATCATCAAAGCATTGATCCAAAGAGGCAGTAAATGGAGGCTCTATCTGCTCAGCGACTTGTGCAGATGCAGGGAATCCATGCTTAGAGTAGCATGTGTCTTCAGTATGTCCGGTCCGATGGCAGTAGGTACACGTTGGCCGAACACGGCCTCCTCTACCACGAGGGCCACGGCCACGGGTATGATGGTGACCTCCACGGCCTCTGTTGACCACCATGGCTGAAGCAGTCTGATTTGTAGCCGTAGACGGAACAGTGATCCGGCTCAATCTGTGAAAGGCTTCCTCCATAGGAGGAATGGTAGAATCTGCCAAGATCTGGGACCGTGCTGCCTCATACTCAGGATCAAGGGCAGCGAGAAAAACTCCTACCATAGTAGCATTCCGGTAGGTCTTCTGTTGCTCTGGTGTGGTTGTCAGAGGCATGAAGCTATACAGCTTCTCGAAGATCCCTCGTAGAGATGTGTACAGTGAGTGTAGAGGACGTCCATTCAGCTTGATAGTGAATATGTCATGCTGGAGTTGCAGAATCTTTGTTTCATTCTTTGCTTGAGAATATGCCGCAGCCAGAATATCCCACATTGCTTTGGTTGTGGGTTGATGAAGGATATCATTGGCAATCTCGATAACCAGAGTTCCAGATAGCCATACTTTGGCATATGCATCATCTGCCTCTCATGAGGCATTAACTCCAGTCTTCTCAGCAGGCTCTTCTTCAGTAAGAATGTGCTTCTTACCGGTTGACTTCATCATACTCATGAACTGCATAGCCCACAATTCATAGTTCGAACCATCCATCTTTACAATCGAGCTGGACCTCGGAAGGTGCCTACAGATGGGATATCTGCCTTGCTTTCTGGCATACTTATAACCGAAAACTGGAGTAGTAGACTGAGGATATGATAGTTTACATGGACATAGACGGGTTTAGTTGCATGTGTAGACTTCAAGCAACCAAACCCATTCCTTTGGAGGTGTGCGCGCTTGGCTTAGGGTTCTATAGGTCTCACAGCCCGATGCACGCAGGAGGCGCGAGGGGTGCTTAGAAGTACGTGCAGGGCTAGTTCACGGCGCACTGAAGGCGAGTGCGCGAGACAGGAGATGCACGCGGAGCACACGTAAGGGCACACAGCACGCGAGGCAGGCGCGCACAGAGCACAGGTAGGTGCGCGTAAGACACGCACAGATCATGCGCAGAAGGCGTGCGTGAGACGCGCGATTGCGCGAGACCGAAGGTGCAGGACGCGCGTGAGGGTGCGCAGTGCACGGAAGGTGCGCAGGCGAGCGAGCTGGAGATGCGCGAGGGGCGCGCGGAATGTGCTCAGGCGAGCGCACTGGAGATGTGCAGGAGGTTGAGGCACAGCGCGCGGGAGGTTGAGGCACACAGTCGGCGATGCGCGGAGAGAGAGAGAGAGAGAGGCTCGACGGTGGGGCTAGGGTTAGGGTTTCAAGAACTCCGGTCTAGGACCGTCGCTCGGATACCATGTTGGGAAAATAAGAGAACTTGTTTACTCATCAACCCTAGGCTCTCTTATATAGGAGAGTAGCCATGGGTAAATTACATAAAGAGTCCAACAGGAAAGGAAAATAATACAGAGGTACATAAGTGAATAATATATGTTTACATATATATCTCAACAGAACGGTGTTGCAGAAAGAAAGCATTGTCGCTTTCTTGATGTCACTCGTACCCTCCTGATCCAGAGTAGTGCACCTCATTCATTCTGAGGTGGTGTGGTTCTCACGGCTTGTTATCTCATTAACCATATACCCTCGTCGGTGCTGGGGGAGAAGATTCTTTCTTCCCTTGTTTTTCCTGACAAGGAGTTCTCTCTTAACCCTCATGTTTTTTGATTTGTTGCATTTGTCCATCGGTTGTCTCTGGGGATTAACAAGCTTTCTTGTAGGGCTATCAAATGTGTCTTTGTCGGGTACTCCAAAACTCAGAAGGGTTATCGTGGTTATGATCCGTTACAAAGAAGATATTATGTCAACGTAGATGTCACATTTTTTGAGTTTGTCGTGTATTTTTCTCCTACATGTGATAGATTGACACCTTCAGATTCAAATAGTGAGGTCTATGTTCCACCCCCACCCATGCGCCAACCACCTTCCTCACCATCGCCATTACCACTCCCCTCTGTCACCATCATCACATCCCATTGTTCTAGTTCCACCACTACCACATCACTATAGTCAACGGCATGCTCCTGCTCATGCTCATGGTCCGTCATCCACCACGCCCCAGTTTTATTCTGATAACATTACTTCTAATGATGGGACTGATATTATTTCTCAGCAAAGGTTATCTCACGAGGTTGATGATTAGGCTGGTGATAGGAATGATAATGATGATCTTGATTTACCTATTGCTATTAGGAAGAAGAAGCGTCCATGTGCCTCATATCCGATTGCTTCTTATGCCACCTTCGAGCATCTGACAGGTGATTTCATGAGGTTTGCTACAGCTTTGTCCACCGTGACCGTACCACAGACTTACCAGGAGGCATTGACAGATAACAGGTGGCGTGTAGCAATGGAGGAGGAGATGGCGGTTCTTTAGTCCAAAGGCACTTGGAGTCTGGTCCCAGACCCCACTGGAGTGTCTATAGTGAGTTGCAAATGAGTATTTACAGTGAAGCAGAATGCAGATTGCAGTATTGATCGGTAGAAGGCTCGACTAATAGCACGTGGCTTTACTCAGACATATGGGGTGGATTGTCTTGATACCTTCTCTCCAGTTGCTCGTCATTCTACCCTACATATTCTTTTATCAGTTGTCATGGTTCGACCGTTCGAGATTGGCCTTTGTTTCAACTTGACGTCAAGAATGCATTTTTGTATGGTGATCTTCAGGAGGAAGTCGATATGCAGCAACCGCCAGGGTTTGCTGCTGAGGAGGGGTCTTCACAGGTGTGTAGACTTCATAAAGCAATTTATGGCCTTAAGCATAGCCCAAGATCTCGATTCCAAAAGCTCTCAGATTTGTTTGAGAAGCAAGGGTTCAGATGGTCAAATGCATACAATTCTCTTTCCATACAGAAAAACACTAGAGGCGTGATTGTTATTATAGTGTATGTTGATGATATACTTATTACAAGAAATGACATACAAGGAATAAAGAGGGTGAAAGAATTTCTAGGCCGTGAATTCGTTACCAAGGATCTTGGGCCTCTTAGATACTTTCTTGGACTGGAGTTTGCCAGAAATCAACAAGGACAAGCATGTCATTGATTTGCTGAGTGACATGGATATCCTTGGATGTCAACCTACCACCACACCCATGAATCCAAGCATGAAGCTATATGATGATGATGATACTGATGAGGTTAACCGGAGAAGATACAGAGAGCGGGTGGGAAAGCTTCTTTACGTTACCTTACCATATCCGATATTTCATTTGTAGACAGTCGAGTGAGCCAGTTCATGGAACAACCTCGTCAGGTATATATAGATGCTATACAAATGATACTAAGGTATCTTAAATCATTTTTAGGTGCAGGGTTGCTATTTAAAAGAGGTGGCACCATCAATATCTCAGCATGCGCAGATGCAGATTATGCAAAGTATTCACTTGTCGCGTGGAAAAGCAAGAAGCAAACTGTAGTTGTTGGATCTAGTGTTGAATCTATGTAGGCTAAGGCACAAGCATGTACGGAAATGATGTGGGTTCGAATAGTCCTTATGGATATACATATAGATGTACCTCATCCCATGTCGCTAAAATGTGACAATCAGGATGCTTGTTCATAGCTAATAATCATGCATTCCACAAAAGGACGAAGCACATTGAGATCGATTGCCACTATATTGTGACATGATTCAGAAGGGATTCGTTTCTACATCTCATGTCAGCTAAGGGGACTAGACGGTAGACATTTTCATCAAGGCCTTACTTAGAGGATCAATTTAAAGGTGTTCATCCAAGTTAAGCATGATACATATTTATGCTCCATCTTGAGGGGGAGTGTAGAGATATGTTTCTATATTTCTGTACTTTTTTATTTATCTATTTTCCTCTTGTCCGCTTTATATAATTTGCTCATAGGCCTCTCCTCTATATAAAAGAGCCTAGAGCTCAAGGAAAAAATAATTCTTTTTATTTTTCCTAACACAGAATAGAGGAGAAGCATTGCGGTGCTTCTTTATAAAAATACATGAGATATTCAAAATAGTCGAATTACAGCGGTATCAAACTAACGAGTCATACTATGAAAACTCGGAACATGTGATCGAAAGAAGGTTGAACCAAATTAACCGAAAACCAATTCAGAATCATGACATGTCGCTCAATTATTGAAGTTGTCCACTTGTAGAGGAGAATAGTGGAAATATATAGATCTTAAAAGAACTTATATATGATTTTTATTGATTAAGAGAAGGCTTGTGGTTCAGTCCAAAGGGAGATATTATCATATTGTAGAGCATTTAGAGAAGAGACAAGTACATTACATATACACTAACCATATAACGGATATATATGATGGGGCTTCATCTTGTGTAAGGATCCAGTTTAGGAAGACTAAACAATTTTAGCATCAATATCAGCTTGTATCAAGGTCCAGCTTTGAGTCCATTCCTTTTTACTTTGATTATAGACAAGTTGACTAGTCGCATTCAGGATGAGATACCTTGGTGTATGTTGTTCACCGATGATATTGTATTGATCGAAGAAGAGATCATAGATGGCAATATCGTGATATATTGTTGATGTATCAATATCGACGAGATATCGGTATCGATATTCATATAGATACATATATATATATATATATTATTTTCCAAGATATCGGACGACATATCGGTGAGATATAACCATATCGAACCATGTCGCTCGAAATTGAATGGATTCAGTGTAAAATTTATTGAATATCGACAGGTATCGTCGATATCTCGCTGATATTTGTATATATATCAATGACATTACCCTTGTAAGCTTGATTTCACTACTTATTTTAGTACTCCTAGTATTAAAACACATAATGAATTATATGTTTTGTTTCGGGTGCTATTGAAGAGTGCATACGATGGTTCTTCAAATGGTGGACCTCGCCCTCCTTGGCAATAGAGATGAAAATAAGTTTAATGTTGATCACGCTAAAATCGCAGGGCCATAATACATCTCAGCAATCAACAGTCAGCTCAGTTGTCAGTAGTGTTGGCTATTGAATTGAGCCTGAGCCAGAATTTTGGGCTCGATAGCTTAACGAGCCGAGCCTGAGCTGAGCCATGCTCGGCTCGATAACTCGATAAGGGACTTGATATGGGATATATATAGAGAGATAGAGAGAGATAATATTTATATGTTTATATATAATACACACATAAGAGTAGTTGCTTGTTCAACATTCGGTGCCTTATATCAATAGTTGTAGTTGTCTACGTAGGTAATAATTAAATATGTATATTTTACCCAACCAAACTATAGATCGATATAATTTTGTTTCGTGGGCACCTTAGAACTATATATGTCTATATAGTGAATGTGAATTCCAACGTGACAATGTTCCATATATTATATTGTAGACCTGATTACGATCTCAATGTATTATGTGTCTTTAAATAGGAACATATTTGATAGTATATATTATCTACTAACATGCCGACCGATAGTATATTTTTCTAAGGAATATATAGCTACAGCAATATTTGTGTTTTTTTGGGGTTATAATTAGCTAATTAGTATTTTTTTATTAGCAAATAGAGTGGTACAATATATAATATAATTTAACTTTTGAAATGTAACTCAGATAGTGGCCTGCTGGTAAGAAATACAATTCGTCAAATAAGGGTCACAGGTTCAAGCCTGGGCACTGCACTTTTATACCAAAAAATCTCGTTTTCCATAACGAGCCAGACTTGGCTCGAGCTCAGACCAGGCTCAATAACAGGCTCGGCTCGAGCCTTATCAAGCCCAAGCTGGCTCGATAAGATGCTCGAGCTCACCGAGCCCGAGCTCGAGCCAGCTCGGTTGGGCTCGAACGAGCCCAAGCTCGAGCCAAGGCTTGGATATGCTCATTAGGCTCGATAACCAACCTTAGTTGTCATCATTAACAGTCAGCGATTTGTGCGATATAATGTAGTGTGTTAAATACACCTCATTCTTGCATATAAATGTATATTATATGTTATTTATTATTTTAATAACTGGGATGATCTTAATTCGTGAAAAAATGCTTTTACATCATTTTCGACCAGGTTGACAGATATGATATTGATATCAATATTTCCTACCTTGTCCTCCACAAAACTCTTGGTTCTAAACCCCCACATGACTAGGTAATCTCTTTTTACACTATTGCATTAATTTATATTTTTCAATTATTTTTGTGAATAGATAAGTCTTTATACCAAGAGAAACATTGTCTCATTAATCATTATATACATTTTTTGAATCAAATGACTCATCTCGATACCATTTACTATCTTCCATGAACAAAATATGTGTTCTACATATGCTTAACTTAGCTTCTTTGATTCCAATTCCAATATTTATTAATCACCAATCAACATTAACAACAATATGTTAGATATGACCGATATGTACTATATAAGTGTCATAGATGATCTATATGTGTCATCTAAGTGTATATTTGTAAGTTATTTAATGTTTCAGAACTTGGATTAAATCCATTTCCGATATCTATAAGTCAGCAATCAACATTAACATCGATATGTTCGATATGAGCTATATGAGAGATATATGAGATATACCGATGTGTGCAATATATGGGGTATAAATGACCGATATGTGTGATATAAGTGGGTATTTATACGTTATCTGTTATTTTAACATCTTGTATGGTCTTAATTTCTGAAAAAACAGTAAAAATGGTCTTTTTGAGCCATTTCCGACATTTACGTCGATATCGTCAATATATTGGTGATATATCCCGATATATCCTTTTCCGGATGGACTGATACGATATCATATCGATATTTCCTACACTGGATGAGATATCTTAGTGTATGTTGTTCATTGATGATATTTTGTTGATCAATAAACAATAGATGGAGTAAATGAGAAGCTGGAGGTTTGGATACATGCCTTAGGGACAAAAAGATTTCGTATAAATAGGTTTAAGACTAAATATAGAGAGAGAGCACAATTGATGGAAACAACAGTAAAAGACTTGATGTGAATATTGGAGATTATACCATTCAAAAGAAAGATTCTTAGATATTTGGGATTTGTTTTGCAATAAAATGGGGAAATTGATAGAGTTGTCATTCATAAAATAAATGCAGATTGGCTAAAGTGAAAAGGATCATCTACAGTTCTTTATGATAAGAAAAAAGTTTAAAGGAAAGCATTACAAAGCAATCGTGAAACCTGCTATGCTCTATGGATTAGAATGTTGGCATGTGAACCATAAACATGTGTAGAGAATAATAGTAGTTAAATGAAAAGGCTAAGATGGATGTGTAGCCATACACAAAGAGATCGGATTCAGAATGATGCAGCTAGAAGGAAAGATGGTGTAGCTCGGATAGAAGATAAGATGAGAGAAAATTAATTAAGATGGTTTGGCCATTTTGAAAGGATGAGAGTTGATGCACCGGTTAGAAGACGCGAGATTTGGGATGTTGGGCCGGTTAAGAGACGGCGAGAAAAGCCCAAGAAATGTTGGAATGAGACTATCCAAAGGGATCTTAGTTATTTGGATTTAAGCTCGAGAATGACCCAAAATAGATCCTAAAGGAAGCAAAAAAATCTATGTAACAGATCCTACTTAATTGTGGGAAGAGATCGGTGTTATTGTAGAAAAAAACTATGATATTTATTTCTATATACTTCTAGAATTGAAGTCTAAGTTTGCAAATGAATAATGTTATTATCAGGCCGATTTTGTAAGGTGGTGTCTACTGTGGGATCTAGAAAGCAGTACCATGGGAGCCTTTACATTCGAATTCCACTATTTCTTTACAGTATTACTACCCATTGTACCCCCGTATGTTCAAGGATCAAAAACCCCGAAACCGTTGATTTGTTCAAAACATGAGGTTTCTCTATCAAATCAAAAATAGGATCACAGCATCCACACGGTAAAAGAAGATTCTCATAAAGCAATACAAAAAGCAAAATGTGAAACGACGAAATAGCACAAAAGAACACACTTTATTCTGACCTAAAAGGCTAAAACTCGATGGCATGAAAAATAACATCAGGAGGGGACGCAGAATTGTTGCACGAGAATGCAATGGAAATGTATGGGAACAGGTAGGCAAAGCTACATCCTTATCCAAATCCAAGCAAAACTCACGCAACGAGCATTATTGTGCAATTGTAGAGAAACGACATAAAAACAAGTTGACACAGTTCAAGAATCATGGAAGCATAGTAGAAATAGATCTTGGAAGACAAAAAAGGCCATCCATTAACAGAAACTCTACAGCTTTGCACTCGGTGCACAGGATCGAACACCCTCTATCAAGAACAGATCAGAGCAAGCTAAAAAAGCAATGAATTCTAGAACAACAATGCAAAAAAGAGAAGAACGGTAGATTGAAAACTCACTTAAAAGCTATACACAAGGGGAGCTCCTCCGTCCTACCCGCCGAAGAATGAGAGCCAGCCACGCTTCTTCGGCTCCTCCTCGAGCATCACAGCCTTCATGCTGTCCTGCTCCACCAGCCTCCACGCTGCCTGTTCAAACGCGAGGCCAGCGAGCGTGGGCGGGTTGTTCAGAACCAGCGGGTACCCCCGGTTGGTGCTCCGTATCACCTCCGCATCCTCGGGGATGACTCCGAGCAGCGGGAGGCCGAGCATCTCCTGCACGTCGAGGACAGACATCATGTCCTCCCCGCGGATCATGTCAGTGCGAACGCGGTTGACGATCATCTTGACGTCGGAGATGCCGTCGCATTCGAGGAGGCCGGTGACGCGGTCGGCGTCGCGGAGGCTGGTGATGTCAGGGGTGGTGACGAGGACAGCCTCGTGGGCGGGGGCGATGGCGGTGATGAAGCCGGCATCAATGCCGGCGGGGCAGTCGATGAGAACGAAGTGAGGAGGGGATGGGGGGGAGGGACTTGAGGGCGTCGACGAGCCACGAGAGGGCCTTGGAGCCGAAGCCGAGGGGGAGCTTGGTGCGGGGCTTGGAGATGCAGAGGAGTTGGAGGTTGGGCCAGCGCTTATCGCGGACGAGGGCCTGGTCGAGGCGGCAGTCGCCGTTGAGGGCCTCCAGGGCGGTGTAGTTGACGCGGTTCTCCAGGCCGAGGAGGAGGTCGAGGTTGCGGAGGCCCACGTCGGCGTCGATGGTGACCACGCGGAAGCCGAGGCGGGCGAGGGAGATCCCCACGTTGGCGGTGGTGGTTGTCTTGCCCACGCCCCCCTTGCCGGAGGTCACCACCACCACGCGCGGGGTGGTGCCGGAGAGCTGGGGCTTGCGGTTCCACTGCAGGACGGCGGAGATGTGAGGCGGTGATGGGGGTTTCGCTCTGAGAGTGGGGAGGAGGTGGAATGGGGCGGCGGGGGAGGAAGGGAGATGGGGTGAGGGGAGGAATGCGGAGGAGAGCATCTGATTGGGATGGAGGAGAAGTGGAGAGTGGACTTCGCACTGGCACCTGCAGGGGATTGCCGGAGAGATTAGTTTCCTGTCTATTTGTTTTTTTACTGTGAACTCGAGTTTTGGTTAAAGGGAATATATGTTGAAGATAAAAGAATCGTTCTTTCTTTACTGATAATAGTTTCTGGTTCGATTGGTTACAGCTCACCTTAACTCGATTTACTCTATGCATTAATGGATCATTTTTTTTTGGTAGAAATTCAATTACAAATCAATATGACATTACATTACGTTCATTATTTGAATCCTCTGCTAACTCTCATAGCTATCTAAGCAGCTACTATTCACAGAAGGTTACCTCAACTCATTCCATCTTTGTAACCAAACGAGCCCATAGTCTATTTGTGCAGCCATTATTCTCGATCAACTATTATTCTTTCATGGTTGGTCACTTCTGTTTATTGTTTGGACTTATATTCGAGATATAATGCAGAGGATATTGTTTCATTATGGTACGCATAATATAACTTTTTGAATATATATACAATTACATGAGACATTGTGAATGTTACTTAAATTAACACAAATGTTTTTTCACATTTACTATTTTTAAAATTATGTTGAATGCATTAAATGGTCTTTACTTAGTAAAAATATAGAATATTGACGTTATAAGATCCATTCTTCAGTCCAATCTCATAACAAGAGTCTATGTTAGGGGTGCATCCATATGGAGGGACCATGCCCCTATTAAACTTTTAACATTATACAAGCTAGCATGTATGACACGTATTTCGATACGCACGTGAATTTATTATCCGCTCTTTTTTCTTTTTGTTACTTATATTCTCATGTGATATTATAATCACGCAAGAGATACGATGAGTTGAAGATATACTTTGAAGAAATTATAAGGTATATTTTTAACATACACATGTTTAACTTTTGATGTAATATACAATAAATTTAGTTGAAGAAATTAATCCACAAAAACGGATTAGAAAAGATTTAAACTTTTTATTTTGATTTTCTTATGTTATCAAAATTATAACTGATTGACTTACAAAATTATGTAAATCAAATTAAAATCTCACACAAATTGATAATATAAGTAGATAAAAACCTATCGGAGGTTATTGTTATAAAATAAATTCACGCATTTGGGATAATTTTCATGTAAATTTGGATGATCATTTTTAATTAATTGCAACTCGTGTCATTATATTTTTTTTCACAAATAGTCGTACATTTTTTAAGTTTTCACAATAAAGAAACTATAATATCAAAGTATATCTTTCTCGCTTTCTCTTTAATGACAACTAATATTGATAATACAATCAACAATATTATAATGTGCATCATCAATTATGCATTATATAGGTCAAATAATGTTCAATGGAATGGTGTTTATATTTTATAACTTTTCATGTCATCCATTCGTTTATTTGAAAAAATAATGACATTCACACGAAATACATCAGTCTCATTTTGTCCGACATACAAACACACATGTACGTTAGTCAAAAAGTTATATTTATAGATAATAAAATCACAAGAAAATTGAAAATCAGTAGAAGTATTTTCTCTTCAATGGAGAGAGGAAGCGAGAGGGTGTGTATCCCCTATGTTGATCTTTATACTAACACATTTTTAGTTTATATAATTAACCTTAATTAACAACTAACCCGATGTTAGTAATCAACCCTAATTATTGTTTAAAACCAACACTCTTTAATTTTCTTTTATTTTTTATTCAAAAATCTCTAAAATTTAGTTAGTTATTGTATATATTTATTTTGGAATTTATATAAAATAAAAATACAAAAATCACAAAAGAATTAAAATAAGTATTTTATTCATTAAAAATGCTTTCAAAAAAATCTACTTTGTTTATATGACTTCTTTTGGATTTTATTCAACATGAAGCTTGTAGATCGCATCAAGACATACAACTTTCATGTGTTTGAACTTCTTCAAATTCGACTTTGTTTTATTTATTTTTTTATGTTCTCTTTATTTCCCAATTTTTGAATGATCTTATTGGGCCATTGACATCCTCTGGACTGCCCATGTGGCATGTCCACTCTTTCTTACTCCCTTCACCTCCCGCCCTCCGATCAGATCTCCACTCTCCAGATCTGATATGGAGAGTAGCCTCTCGCCTCCACCCTATTCGTTGGATCGCTTGATACAACGGTCACAGTTTTGTCTTCCCCGCCGTGTAACCGTCCCCATGTCATTGCACACCTCTCTTCTCCCATCTCTCTTCTTCACTTCACTTAACCTCCCCATGATCCATCGCCACCCCGATGTTGATCGTTCTTCCTTCTTTCACGCCATGCCCTGATTATCCCACGACCTAACTTGGCAGTCGTTACACGCATTGCTTCCATCTCTTCTGTAATGGTCAACCACCTCCATAAACCCCCCCATCGCCGCCCCTTTTCCACTTCATCCACCTTTACGAGGGGCTCCACCCTAGCATTCTTTGCATCCACATGACAATGGGAGATGGAATTGAAGGTCGAGGATGAGAGGAGCTCTTGGTGTTGACCCTTGATCTCCAACCCAAGTCATGGCCTCAATCCGACCACTGAGCTACTCTGAGCAGCCACAGGAGTCCAGCGAAGACTGCAAAACCGTCCAAGTCCTCAGCCAGTGCCATTCCTCTCTTCAAACTCTCTACGTAAATCTCCTACTTCTTCTTCCTTTCCTATTTCTCTCTTTTAATCACGTGCGCATGCGCCTTCCCACGTTCAATCGACCCCCTTCAAGCTCCGTTGAGCTTCTTTCACCTTTATGGGAGCTCAGATCGTCACCTTCCTTACTCTACAACCTTCTCCGCCCCATGCATTCTCCTACGTCGGAGGCAGAGGAGATCTCACCCATGGCTCCACCTGTTATGCCCCACATCCCTCCATTCCATTCCCCTCGTGTTGGATATATCCCACACTAACCATCATGCATGTCCTACCTTCAATAACTAGACTTCGAGCGGAGCTTAGTTCTAGAGCTCTTCCTTCTGCGAGCTGACATCGATGGCCCTTTACAAGACATGGTGTGCCTCCTCTGCCCTCCAATCTTCGTCGTCAGCCACCCAGGAGTCTCCCCAGGTCTTCATCGCATATGAAGGATCATGACGGAGCTCCAAGCATCTTGTCAAAGCTCCAATCACACCGCCAATGCACGACATAGGAGGAAGCTCCAAAACCTACGGGTGTTATTGGATGGCGCCTCTTAGGCGTCCATCCAATGGATGTAGAACCACCATGTTGAAGCTCTGGAGTGCGGAGACTAGGTGGGAAGGAGCCATCTATATCGGTCATGTACCGCCATCTGAGCCACCGCTCACGTGTTGCACACGTGACTGCTTGAAAAATTGCACACATGCTCGTACAAGAATGCAAAATTACAAACAAGTCCTTCCCAAGCGTGTGTGGCTTATGTGTCGTTATTGGGAAAATTGCACAGGGGCCCGACTCGTATTTGAAAATTGCAAAAATACCGCTCCCAAGATTTTTTTATATATTTGTGCATTTATTTCTCATGTTTTTCTTGCATTTATACCCATAGACTCTTTATTCAATATCTTGAGCATATTGACTCTGTTTTAGTTGATTTCATTTTCATTTTGATGTTGATTTGATGCTCTACACGATTATTGTATTAGTTTGTTGAGTCGAAATTTGAAAATACTTGCTGAAGTCTAAATATCTAATATGTCATTTGCCCTATATTTAAATGCCATAAATATGTATTTGGACTTGTTTTGATGCATAAATTAACAGTGAAATCAATACATTTCACATTGCTTGATAACTTAATTATTCTAGGGACATTTTTGTACATGTAAATAAATGTTGCATTGCATATCATACTGTTTGCATTATATTGCATATCGTTGCATTTCCTCCTCATTTAACATGCGTAAAAATCAAATAAAAAATGTAGTCTTTTTATCCATGCATCACACCACATGCATTCATCGTATATATTTATATGTTATGCATTGTATGCATGGTTGACCTAGCGATGAATCTCCATTTCAACATCTTTATTCTATCATTTGACCTTAAAACCCCTACTAAATGCGTGTAAATACCCTTAATTCATGCATTTTAGCATTCACGCATTATTGTATAAAGTGCGTATAAAATACAGTTTTTATTGCCAAAATTATATAATAAAGAAAATAAAATAAAAAGAATAAAACGTTGAAAATATTGTATGACCGTAAAACCTGAGACCTAGGCATCTCGATGACTAGGTCGACAAGGAATCAAGTGGGGGAGATAAGGGCCAAAATACAGTAAAATTTCTATTTATTAAGTCATTCTTTATTCACTATCGGGACCTATTTTTATTTCTACTTTTTATACCTCAAATAAAAAAACTTTGAACATGAAAGTTGTATATAATCAAATACAGAAAAATAAAAATTGATTTCACTCAAAAATAATACACAGTGTACAAGATACAATCTAAATGAGATTCCAAAATCCCAACTTTCCAGACCCATATCACTCAAATAAAAACTCAAAATATATCAAAACCACCTCTAATTGTATATAACTTTTAAGTAGATATTTAATGAAGGTAGTTTCATATTTTTTGGAGTTAAGATGTGAAAGTTAAGTTTTAGACCCCTATTGTGTAGTTATATCGATTAAAATATTCATTTTATTTATTATTCATTATTTTTATAATTTCATATTTTATAATTTTGTAATATTATTTATAATATATTTACATATTAAAACTAAAATAAAACATAAAGAAAGCACTCAAATAAAATATGTATGGAAACTACATAGATGAAATACTATATATGTACCTATATAAATAATACATCTAATTAATTAAGTATATATAATATATCATAAAAATATAACAAAAATATATTTAAGCATGTAAAAATAAGTTATAAATATATAAAATAATAAACTAAATTAATACAATTATATATACATAATAAAAATAAAAGAAAAAAAATGCATAGACGGATATACCTATAATGTACCCCTAAAAACAAACCTGTAATAAAAAACTTTGAAAAATAATAAATATTTTTTACTTTAAAATTTAATATTAATAAAATTGTTTATTAATTCTTTTTTATTTTTTAATTATTTTTGTGCCAGTTTTTTCCCGATTGGTCCACGTGGACCAACCAGGTGCGGTCTAGAGTTGACTCGAATTAACTCTTTAACCCGTCCTGTACGCCCTGACACCCCTAGCTCTGACCCACTTTTCTTGACTTTTTATAAGTCGAATCTTTCACCAATCACTTGGATTCCTTCTGACGGCTTCTTCCTCAATCCATGCTCATACATGCCTGGTGTTTATCTTGGCTTTGAATCGCTACATCGAGCGCAACACCTTGATTATCCCACTCGCTCGTTCAATTGTGCATAACTTGCTCGTCACCTTCCCACCTATTTTGAACACCCTTGGACCCCTGATTTGTGCCCTCTTTAGAGCTCTAGATCGAGGTGAGTGACACCTACCTCTCCAGCACCTTATTGGCGCACTTAAGCTAGGTCTAGGATGTGCTTCCACCATCTCCGCCACCTCAACGACATAAGGTCCTCACATCTAGTCTCACGGCTATCGAGGTTAGTTTTTCTTGTATTTTCGTAGCTTGAGTTAATTCTATATTAATTCGTCGCCTTTGTTCCATCGTCTAATTACGTGTTTTAGCTGTTACATCATCTCTTATAGTTCTCCAGACACAACTCCAGCGAACTCCTCCATCGTGTATCCCTTCGCCGCGTCGACTCACAAACACCTCCCATTCTTCCTCTCCCTTCCTTCAACGCCCCCTGCATCTTCATTCCTCCAAATCCATCGTGGAACTGGGCCACCGCTCCTCTTCCTCTGCCATTCATCGGAGGAGCATCGCCCGACTCCCCCATGCCTTCATTCTCCCCGTCGCAGGGTCGAGGCACTTTTTCCTCGACCCTCTAACCTTTTCTTGCATGTACATGGAGCGTGAGAATCACTTGGAGGTGATTTTATCCCTCACCGGAGCTTCCTGGAGCTCCTCCTCGACTTCGACGTCGTAGAAGAGCTCCGGCAAACGATGACAACTTTTGACGCCACCAGCATCTAGAGAGGACCCACAGGAGTCTTTTTGGGCCATTTTGGAACAACAAGGAATGCCAAAGGGGGGGGGGATTTAGTCGGAGGAAATTCGTTGCGATGAACCTTTTTTCTTGTTCTTCCGTCGCCTTCTCATTCGTTGATCTACGTCGGTTCTTCCAGGCCATACAGCCGCAATTGGATCCCCGCAGACCCTCGCCATCAGAACTTCAATCGGATATAATCTTGGCCGCTCGCTGTGAAGGGGTATCGTAGCGCGTAAGGCGACACGTGTTCAAGGGCCATATCTCGACCGTAGCCCCACACCTTTATTTGGGTGTTTTGCTAGCCCAAACACTTTTTTGTATTTAATATTGCATGCTCAAACTTTCATTGAAGCTTATATTATTTGTAATATTTACGATCAGATCCCCAAACTTTTGCATATTTGCATCCAGGTCCCCGACCACATCACCCTGCGTGTCTGCACGAGAGGTGCTGGCAATTTCTGCACCGGGACCCTCGTATTTTTGGAAATTCATGCTTGGTCCAAGAAATTCCATACTTAGTTATAACTTTTTGTAAAAAATACAAACGACCCCTGCTTTATGATTATTGCGTTGTGGTCCCGCCAGCGTGGCTCACGTGTCTGTACACGTGAGCTTGGTTTTTTGCAAAAGGGCCCTTGGGTTTTTGCATATTTTGCTTGAGTCTAGTAACATTTAATTCAGTTATAAAGTTTAGGTGAAATTTCATGTGGCCCTCGAACATTCTAATATTTACATCAATACCCCTACTAGTATTGCATTTTCTTTTTGTTGTCTCTATTTATTTTAAATAAAAATTAAACTCTAAAAAATTCCCAAAAAATAGATGTAGTTTATTGATTGCATCTAGTTTCACGCCATTTTTTTAGTTTGCAATTTTAGGCATTATTATTATTTATTAAAAATAAAAAAGAGCTTTTTTATCCCTGTTTGCACTAGAAAATATATAAAAATTATAAAATGTTCTGAAAAATTCCCCAAAAAATATACTTTATTTATTTATATATTTTAACCTTAAGACCAAAAATCACTAAAAAATATAAAATAAAACTCAGAAAATAAAAAACCTAAAAACCTCTATAATCATATAAAATTCCCACAAATCCAAAAATATATTATTTATTTTATATTTTTTATATTTATTATATTTATATAAAAATTAATTTAGAGAATTTTACTATTTTTTACTATTTTTCTTATCCATTTTAATTTCAGGTATTTAATTTAGGCCATGTTTAAGGTGTTTTTGACTTTAAATATATATATATAAGAGAAAATTATTAAAAAATTTAAAAAAATAGTAAAAAATATTTAAAACCTATATTTTATATCTATTATATCTGTTTATAGCTTATATTTTATATATATCCTTTATATAGCATTATATATATTAAAAGAAGAGGGAAATATAAAAATATAAAAAGAAAATACAAAATAAGAAAAAATAAAATCAAAATATAAAATATAAAATATAAAAACCAATAAAAAATAATATAAACACATACATTACAATTACTTTTGTGCATTTTTGCCATGATTTATCTTGTTTGCTCCTTGTGTTCGGCACGCTACATATATTTGCACATTATATACATCTTTGTTGTATAGTTAAATAAAATAATTTTTAAGACTGTATTGATTTTCATTTCTTTATTATTTGTTGTGGGTTAATTTTTGACTGATTGGGGTTTAGTGAGTGGTCGCCACGACGACTTTGTCTCCACTTTCTGTGAGATATATTTTGACCTCGTTAAATCTCGATTATCAAATGTGGATCTATTAGTATGCGAGCCTATTTACAAAAATTCCATTTTATTTTAAATGTTATATTTTATTTACAAGACTGTTTAATAAATACAAAAATCATGGGCTAAGATATGCAATTACCCCATTACGTGCGCGATCAGACGACTACATGTATTTCACTTGACACGTGCCCGCTCCAGTTGCACGGTGACGTTTCTGTCGTGGATAAATAGGATTAGATCGCTGGGTTGCGATCAGACGGTCGGGGGTGGCTGCATCCAATGACATTTGGAGCGTCTATAGAGGCGTTCTTGATCCGACGTTGTCCGACGGCAGATGGAAGAACATGGAAGAAACTCGCCTTGGATGAGTTTCAATCAAGCTTTGCGGGCTCCTTCGACCTCCTCCTGGAGCTCTGATGGTGTCTCTGTGTCCCTGTAAAAACCCCAAATCGGCTAGGCTCCACAAAATTTCCGGAATGCTCGGTAGAAGCTCGGAAGGGGCCTTGGACCTGAAGGGCGATGCTCTGACTTCGAAGCACTGTGAACGAGTTATTCTTCGATGTTTCCTACAAGGAGAGTGTTATCGCAAAAATAAGGAGCGTTGGGGATCTCGTGGTGGTGGAATGAAGGGGAAATGGGTCGAATGGGGGTAGCCCGGTGAGGCGTTGGGTTTGGGTTACCCAGATCCAGATCTGGGTTGATCTGGAGGAACGGAAGGTGGGTGGGTGATGCAGCAACGAGAGGGAAGAGAGATGGGCATGGTGGCGGGGCAGAACTAGCGTGTAGCACGGTGAAACAAGGTTGGAGCTCGAGAGCTCCGACGAGGGTAACTAAGTTAACCTAGGCTAGTTAACTAATCAAAAATGAAATAAATGGCATAAAATTAAATCTATGAACTACAACTACCTAGAAATGGGGAAAAAGTGCTGCTCTTACCTGTCCGGAGACCAGGGAGCCGACGGGTTGCCTGGGTGCACCTCCACCCTTCCTTCCTCCTGCTCAAACCTCCAAGGATACGCTACTTGTCACCAGATGCACTTATTGGCCGGAGGCAGGGACGTTGGGGGTTGGATATTGACCAAATTTGAAAACGGAAGAGGAGGTTTTTATTTAACTATATGTATATGCACCCTTATTGACCGATTATTTGGATGAATTTGAAGTTATGTACAAGCAACCTAAGTGATCGACGTGGATCACTGATGATGGATGCTGATCGAAGTGTGAAAATTTGGTGAAATGGATGATGATCCATGCGGAAAATGGTGCAAAATCGGGGAATTCACAGGCACATAAATCAAAGGGTTGGGGGGACAGTTAACCGGGGGTCAACCATCGGAGGGACCTGATTGGTCCAAGTAATGCATGACAGGACAAACTGCCAAAATTAATAGAAATTAATTAAATTAATATAGTAAACGATTTATTATTTTTTGTTATAAAATAAAAATGTTATCATTTAATGTAGTAATTTTAATATGTTTATTTATTTATTTTTTAGTGTTATTTGATAATAATTAATTATTGGGGGTGTATTTATATGTATATGCATATATACATAACCTATTTTATTTGTATTTGGTATAATTTATTTTAATATTTTATTCCTTTATTTTATATATGTATAACTTATTTTATGTATACAAATATATTTTTATGATGTATTTCATAACTTGAATAAATAAGGGTATGTGATATGTGGGTATGTGTATTGTATATTTACCTATGTATTTTTGTATTTTATTTTATTCTGGTTATGTTTTGGTTTTAGTAAATATATTTTTATGGTTATATTTTGATTTTAATAAGTACATAAGTTATAAATAATATTTACAAAATTATAAAAATATAAAATTATAACAATGATAAAGAACGAATAAATTGAATATTTTATTGGGTATATTATACAATGACGGTCAAAAACCTAACTTTCACACCTTAATCCAAAAAAATGAAACTACCTCCATTAAATAACTTATAAAAAGTTATATACAATTAGAGTGGGTGATTTTGATACATTTTAAGTTTTTATTTGGAAGATATGGGTCTGTGAAGCTGAGATTTTGACTTTTTATTTTGTGTATGAAATGAACACTGTATATTATTTTTGTACAAACTCAAATTTATAGTTTTATTTATATTATTATCTACAAATTTTATGTTCAAAGTTTCTTGATTTAATGAATAAATAATAAAGAATAAAATAGTTGTCAAAAAATAAATTATTGAATGAATAAAAGAATTGAGTTTTTATTGTATTATTGACCCTTATCTCCCCTACTTTATTCTTCGTCGTCCGACTCAATTGTGACTTGATCTCGGGATTTAGGGTCATAAAATATCTTTGTTATTTTATTATGTTTCATTTATTCTCTTTATTTGTTATTATAAACAATAATATTTACACAAAAATGCAATAAATGATGAATGTTATTTTGTACTAATAATAGTATTTACATGCATTAGCTGAGATTTTTATGGCAAAAATGATAGAATAAATGTAATGAAACGGAGATTCATCAGTCGGTTTCACATTTTGATGAGTTCTACATCAATATCCAATTTGTATCGCATCACCTTTTTGCGACTTCTCATTGAATGATTAGGTGCATATAAAATGTAATTACATATTCGTGATGTAGGTAAGAAAAGGAACAAGAGTGTGTAATTTGTTTCACGATCGGAGTGATTTCGCATACATCATCAGAGAAAATTCTGGCCACTATCTAGGTATGATCTATCATGTTAAATGGATGATCGATTATTGACCCAAAAATGATAGATCTAGTTCTTTATGTTCTGTCAATATTATTCTATCATCAAAGTTAGACGATCGATTATTCCAAGATTGTGGACCCATATAGACTTAAAATTTGTTGCAAAGTGACTCTAAAATATGTAGAATTGTCTAGGACATTGTAATATATGATAAATACTTGATTAAATGGAAATAAGTTGATAAACAATCGTATGGGTCCATTGTGAGTTAAATCGACTCATAAATGATGCGATAAGCCTTAACAAATTGAGATCATCTTAAGAATCATTCGAAAAATCAAGAGGGATTCTCATATCTAATACACATCTTTATGGCCAGCAGATGACCTTCCCATTGTGTTTTTATCTCATACTTGTAGTGATTAAGTGGCATGTGGGTAGTCGAGTAGCTGCCACCAAGGGAGGGGCATGCACCCTTGGGGCCCCGAGTAGAAGTTTATGTACCATGAGCCCTGGTTGCGTTGGCTGAAGGACATCTGCTTGGAACACCGAGGTGTCAATTAGACGGTGTTCTGTCGCAGCACTTGTGTGCCTTCAATCAAATGCTCAGAGTGCGAGCTAAGTAGTCATGATTAGTAGCCTATTGCCTTGTTTTTCACTTAGGCTCAACACTCTTGTACTAGATGGTATTAATTGGTTGGCATTCTAGGCGGGAGAACTGAGAGAGGAGTTCCAGGAGATGTGGTTACTGAAGTTGGGAAATGAACGGAGTCTCCTGTGTATAAAGGATTGGGATAGTCATGCGGATTTTGACTATTTTTAGTTGATCTTAGTGATCAGTCACTTGATACATAACTTCCGCCACCGTAGACTCTTACGCTTGAGTAGTGGACTTGAGCAGTTCACGATGATTCACTGGGCGGAAGTTGATTAAGGAATCGAGATTTATGATGAATCAAGTGGAATACGGGGTTTAACAAGGAGTTATAGCTTAGAAAGTGAAGTGAAGTGAACACGTTGAAAAATTAGTTAGAATGCATTGTACCTCACATCATGGTTACAGAGGAATCCCAACCCTAAGGTTTTCTTAATTCCTTGGAGTCGTAGTGTGAGGTCCCATGTGGACCAAGACCATATACTATCCATGAAAGTTGGGTTATTTAAGGTTAACGATAAAGATCAGAGTGTTATCTTCTTAGTGGGGACGATTTACCCAATTGTTTTCTTTTTGCGTATTTCTTTA
>JAZKJV010010589.1:0-378915 GCA_037367405.1 Ottelia alismoides | reverse complement strand
TAAATTCCCGCTCCGTATGAATTCCAAATTCACCAAACTCACTTTTAAAGTTCAAGTTAGAAAATTATTTATCCAACGGAAGTGGTTTCATTAAAATCGGAGCTCGTTTGCAAAAGTTGGGTTTTGGGACCTAGATGTACATTGTATATTATGTATATATTCTTTCTTTCTTCATTTTTTATTTTATCTTTCTTAATTACTAAAAATCCAAAAAATCATTGTGGTCTTGTATTTTGATTGTACTATTTTATTGTATTTTCCTGTTGTACATAGCTACTATTAAAAAGACAAAAAAAATATAAAAAGAAAAGCAAACAAAAAAAATGTACATGTTGTATATCTTCTTTTTGTAAATTCCCCACTCTTTTTCTTCTCTTTATTTTATTTTCTCTTTTTAGTAGCCTACTTTATTTCATTTCATTTTTTATTTATTTAATAACATTCTCTACAATAACTTCCCTTTCTCCATTAACCTCCAAGTCTTCTTTCAACCTCCATTCCACTCCATATTCTTCATATAACCTCCCATTCAACTCCACCAATAATTTAACCTCTCATTCAACACCACCACCATTCTAACTTCCCTTTCTCTTCTCTTTATATTCATTTGTACATCCTCATTTTTTCCCATCCACCATTCTTATAGAATAAGGAGAGAGCTTGGAGTGTTTTGTTGGTGACAGCGGCGAAGCGTCTTCCTCAAGCGACGACCTCCTTCAGGTGAGATCCGCGGAGCTCCGCCCCGCGTCACGAGTTCCCCGTCGAGCTCGCGTAGCTTCTCCGATTTTCATTTCGCCAATCGGATCGAGGCAACGACAGGAGTCCAGCGTAGCTGCTCCGCCAATCCGGCGAAGACCAGGTAAGTATTTCTCATCATTTTTTTGTTGTTTTAATTTATCAACTATCTTGTTTTCTTGTATCACATCATCACCATAGTTTTGTTTAAATCACATTATCACACCCTCATCATCCTTTTCACTCTTTTATATGTACATATTTGTTTCCTGTTTGAAAACATAAAAAAAATTTAAAAAAAATAAAACAAAAAAAAGTTTTCTTTTATTATATCAGGAAAACAAAAAAAATTAAAAAATAAAACAAAACACGGAAGGAGGCAGCAGGCACAGCCCGCCGCCCCCTCCCACTCCAACCGGCCATCGCAACCGCCACACCGGCGGTCGTCAGCCCGCCGCCGCCCACGCCTGCGCGCGGCTCCGCCATCGCCGAGTACTGGGCTGGCGGGAGTACTGCCAGAGGCTGATCCGGCTGATATACCACCATCTGCATGTCTGGAGATGGTGGTGACTGGTAGGAGGGCTGCTGCGGCTGGTACGGCTCCGCCTGTACAAGGTGAACCTGTCTAGGCTGCTGAAAGGAGCTGGAGCGCTGGGATGAGCCGTTGCTGCCGCTGCCGGCATCGCCTCGCAACTGAAGACGGGGCTGTGAAGCCGTCTGTGCCTCCTGGAGACACATGAGCTGGGTCTTCATGTCGCTCAGAGTCTGTGCCATCTGTTCCATCTGCGTGATGCCCTGCCACTGCTTCTTCTCGATCAGCTCCATCCGGTCCAACTTCTCGCTGATAATACCCATATCCGCAGCGGACGACTCTGCCTGTGCTGCTGCAACTGCGGATGAACTGGATGGACCGGCGTCGACCCGTGCTATCCTCTGGTACTGCACGGATCCTGGCTGCTGCTGGGGTCTCCCCTGTGTGTACAACCGGGTCTGGGACATCACCATGTAATTCTCGGCCATTTCCTCGTAGATGGCCCAGACCTGGTCGTGATCCTTGGCGAAATAGGACCCGCCGCAAGAAGCATTTACCAGGCCCTGGAGCTCTGGTTTCAACCCGCTGAAGAAGCTCTGCACAAGGTTCGGCTTCGAAATGTCGTGGTGCGGGCATCGGTCTGTGAGCTCTCGGAACCTCTCCCATGCCTCATGGAATTGCTCGTTGGGGAGCATGAAGAAGTTGCTGATCAGGGCCCTCGCTGCATTCGTCCGCCCGAGTGGATAGTACTTGTTCAAGTACTCGGTGCGGAGCTGCTCCCAGGTGTAAACAAACTTCCCCAGATGCTTCAGCCAGGTGGCTGCTCTGTCGGCTAGAGAGAAGGGGAAGGCGATCATCCTGATCGTGTCCTGGTCCACCTGACGGTCGTGGACAGTGCTGCATATCATCTCAAACTCCTGCAGGTGGAGATGAGGCTCCTCTGTCGCCAAACCATGGAATCGGGGAAGAAGCTGCAGAGTGTTCGGGGGGAACTTGAAGTCCCCCACGATCGCTGGAAGTACCACCCAGCGGTGTGTCAAGGTCGACCCGGGATTGTGGTTTTCCTGCATCGATCTAAGTGGTGGTGGTGGTGCTTCTCCTGCTCCTGCTGCTGCCGCGGCTGCGGCAGCTGTCGCATCGTCGGGTCCTCCTCCTGCTCCGCCTCTGCGGTTGGCTCTCAACTGCTCAAACTCTCGCCTCATGTCCATCATGAAAGCTCCCTGATCCCTCAGCTACTGCTGAACTGACTCGAGGGAGGCGATCAGGTGGAGTTGATCGAACCCTGGTCCAGGACAAAATGCTGCTCTCCTCGTGGACCTCTAGGGTGATCCTCAGAACTGCTGGCCATGACGTCTGCAAAATCAAATGAGCCCAACTCAGGTGCTGTCAAATCTGCTAATCTCTCCTCGGGCTCATGTCGCTCAGATCCGAAAGAAAGGGGGTCGAGGGGGAACAGGGCGGAGTCGTACTCGGGCTCAGAGAGCTGGTCTCGGCTCTCGCGGGCCAACCTAGATGATCGGGTAGTCGTGCCCGAAAGCGGTGCAGCCAGAGGCTGCCTAAGAGAGCGTCTACCCATCATCTTGATCTGGCGAGTAGTGCGGATGAGATCTGGAGAAACTATGATCAAAATGCAAACCCCCGGTTCACCAACGCAACGCGAGCTGAAGACCGTAAAAGCTCGGTCAAATTATCTTGTCAATTTTTATTAGGTGAACACACAAGATAACAGAGCGCTTACGTGACCTATTAGGATACTCGATGCTATCCCAACCGACTGGCCCGCACAGAAGAGTCGGTAGTCAGCTAGAAATAACACCGGAGGGTTCTACATAGGGTGCGGGTCACTCTCTCGCGCATCCAAACCATACAATGAGGGGGTTGCTCTCCCCAAGACAAATTTTTAGGGTGAGTATCTTTTAGGGTCAATAGTTTTATCCAGTCCCAATTTTATGATTTTTCTTTTTAAAATTTTTCAAATAGAAAACAAACGCCTAACGAATTTTTCAGTTCTCCTGATTATTAAGTCCAAAATAGGGGGGAGAAGACGAAAAAGCCGATGCACGATGAAATCAATGATGCATGCAAAGTCAGAAATGCGTACCTGTCTCCAGCACTCTACATGCAATATGATCCGCGCATAAATGTAAAGACAGAAAGTAAACTACCTAAATGATGCAGGCGGAAAACCGAGTCCCTAAACAGCAATGCTACTCGAAAGAACGGCTAGCCGACCACCAGCCTCCAATCCAAAGGGTCCGGTCTAGACCCACCCCTCCTCTTCTCGACAAGTCGAGTTCAGGAGTAGCGCTTGACGGGGTGGGCTCGCGGCGCGTAGGCTCGGAGGTGATGGAACGACTATTTTATTATTATTTTTATTATAGGTCCAATTACCGCACTATAGGAACAGGCAATTATATTAGGGTATTTGGATCCTATAAATTACGTCACAATCAAGCAGAAAATCCTACGGCTAGGGGCTCGATAAAAAACCGCGTAAACACCGGAAAAGGCAGTAAAAAGAGAAGAAAACAAAACCGCGTAAAAAGCCGTGAAAAACTCCTAAACCCTAACCCGAGCACACCGGTGCTCGGCGAAACAGACCCGCTGAGTCAACCACAGTCCAAAGTGTCCAGTCTAAGTCCCTGTATTATTACAATAAGTTCAAATGTCTAATCTAAACCTCACCCACTCAACTCTCTCTCTCTCTCGCTCTCTCCTGCGGCTCCGTGCAGAAGGGAACCGCCTCCGAGTCTCGCGGTTGCGTCGGCTTCTCGAAATCGGCCGCCTCGATCCTCAGGCCCTCGCAAGAAAGAACAGAGTGGTCAGACCAAATTATTGTAAGAAAATGTCAGAAAAATATATCTACAGAAATCTATACAAAAAGCCACGAAAAGAAAAAGCCGCAGAAAAACTCAAAAAGCGACTACTAAGCCGTGCTCCCCGGCAACGGCGCCATTCTGACGCCACGAAAATCCGACAGACTAAGGTAATCTGGTGTATCTAAGATGGTCGTTGCGACCTCGGTCACTCAGACGTGCCAATCAAGAAAAATGAACCACTAATAGAGATAAAACAGATAAGACACAAAATAGCGGTCCTGCTATTGGATTAACCTGGTATAGCGACCAGGGTCGAACTCAAGGAGCACGGGTTGGCCTCTCGGCCTACGAAATAGTCAAACAAGAGATAAAATGAAAGGAGAAAATATTTTTGGTGGGTTTTTAATTATTTGAGATTTTTCTGGATTTTTAATGAATTAAGAAAATAAGAAAAGTAAACAAACTCACACTTCAACAAATTATTAAATGCACTAAAAGTCAACCAAAAATTCAAGCAAAAATATTTTTATGTGTTTATATTTTTTTGTGTTTTTGGTGAATTTTTGAGAATTTTCTGATGTTTATTGAATTTTCTAAAAATCAAACAGTAGCTGAGATCAAAGGTACTGTCCAGCCGAGCTAGAAAGACCTAGATGAAATATCTAAAAGCCCTAAACTAGCTGGGAGATAATTTTCCTATGAAGAGAAGAAAATAAGGAAAATTTAGGCACCTATTTTATTGTTTTTGGATTTTTGGTTTAATTATTAGAATTTTTATAAGTTTTTAGGTGTTTTTCAATTTGTAGTGGTTTTCAGTAGTGAAAAATAGCCAAAATTGGCTAGAAAATCAAACACATCAAAATAGACAGTAGACTTTTTTTTTGTAATTTTTGGACACTATTTAATATTTTTTGTGATTTTTAAAGTCAAACAGTAGCAAAAATAGATGTTTTTGATTTTCTAAAAATATCAAACAGTGACGAAAATGTCTCCAAAATTTATAGAACATTTTACATCATGGCAGGAGCCATGTTTCCAATTTTCATTAAATTTGGAGGTGATTTGCTATTTTATTCAAAAATAAAGAGGGGGCACTGTGCACAGGGACCAAAGTGCAAATACCCAAGAGTCTGGGGGGTCTGGTGCAATTAACCCAGCAAAACACGTGTGATGCGCGTGTCTGGGGCACTCAGGGACCCAAATGTAAGAAAAATAAGTTCTGAGGGCTTATTGGTAACATGTACCAAAACTCCAGAGGCTTATCTGCAAAATACCCAAAAATAAACGCACATGCTCAAATACACCACGCACAGGGGTATAAATGCAAATAAGTGAAAGCTTTCATTCAACTAATAACAACCAGAACTACAAGGGCATGAAATGTAAAATGCCCAGAGAATCACGTGTCGAAGCACATGTCACATCACATACAGGGGCATCTTAGCAAATAAAAGCAAGTACCAGGGTCTCTATGCAAATAACCCTAAAACTAAACAACTAAACTCAATATTTACAGGACTAAAGCGAAATAAAATAAGAAAGAGGGCCTAAGGGTAAATTACCCTTTATTACTCGGAGCGGCTGGATGGGCGCCACGTGTCTGATCGAGCGGTTGAGGGCGACTGGGGGTCCAACGCTGCTCTCCTCGGGATGATCCAACGACTGGGGCTAGTCCACGTGGTACATCGGACGGTGTCAGGCGCGGATGGCTAACCCTCGAGCCTCGGATGGTCCATATCTCTCCTTCTCCGGATCGAACGATGACGGCTGCTCCTACACGGACGGTTCAGATGAACCTGGAGCGAGAGGGACGATCGGACGGCTTCTGAAGGTCGTGGAAGAACAGGTGGCCGGCGAACTTCGCCGGCCTCGTGAATGCGCTCCTGACCTCCTCTGCTGCGCCTGAGGATCGGAGAAGCTCCGGCGTGATGGTGCGCAGCTACTGATACCCTCCGATGGCCCAGCCGAGCTAAAAGGAGCTCCGACGAGGGCGGCGGAGGCGAGGCTCCTGGTCTGAATAACCCAAGCCCTCAGATGGGCTTGGTAGCTCCTGTAAAGATCACCAAGAGACTCGCGGGTCGAGGGCAAATTGCCTCGACCCAGTTAGGCGGAGCGACGGTGAACGATGGGGTGAGATGGACGAGCTCCGGCGAAGGGCGGACGGTGAAGCTCGAATCCCAACTCCTGTGCGAGCTGGGTTGGATGGAGGGGTGAAGAAGGTGCGCGGGAAGTCGGCGAGGGCTATGGCGATGCCCGATGATCGAATGGTGGTCGGAAGCGATGGGAATCGACGATGGACGGCGGCGGGGCGATTTGGGGGTAATGGAAATCAGCGAAAAAGGAAAGCCTAAGGGGATACCTGGGTGGTCGAAGAGACTGTGGAGGAGCTGGGGAAGCTCCTGGTCATCGCTTCGAGGAGTGTCTCCCTCCGAGGCTCAAGCTCCAGCTGATGGCAGAGCGACGGCGGCGAAGCTCGCCGGATCGATGGTCTCGCCCTCCTTCCTCGCTGCGACACCACGGGGGACGAGCTGTCACTCTCGCCGATGTGATGGAGGTCACTGGGAGTGGAAAGAAGGAGCCAAAGATGGAGAATTAGGGTGGCGGAGCTCGAGCTAAATATGGGCGAGGGTCCGGGAAGACGAAGTCGGGTTGGGCGTGGAAGCGCGCGGATCCCGAGGATGCGGCTTCGGCGAGGATGTCGGATGTGTCATTAAGGATTCGGACCCGGGGTTTAGGTGGTAGGCACTCGGGTTTAGCGGGGAAAAATCCGAGAAGTAGGGGACCCGCTAAGGACCCGAGTGGAGTGGTCCTGGGGGGGGGGGGGTAGTTGACCGGGCGGTCAACATCCCCAGGACCCAATAGAAACAGGCCACGTGGCTGGATCTTGAAGTGAAAATTAAGGGTAGCTAGGGGCCGATTTAGCAAAAACTCAAAACACAAAATATTTTTCTTTTATTTTTTTTCTATTTTTTAGTTATTTTTAATTAATTTTTAGAAATAAAAATAAGGTATATACATAGTATGTACTATATAGGTATATGTACATAATTAGGGTTTTTAATTTTTGATTTTTTTATTATTTTTATGCAATTTTATTCCTATTTTATATTTTATTTATTTTCATTATAAAATAAGGAATAAAAAGATATTTTTATTTTATTTTTATTATTTATATACATAGGTAAAATAAATACATATACACACTTATATACATGGTATATGTACAATCTATTTTTGTGTTTTTGATTTTTGCTATTTTTATTTGATTTTTATTTTGATTGTTTTTATTTTATTTATTTACACTATATAATAAAGAATATTTACAGAAACTATAAAGATTAATTTTATTTATTTATAGGGCTGAATAAATATATAGGTGAGTCTATGCACAATGTGAAAGTGATATTTTTGTTCTTTTTTATTTTCATATTTTTATCTTGTTGTTTTTTTATATTTATAAATATAGACACAAATTTACAAGCCTATTTTTGGTGAGGAAAATACCTTTATTTTATTTACATAAGTATGTACACACATGAGCCCCTATCTCCCTCTACTTTGGCTTTTATGCGGTCAGGCCCATGCTGAGCCCTCCCTTGGGTTAGGTCGCTCAATATTTATTCTAAATATTTCCCTCTTTTTCTTTTTAATCTTTATTCTTTTATTTTTGCACAAAAACATGCTAATTATAGGTTTACACAATGCATGCTTTTGGTAATTATTTGTATTTACACATATCTACATGCATTTGCAAAGGTTTTTGTACCTAAAATATAAGAATAAAGAGTGATGAATGAGTATTCATCAGTCACTGAATCAGGGATCTCCATGTCCAACACTACGAAGTCCACAGGGAATTGCAGACCCTGAATAGTGACGACAACGTCTCGCAACAACCCCTTCGGCCTCTTGACAGATCTATCAGCAAACTGAAGGACTGTCCTGCTCTGTCGAAGAGTGCCCAACTCAAAGCGGTCGAGAAGGGCTGTCGGAAGGAGGTTGATAGACGATCCGCTATCCAATAGAGTCCGGTCGAACCTCTGCTCTCTGATATGACATCTGACATATGGGGCTCCTGAATCTGGCCTCTTGGCCGGCAGACGGTTCTGGATCGCGAAGCTCGTGGCTTTCGTCAGCACATGAATCTCTGAATGATGGTTCCTCCTCCTCCTCCTGACTGTGGTCCTATCTCTCAATGATCGCTGAAGAAGGGGGATGTGCTGCAAAGCCTCCTGAAGGGTCAGCTGTATATGAAATATGTTGATCATGCTCTGGCTGAACTCCTCCTGCTCTCTCTTTTTTGGATCTTTTTCTTTTTTCTTCCCCTTCCCCATCTGAAGGGCTCTAGGGAAGGGGATCACAGGGTCCTTCTCAGATGAAGGACTAGAAAAGGGTCTAGGCGGTTCGACGACCAGATCCACACATACATCATGCACCACAGTGGGACCAGAAGAAAATAAACCCTTTTCTTTATTCACAGAACTATTCAGAGATACAGGTGTAGAAGAAGGAAAAACAACAGGTCTCTCAGAAGTATGGGTGGCCTCAGTACCACCATCGACTGGCTCTACTGGAAGACTGGCGGCCTCAGTACCGCGTGATGAATCCACATTTCATCATCTTTATTCTATCATTTTGGCACCAAAAACCCTAGCAAATGCCTGTAAATAGCATTAAAATCACCATCTTAGCATCCATGCATGTGCATCACAATAGTGCATAAAACACTGTAATTAAGGCCAAAATTATAGAATAAATAAAGAAAAGAAAAAGAATAAAATATTGTAAATATTTTATGACCCAAAACCCCCGAGACCTAGGCATCTGGATGAATAGGTCGACAAGGAATAAAGTAGGGGGAGATAAGGTCAAAAATACAGTGTAAATACCCATACATTCTATTCATTCTTTACTCATTTTGGGACCTATTTTTCGTTCCACTTTTTGTACATCAAATAAAGAAACTTTGTACACGGAAGTTGTAGATAATAAAATAAAGAAAAATACAAAATTGATTTCACAGAAAAATAATGTACAGACAAAAAGTTATGGTCTGAATAAAAATCCAGAATTCCAACTTCCCAGACCCGTATCTCACAACTAACAACTCCAAATGCAGCATACTCACCTTTAATTGTATATAGAATAAAATAATCTACTTAATGGTGGTGGTTTCGCATTTGGCGGAGCTACGGTTGGAAAGTTGAGTTTTGGACCCACATTGTACAGTGTACCGAATAAAATATTCAATTTATTATTTATTCATTATTTTTATATTTTTATATTTTTATAATGTTGTAAATATTACTTATAATATATATGTGTATTAAAATTAAAATAAAATGCAAAGAAAAATAAAAATAAAAAATACTTGTATAAAGGCTACATAGGTATACTGCCTATATCTATACCTGTACAGAATACTCTTATATTTTATTGAATATACAAAATACATCAATAAAATAAAATAAAAATATATTTATGTGTATAAAAGTATTTTATACTTTTATAAAATTATAAACAAAATTAAAGAAATTAAAATACACAAAATAAAAATAAAATACTAAACTACATAGGTATTATACCTATATAGGGTTAAAAATGTAACTTGTAAAAATATAACCCCTAAAAATAAATAAAAATCAGAATAAAATACTACATAAAATTTTAAGCATTTTTCATTTTATAACTTTTAATTAATTCAGCCTTTTTCTATTTTTTATTGATTTTTTAAATCATTTATCAGGGATTTTTCCTGATTGGTCCACGTGGACCAATCAGGAGACGGTCCCAGTTGACCCCGGTCAACTGGCCGTCCTTCCCCATGTGCGATGTCAGAGGCTCGGTTTTTGAGCCAATTTCTTGGCTTTCTCCCGGCCAACTCTTTCACTATCTCGTCTCGATTTCTTCTGCAATCTTCTTCCCCTACCAACCACCTTGCCCGCCGTGTGATTTCCTTGGAGATCGCATCACTGAATCGCTCCAGATTTCTTGGTCTTTGGACCCCTGTCACCTTGGGTCAACCCACTTAAAACCGACCCCCCTTCTTTCCTTTTGAATTCGAACACCTTCGGTCCACCACCTCGCGCCTACTCCGTGCTCCAGAGTTACCTGGAGGTGACAGCTCCGACGAGGACTCTTCAGCCAAGGCAGCCGAGGTCGGAGGCGTCTCCACCACCCCCCGCAACTCCGGCGGTTGAGGTACCCTTCCCTCCGGTATACACCATCGAGGAAGCCATTTCACCCCTTTCTTTTTCATGCATTAGCTTAGTCTTAGCCTTAGCTTCGAAAACCCTCAAAAAATTTTGAATTCCATCGTTTGATTCACCTAATTGATCATCCTCGCCGGAGCGCACCTCCGGCCACCGACTACCACTCCGCCTTTCGCGTAGATTAGGTCCACTTAGGGTCCAGGCAACTTGCCCTGGATCTCTTGACCGGTTTTGCAGGGTCGAAGAACGTTGACTCGCGCCTGGGCGCGTTTTTGAAGCTCGCCGGAGCTCAGTCGAGCTCTCCAGCTCCGCCGACAACTTGCGAGCGGCACGGCCAACGCCGTGCACTTTTGGTGCCCCCAGGAGATAGAGGACGACCCCAGGAAGCTCCAGCCCGATTTTGAAGCCAAGCAGCCCATCGGAGACGGAGCTTGACTTCGGAGAACCTCGGCTCGCCGGAGTTCGTCGTTGTTCTTGCTCCGGCCTTCGCCACCGTTGGATCAAGGCGGAGCTCCAGATCGCGCATCGACCGTCAGATCTTTCGCGATCAGCCACCGTTGGATCTCTTTCTGAGATCTAATCTCAGACGTCGAAGCGAATCGTCATCGGCCGTTCATCAAGCGCCACGTGTCACGTGGCAACTCCATCGCCGTTGGATCACGCGTTGAGGGTATTTTGCATCTACACCCTCGCGCCTTTTTGTATTTATTATTTAGTATTTAAACTTTTGTCTGTAGTGTAATAGTTTTGTAATATTTGCACGAAGACCCCCGAACTTTGTTTATTTGCACCCAGGTCCTTCGCCACGTCACCTCACGTGACCTGTACACGTGAGGTGTGGGCATTTTGCAGAGGGACCCTCGGTCATTTATGTATTTCATCTTAGTACTAAAACTAGCGCAGCACGTGTAAACTTTTTGGATATTTTGCAAGTAGGCCCCCAGGGTTTTGAGATATTACACTTTAGTCCTCGCCAGGAGTGTGCAAGTCACGCGCCCTGGTGGGAAAATTGCTAGCGTACCCAGGCGGGTTTTGTAATTGTATTTTGGTACTAAAAATTAAATATTCAGTTCAATATTTTGTGGAAAATTGCGTGCATGCCCCTGGATGTTTTATAAATTGCATTTATACCCCTGCCAGGCTTATTTATTAATTGGATGCTTGTTGTATTTATTTGAATGATCATTTTAAGTCCAAAAATTCCACAAAAATAGTGTTAAGCTCCTGGACACCTGTGCTTTGAAGCTGTCACTTTAGTTTTTGATTTTATTTCATTTTCACATTTATTAAAAATAAAAAACATGCATTTATTTCACTGTTTGCATTAGAAAACCTATAAAAATTATAAAAACGTTTTGAAAAATTCCAAAAAAAAATTATATTTTGTGTATTTTACCATTTTCTAGTGTCAGTCCAAAAATCACTAAAAATCTCAAAAGAAAAACCTTAAAAATTCAAAAAGACTCAAAAACTTCAAAAAAATATATAAAATTGTAGAAAACTCCAAAAAACACAAACTCAGTTTCTGTTTGCTCTATATTTTGTTCTCATTATTTGAAAAATAGTGTGAAAAATTTTGGTTGCTGTTTGCTAATTTTAATTCTCATTTTGCTCACAGCCAGCATATTTTCCACTGTTTTCTCTTATTTCAGTATTTAAAAATACCAAAAACAACTTGAAAAATTCCCAAAAATCACAAAAACAGTAGAAAACCACAAAAATACCAAAAAGATTTTATTTCTGAATTTTTGGTAATTTTTACTTAGTTTTATAAATATTTTACCTTGTCTTTTATTCCATTATCTTTAAATTCCAATATTGAAAAAGAAAAAAAATATAAAATATAAAATTATAAATATCAGAAAATTAAAAATCAAAATACAAACTTAAAAAATTAAAAAAATTAAAAACCCGCAAAAATTTCCTTGCTCGCTTAGTGTAGACACATCACATACACATACTTGCGCACATTTGTTTGAATTATCCTGCTTGCTCCCTGTGTTCGAACTCTCTGCATACTTGTCACTATACACCATTTGTGCAGAGTTAAAAATAAATTTTAACTCCACATTAGTTCTAATTTATTGATCTTTAGTGTGGGTTAATTGTTGACTTTAATCGAGATTTGTGTGGTTGACACTTCGACTGAGTTCACGCTTTGTGTTGAACTTAAGACCACCTTATTTCGGTTATATCACCGCACTCTGGCTCGGCAACTCAGGTGGCGTCAGTACCACCTCCTCGAACTGGTGAAGTGGCAGCCTCAGCACCGCCTGGGGAATCAACATCCTTGGTGGCATCAGTACCACCATCATCATCATGTGCGGCCTCAGTACCGCTCTCCTCCTCCTCATCTGGCGCTCTCGGTGTATCCTCATGATGTCGCTCAGACGAGGCGCCGCCTGCTGGTGCTCTACCGCTCCTAAGTGTAACAAAATCAGCATCAAAAAGATCTGAAGACATATCATCAAAGGGATCACTAGGAGTGGCATGCTCAGTGTAAACTACCTGCTCAGGCTTCCGCTTCAGGCTGTTGGGATTCGGCTCTATCTGGGCAGGGATAGCGGCCTTCCCTCTCACGATGTCCCGCATCTCCTGGCGGAACTCGTCCATCTCTCGTCTAAAAGTAGCCTGCTGGTCCGTGAGGAGGCGGGCTATGTCATCCAAGGCGGGGCTCTCGTATGGTGAACCATGAGAGCCCGACGGGTAGCCTCTCTGGTAATGAGGCTGCTGGAACTGGTGCTGCTGCTGAGAGGGGTAGGTAGGAGTGTGCTACTGCTGGTGTGGCTGGTGAGGCTGCTCTCGCCTCCAAGACTGTCCCTGCTGATAGGGACGAGGACCGAAGGAAGACTGCTGCTGTGAATGGTAAATTGGGGGCTGCTGCTGGTGGTGATCCCTCTGCTGGCTGTACTGGCCTCCCTGGCCAGATGGCTGCTGCTGGGGCTGGGTATCTCCACTCCCCCACCTGAATCCGGGATGGTCTCGTCGGATCCCAGGCTGAGGACGGTCATACCAAATCCCGTTGACATCCATCAACGGCTCTGCATCGTACTGGGCTGGCGGGAGTACTGCCAGAGGCTGATCCGGCTGGTATACCACCATCTGCATGTCTGGAGATGATGGTGACTGGTAGGAGGGCTGCTGCTGCTGGTACGGCTCCTCCTGTACAAGGTGAACCTGTCTAGGCTGCTGGTGTGAGCTGGAGCGCTGGAACGAGCCACTGCTGCTGCCGGTATCGCCTCGCGATTGAAGACGGGGCTGTGAAGCCGTCTGTGCCTCCTGGAGACACATGAGCTGGGTCTTCATGTCGCTCAGAGTCTGTGCCATCTGCTCCATCTGAGTGATGCCCTGGCACTGCTTCTTCTCGATCAGCACCATCCGGTCCAACTTCTCACTGATGATACCCATATCCGCAGCGGATGACTCTGCCTGTGCTGCTGCTACTGGGGATGAACTGGAAGGACCGGCGTCGACCCGTGCTATTTTCTGGTACTGCACGGGTCCTGGCTGCTGGGGTCTGCCCTAAGTGTACAACCTGGTCTGGGACATCACCATGTAGTTCTCGGCCATCTCCTCGTAGATGGCCCAGACCTGGTCGCGATCCTTGGCGAAGTAAGACCCGCCACAAGAAGCATTCACCAAGCCCTGGAGCTCTGGTGTCAACCCGCTGAAGAAGCTCTGCACAAGGTCGGGCTTCGAAATATCATGGTGCGGGCATCGGTCAGTCAGCTCACGAAACCTCTCCCATGCCTCATGAAATTGCTCGTTGGGGAGCATGGAGAAGTTGCTGATGAGGGCTCTCGCTGTATTGGTCCGCCTGAGTGGATAGTACTTGTTCAAGTACTCGGTGCGGAGCTGCTCCCAGGTGTAAACGAACTCCCAGGTGTAAACGAACTTCCCCAAGTGCTTCAGCCAGGTGGCTGCTCTGTCTGCTAAGGAAAACGGGAAGGCAATCATCCTAATAGTGTCCTGGTCCACCTGACGATCGTGGACAGTGCTGTATATCATCTCAAACTCCTGCAGGTGGAGATGAGGCTCCTCTGTGGCCAATCCGTGGAATCGGGGAAGAAGCTGCAGAGTGTTCGGGGGGAACTTGAAGTCCCCCACGATCGCTGGAAGCACCACCCAGCGGTGTATCAAGGTCGACCCGGGATTGTGGTTCTCCCGCATCGATCTAAGTGGTGGTGGTGCTCCTCCTCCTGCTGCTGCTGCTGCTGCTGCGGCGACTGCTGCCGCGGCTGCGGCTGCAGCGGCAGCTGCCGCATCGTCGGGTCCTCCTCCTCCGCAGTTCTCGCGGTTGGCTCTCATCTGCTCAAACTCTCGCCTCATGTCCATCATGAAAGCTCCTTGATCCCTCAGCTGCTGCTGCACTGACTCGAGGGAGGCGATCAGGGTGGAGTTGATCGCACCCTGGTCCAGAACAAAATGCTGCTCTCCACGTGGACCTCCGGGGTGATCACCAGAACTGCCAGCCATCGTCTCTGAAAAATCAAAACAACTGAACTCAGGTGCCGATAAATCATCTGTCTGTCTCTCCTCTGGCACTGGTATCTCTGAATCAGAAGAAGGGTGGTCGAGGGGGAACAGGGCGGAATCATACTCGGGTTCGGAGAACGGGTCTGAGCTCCCACGAACCGACCTAGATGAATGGTCAGGAGTGCTGAAAAGCGGTGCAGCCAGGGGTTGCCTAAGAGACCTCCTGCCCATCATCGTGATCTAGCGAGTAAGGCGGATGAGATCTGGAAAAACTATGATCGGCAACCAAACCCTCTGTTCACCAACACAACACGAGCTGAAGACCGTAAAGGCTCGGTCAAATTATCTTGTCAAATTTTATTAGGTGAACAAACAATCTATCAGAGCGCTTACGTGACCTGTTGGTATTCCCGATGCTACCCCAACCGACTGGCCCGCACGGAAGAGTCGGTAGTCAGTCAGGAATAGCACCGGAGGGCTCTACCTAGTGGACGGGTCACTCTCTCGCGCAAGCAAACCAAACAATGAGGGGATTGCTCTCCCCAAGACAAATTTTTCAGTCAAGTGTCTTTTAGGGTCAATAGCTTAAAAGTCCCAATTTTATGGTTTTTCTTTTTAATATTTTTCAATAAAAACAACGGCCTAACGATTTTTTCGGTTCTCCTGGTTATTAAGTCCAAAACAAGGGGGGGAAGACAAAAAAGCCGATGCGCGAGAAATCAATGATGCATGCAGAGATAGAAATGCGTACCTGACTCCAGCAGTCTACATGCAAGATGATCCGCGTAGAATTGAAAGACATGAAATAAACTACCTAAATGGTGCAGGCGGAAAACTGAGTCCCTAAACAGCAGTGCTACTCGAAAGAACGGATAGTCGACCACCAGCCTCCAATCCAGAGAGTCCGGTCTAGACCCACCCCTCCTCTTCTTGACAGGTCGAGTTCAGGAGTAGCGCTTGACGGGGCGGGCTCGCGGCGCGTAGGCTCGGAGGTGATGGGACGGCTATTTTATTTTTTTTTATTATAGGTCCAATTACCGCACTATAGGAACATGCAATTATATTAGGGTATTTGGATCCTATGAATTACGTCACAATCAAGCAAAAACTCCTACGGCTAGGGGCTCGAAAATCCGCGTGAAACCGGAAAAGGCAGTAAGAGAAAAACCACGTAAAAACCGCAAAAAACCGATCTAGCTAAGGGGTCCCCCGAGCACACCGGTGCTCGGCGAAATAGACCCCGAAAGTTCAAGTCTTTGAGTGTACATGTATTATTACAATAATTCAAATGTGCGGAAAATAAATCCTAAACTATAGTCCTCCCTCACTCAGCTCCTCTCTCGCTCTCTCCTGCGGCTCCGTGCAGAAAGGAGCCGCATCCGAATCCTGCGGTTGCGCCGGCTCCTCGAAAGTCGCCTCCGCGATCCTCGGGCCCTCGTAAGAAAGAAAGCAAGTGTCACAAACCAAATTATTATAAAAATGTCATAATATATATATATATATATATATATGCAGAAAGCTATACAAAAAGCCGCGCAAAGAAAAGCCACGGAAAAACTCAAAAATCGACTACTAAGCCGTGCTCCCCGGCAACGGCGCCATTCTGATGACCGTCCTGACCACTAAGGTATAAGGTGCTAAATGGTCGTTGCGACCCAAGCAATCAGGCTCGATCAATCAAGAAAAATAGACCACCAATATAAGATAAAATCACTCAAAACAAGCTAGAGGTCTTGCTATTTTATTAACCTGGTATAGCGACCAGGGTCGAACACAAGGAGCACAGATTGGCCTTACGGCCTACGAAGTAGTCAATCAGAGAATAGAAGATATTTTTGGTGGTTTTTAAGGGTTTTTATATTTTTTTGGATTTTTAATATTTTAAGAAAATAAGAAAAGCAACTAAACAACACACTTCAACAATTTATTAAATGCACTAACAATAAACCAAAAATTCCAGAAAAAATATTTTTGTGTGTTTTATAATTTTTACTGTTTTTGGTGAATTTTTGGGATTTTTCTGATTTTTATTTTATTTTCTAAAAATGAAACAGTGACAGAAATAAAGGGTGTTGTCCAGTCAGGAAAAAATGCCAATCTAAAATATAAAGAGAGGCTCCCAGCTCCTGAGGGTAATTTTCCTATAAACTAGAAAGTTTAAGGAAAATTAGGGCACTGTATTTATGATTTTTGGATTTTTAAATTATTTATTAGAATTGTTATGAATTTTTGAGTGTTTTTCAATTTTTAGGTGTTTTAGATAATGAAAAATAGCCAAAATTGGCTAGAAAATCAAGCAAGCCAAAATAAACAATAAGTATTTTTTTTGTAATTTTTAGATAGGTTTAATATTTTCTTATGATTTTCAAAACTGAACAGTAAAGAAAATACTTATTTTTGAATTTTTAAAAAATATCAGAACAAAACAAAAATGTCTCCAAAAATCCTCGAAAATTTTACACTATGGCAGGAGCCATGTATCCAATTTTCGTTGGATTTGGAGATGATTTGCTATTTTATTCAAAAATGGAAAGAGGGTACTGTGCACAGGGACCCAAGTGCAAATACCCGAAGTTCAGAGGGGTCTGGTGCAAATAACCCAGGTAAAAACGTGCGTCGTACGCGCCTGAGGCACTCAGGGACCCAAATGTGACGAAAATTACTTCCGAGGACTATTTGGTAAGAGGTACCAAAAGTCCAGGGGGTAATCTACAATTAACCCAAAAATATCCGCATATGCTCAACTGTTTCACGCACAGGGGTATAAATGCAAATACTCAAAAACTTTCATTCATTCATTAACATTCAGAACTACAGGGTATATAATGTAAAAAACCCAGAAGATCACGTGTCGATGCACGTGTCACACCATACACAGGGGCATATCAGCAAATAAAACCAAGAACGAGGGTCTCTATGCAAATATCCAAAAACTTAAACAACTACACTACGTATTTACAAGACTAATTACTAAATAAAATAAAAGAGGGGGCCTAAGGGTAATTACCCTTTATTAATGCGGGCCGCAGGATGGATGCCACGTGCGTGATCGGACGGTCTGGAGCGGGTGGCACTCCAACGCTCGGGCCCTAGCAGCGATCGGACGGCTGGGGCTACGCCACGTGGTGCATCGGACGGTGGAGGCTCTCTGTGGCTAACCGTTGCGTATCGGGCGGTCCTGATCACCTCTCCAAGATCTGACGGTGGCTACTCCTCCGGGAATGAACGGCCCAGATGAAAACTGGAGGTAGAGGATGATCGGACGGTCGGGGAGGATACCGGAAGAACAGTTGGCCGGCGAAGTTCGTCGGCCCAAGGTGCACGCTCCTGACCTCCCCTACTGCGCCTGAAGATCGGAGAAGCTCCGCGATGACGTTCCGCAGCTGCTGGTGGTCACCGATGACCCAGCCGAGCTCTGGGGAGCTCCTGCGAGGTCGGCGGAGATGAAGCTCCTGGACCTGATGGTCCAAGCCCTCAGATGGACTTGGATGTACCTGCAAAGACAACCAGGAGACTCGCGGGTCGAGGGCAAACTGCCTCGACCCGGTTAGGCGGGGTGACGGTGATCGGAGGGTCGATATGGGCGAGCTCCGACGAAGGGGGGACGGTGGAGCTCGAATCCCAGCTCCTATGTGAGCTGGATTGGGTGGAGATATGAAGAAGGTGCGCAGAAGGAAGGCGATGGCTATGGCGAAGCCCGATGATCGAATGGATGTCGGATGTGGACGGAATCGACGGCGAACGGCGGCGGAGCGAAAGGGGGGTAAATGAAAATTAAAGAAAAGGGAAGGACTATGGGCTACCTGGGTGGTTGATGAGACTGGGGGTGAGCTGACGGTGCTCTGGGTCGTCGCCTCGAGGAGCGTCTCCCTCCGAGGCTCGGGCTCCTGCTGGTGGCGGAGCACGGCGGTGATACTCGCCGGATCAGTGGAATCCGCAACCTCTCCTCGCTTCAACAGCACGGGAGGCAAGCTGTCACTCTCGCTCTCACGCTGGAGCTCACTGGTGGTGGAAGCGAATAGCCAAAGATGAGAATTCAAGCGGCGGAGCTGTGGATTTATACGAGTGCAGGTCCGAGAAAAGAGGGTCGGACAGGGTTCCGCGAAGCGCGGATCCCAATGCGGATATGACGGCGAGGATCTCGGATGCAGGATGGATGATCGGAGCTAGGGGTTTGGAGATTTGGCGATCGGGTCGTGACGCGAAAAAGATGAGAAATCGGGTCGGGCGCGTCAAACCCGGCTCTGATGGTCCTGGGGGGAGAGTTGACCGGAGGTCAACATCCCCCGTGGACCAATCAGAGCCCGCCAATTATTAGGATTTTAAAAATTAAATAATAAATAGAAAATGATCGAATTTCGAAAAACTCAAAAAATGAAAAATGTTTATTCTATTTTATTTTGTGATTTTTATTTATTTTTTTGAGATATAATTTAGGTATTTACAAAATATTAATATTTTATATAGGTATATACAATATGTATTTTTGATTTTTGATTTTTAATTATTTATTTTTATACAATTTATTCCCATTTTGTATTTTATTTATTTACAGTATAATATTAGGAATAGAAGGGTATTTTTATTTTATTTTTACTATATATATACTGGGATGAAATAAATATATATGTACATGTATGTACATGGAATATTTACAATATATTTTTGTGTTTTTAATTTTGTTCTTTTTATTTTGTTTTAATTGTTTTTATTTAATTTATTTACATCATAAAAGATGGAATATTTACAAAATTTTTGGAAATTAATTTTATGTATTTATAGGGTAAAATAAATATAGGAGTGGCTATGTACATGATGAATATGCACAAGGTGAGGGTTTTTATTTTATTTTTACTTTTTATATTTTTATTTTGATTTTATATTTAGAAATATATACAATTATCTACAAACCAATTTGAGTCTATTTTTGTGAGTAAAATACTTTTATTTTATTTACATAAATATTTACACACATGAGCCCCTATCTCCCTCTACTTTGGTTTTTATGCGGTCAGGCCCATGCTGAGCCCTCCCTTGGGTTAGGTTGCTCAATATTTATTCTAAATATTTCCCTCTTTTTCTTTTTACTCTTTATTCTTTTATTTTTTTGCACAAAAACATGCTAATTATTAAACTTTGTACAATGCATGCTTTTGATAATTATTTGTATTTACATGAATATACATGCATTTGCAAAGGTTTTTGTAGCTAAAATATAAGAATAAAGAGTGATGAATGGGTATTCTGATGAATGGGTATTCATCAGTGCCCAAATTTTCCTTAACCTTTCTAGTTTATAGGAAAATTGGCTCCAGAGCTAAATAGGCCATTTTGCATTTTAAATTGGCCTTTTACTCCTGGCTGTACAGTACCTCCAGTTCTTTACCTTGTTTTATTTTTAGAAATTTAAATAAACATCAGAAAAATCCCAAAAAGTACTAAAAATAGTAAAAAAACATAAAACACACAAAAACATTTTTATTTGAATTTTTGATTGATTTTTGTTGCATTAAATAATTGTTTGAATTGGCTTGTTTTACTTGTTTCTTTATTTTCTTAATTAATTAAAAATTCAAAAAAAATTAAAACAACTAAAAAACCCACCAAAAACACTTGTATTTTATTTTATTCTTTCTTTTTGACTACTTCGTAGGCCGCAAGGCCATCACGTGCTCCTTGTGTTCGACCCTTGTCGCTATACCAGGCTAATCTAATAGCCAGGACCGCTATCGATTTTATTTGATTTTTATCTCTATTTGATGGTCTGCTTTACATTTGCTTGATTGACCAAGAGGCTCTTGAGCGACTGAGGTCGAAACGACCTTAGTTCTATTACTTCATCCTTAGTTGCTCGGGTTTTTCGTGCCATCAGATTGGCGCCGTTACCGAGGAGCACGGCCAAGTAGTCGACTTATTTTTCCCGCGGTTTTCTTTTCGCGGCTTTTTGTATAGCTTTTTGCATATATATATATATATATATATATATATATATATTTCTGACATTTTTATAATAATTTGGTCTGTGACACTTCGTCTGTTTCTTGCGAAGGCCCGAGGACCAAGGCGGCGACTCTCGGGTAGCCGGCGCAACCGCGGGATTCGGAGGCGGCTCCCTTCTACACGGAGCCGCAGGAAAGCGTGAGGAGCAGCTTAGTGTAGAGTAGTTTAGATTTGTTTCAGTCCATTTTATTTGAATTGTAATAATACAGGTACACTTAGAGACTTGAACTTTCGGGTCTGTTTCGCCGAGCACCGGTGTGCTCGAGGGACCCTGTAACTAGCTTAGATTTTTCGCGGTTTTAGATTTTTCGCTGCCTTTTACGGTTTTACGCGGTTTTTATCGAGCCCCTAGCCTTAGGAATTTCTGATTGATTGTGCCGTACTCAGTAGGATCCACACACCTAATAGACTGCTCGTACCTATAGATCATTAATTGGACCTACTAATAAATCATTAATAAAAATAGTTGAGTCGCCCAGCCAAACAATAACACGTGGAAAGAGTATAGGGCTGAATATGTAAAAATCCCAGATCCGCACATGGAGCGGCACATGAAACAGACAAGCAGGGGTATATGTGCAATTTCTATTTATAAAAGTTCATTTGATAACAACAATAAAATCCAGGCAGGAACATGCAAATAACCCACAAGGCATGTGCTAGACCACGTGAACTACATTCAGAGAGACCAAATTGCAAATAAAAGAAATACGAGGTCCTAAGTGCAAACTGTCCAAAATAAGAACAACTACAAAAACTATTTACAGGACTACGAAATAAATGCAAAAAGAAAAGAGGTCCTAAATGTAAATTACCCTTCTTATTACAGATCCAACGGCTGAAGCAGTCCTCACTTAAGATCGGACGGCTAGGCGTGGGCGATACCGGTTTGGCGATGGACGGCTGACAGTTGATCCTCAGATGGATCGAACGATCGAGGGCTCCCCGTGGATGAATGATCACGATCAGAACTGGAGGATGCCTCGATCCGACGGCTGGGACATCTCCTGGAAGAACACCGAAGAACTCGCCTCCGACAAGCTTCAATTGGTTGATACGCGCAACAAGGGCGTCCTCACAGGCTGCTCTGATGGGGAAAAGGTTGCTGGCCCCAGTCCGCAGCTGTAGGGAAGCTCCAATGAGGCCGGGAACTCCTGGGATGCTCCAGCGATGCTAAGGACCTGGAGCTGTTGTGCCCTGATGGTTGGACCTCCAGATGAGGCCCCTTTGGCGCGTTGACCTGCATAGAAAGACTACTAGGTTGAGGGCAAAGTTCCTCGACCCGTTAGTGAGTGAAATGGAGGGGTAGATGAGGAAGAGTGTGCCCTCTGGCGAAGCAACGACAGAGGAGGGCTAATAGCTCGTTCCTAGGCGAACCGAGGTGACTGGATTGGCGTAGAAGGTGGGGGGAAGTATCGTGGAGATGGTCAGAGGGTCAGAATGTCCGAAGGATGATCCGGACAGAGTGACCAAAGTTGGGAACTGAATCTCAACTATTCAACCAAAACAAGAATCAAAAGCGAAAACGGAAGGAAACTAGGCTACCAGATGGATGCTGTCGTCCAGGCTGAAGATTGCGAACCTTCGAGGGTCTTTTCCTCGATGGAGCGATGAGTCCATAGGCTGGGCTCACCTCGCGGCTGAGCACGACGGAGTTTATGCCTGACCTAAGGTTTCCGATGCTCGAATCCTCGCTGCGATACTCTCGAACACAAGATGTCACTCAAGGGAAGAGATGGAGGTCATCGGAGACGAGGGGAATGGCCAAAGATGAGGAAGAAGATGCGACTTCTCAAGATTTTATACGTTGCAGGGTCTGCGAAAAGTGGAGCTTGGGCGCGGGGATAGAGGGACGGATCCCGGATTGTCCCTCGATAATCGGGGTTGCGGAGTGATGAAGATGGTGGTCGGATCGGCTCATGAAAATTTGAAGAATTTCGGGTGAAAAAACAGATCCGTGGAGGTCCAGGGGAGCAGTTGACCGAGGTCTACAGTCCTACTTGGACCAATCAGAAATCAATAGGGTCAAATTTTGTAAAATGAATAAAAAATAGAAAACGATTTTCTTTTAAAATATGTTCAACATGAAAAATGTTCCTTATTTTCCAAAATATTTTTAGTGATTTTTATTTATTTATTTTTGAAAAATAAATTAAGATATATACATTATGTTACATTATGTACATGTATAAAATATTTATTAATTTTAATTTTTATTTTGTTTATTTTTGTAGAAATACCCTAATTTTATATTTTATTTATTTATAACATAAAATTTGGAGTATAAAATAATTTTTATTTTATTTTTATGAGTTAGTTACAAGTGTTAAATAAATATGGATATAATACATATATACATGTATTATGTACAATATTGTAGAGAGAAATTATTTTATTTTATTTTTATTTTTCTAATTTTTATTTTATTTTTAGGAATATATAAAAGTTAATATAAACACATTTTTATTTTGATTTTGTTAAAATAAAATATCTATATATATACAAAGAAGGGAAAGTGTACAAGGTTGAGTGGCCCTATCTCTCTCTACTTATTTTATTTAGCGATCAGGCCCATGTTGGGCCCTCTCTTGGGATTAGGTCACTCAATATTTATTCTAAATATTTCCCTCTTTTTCTTTTATTCTTTATTCTTTTATTTTTGCACAAATACATGCTAATTATTGATATTTACAAATGCATGCTTATTTGTAACTTATTATATTTACAACTATATACATGGTGTTTTGCCAAAATATTTAGCTAAAATAAAGGAATAAAGAGTGATGAATATGGATTCATCACCAACTCCTACCATTGATAGGATCCCATCCTTTATCATGAAGGAGGGGATAACGTCTGGCATCGGTGCATTCTTCAGGAGGAGTACCATAGCGTCCTCACATACTACCACAAGCTTGAGGCAGTAGGACATCATTATGAAGGGATAATAACATAGAAGTGTTCCAATCCGGCCTATGGTGCCTACCCTCTTCAAGGATTCTGATGAATTCGTGAAGAGGTGCACTGACTGTCAGAGGATGGGCATTTGTGGACAGCATGATATGATGCCGATGCAGCCCATTCACTTCTGTGAGGTTTTTGATGCATGGGGCATTGATTTAATGGGTCCATTCCCTAATAGTTAGGTATTCGAGTACACTTTGTTGGCTGTTGATTATAAGAGTCGCTGGTTTGAGGCCATACCGGCCCGAACTGCAAATGCTAAGACTGTTTGCAGGTTTTTGAGGAAGAATATCATTTCACGGTTCGGGGTGCCTAGAGTATTGATATCTGATGGGGGGTCTCACTTTATCAACGATAAGGTAAAGTCCCTTGCTAACGAGTTCAACATAGACCATCATGTTGTAACTCCTTACCATCCTCAGACCAATGGTCTTAATGAAGTATCAAACAGGTAGATCAAGATTATATTGTAGAAGGTAGTCCGTCCAGATCGAAAGGACTGGTCACAGCTTTTGGACTCAGTCTTGTGGGCATATCAGACTTCCTTCAAGACTCCTTTGGGGACTTCTCCCTTTCATCTCGTTTATGGCAATCCCTGCCATTTACCTGTTGAGATTAAGGATAAGTCACTATGGGCTGTCACTGAGATATTATTGGATTCAGAGAGTATAGAAGATCAAAGAAAGGCAGAATTGGCAGCCCTGGAGGATCTTAGAGATATAACCTTTTCAAACAACCTATAATATAAGGAGAGAGTAAAGGAATGACATGATTATCATATCATCCATAAGCAATTTGAGCCAGATCAGAGAGTATGGTTGTTTAATGCTAGGCTTGATTATTTCCAGGGGAACTACAGAGCAAGTGGAAAGAACCATACTAGGTCCGAAAGGTGCATGACAATGGTAGTATTTACATGTCTGAGATGTCATCTGAGTCCACCTTTCGCGTCAACAGTCAGTGCCTTAAGCCATATTTAGATCATGATTCGTTGATTGTTGACGTCACCCCGATTCATTTTGCATGAGATGTGGTCTTTGACTCACATCAGTTACATCTCGTTCTTGATTATCATGCCCTCCGCCTTGTATAGATCCGGATATCCATATCATCTCATTCTTTAATCTAACACCCCAGTTTTATCGTGTGATTATGCTATACTTAGGGTGTACTTTACCCTAAGTATAGGAGGGTGTCAGATTTTTTATTATTATTTTGATTCTTTTTACCTCTGTTTTGCTGCCTATACTTAGGGATATTTTACCCTAAGTATAGGGGAGGTAGACCCTGTACATTCTTTCAGTCGGTTTTTCCTTTGTGTACAGTATGCTATACTTAGGATTACTTGATCCTAAGTATAGGGGGATCACTGATTTCTATTCATTCCATTCTTTTATTTGTCGTTTAGTATAGCCTTTCTTTTCACTTTCCTATACTAAGCACGAGTTATATCTTCTTCATCGCTCTTTGATCACTCTATGGTCATCGTTCGAGCTAAGTATAGGGGGTGTTGTATATATTACATATATACTTTAGCCATAACTCGTACTTTATGCGAGTGTGCTAATAAATAAAATAGCTAAAAAACACAACCTAAAAACCACAAAAATTCAAAATTTTTTCTCGTACATAAAATTCTTTCTTGCACATATGTAGCTATTTATAAAAACTATTTTTGTACAAATGTTTGTAAAAATATTTTGCTTGTAAAATATTTATAAATATCTTTGTATCAAAATTATTTATATAGTATAAAATTTTTCTAAAATATTTGAAAAATAAAAGTTTGCAAAAATCCTTATGTAAATGTTTGTAAATAGTTTGCAAAACTTCTGCATCCATGCATACCTTCAAACATTTTCAAAAATTTTGTACATTTAGAAAAACTTTTCATAAAAAGATTTTTAAAATATTTGTATATTCTTCTGAATCGTAGTTGACATTTAAACTAGTCTGGAATTAAATTGGAAAATGAAGCTTAGTTAAGACCTTAATCCACTTAATTGTCATAGGAACCTTTTAGGATTTGGGGTTAAGACTTTTCAGGTCCATTGGTGACTTAATTATTTGAGTCCACTAGGCTATTCACATGTCATCTTTATGAGCCTAAGTAGAATACTTAACAACGCACACATGACTCTCACATAAAATGGCTTTACTTGCACCAGCACCTTACACATAGCTTTCTAGGTATGAGGTGATGAGGAGGCAGTTTCCTTTGTCTTGGGGTAGCATACGAGGGTAGTACTTCTAGGCGGAACCTCTTGTCTTCCTTTAGGAAGGGAATTGCGTCTCAACTTGGTCTGGCGGTGTTGAGGTCTAAAGACAGGAGTTGTGGGTTGCAATAATGCTGTAAAAGAGGGATAGTCTATTGACTCAAGAAGAAAAATTCCTTATGTATATATGATGCACCATGTAGATATGTTGTACATATGCACATAAAAAATGTACAAAAGAAAACTCCAAAAATGTGGTCATGTTTGATTGAAAATAAATGCCTGTCGGAGTGTATATAGTCAAATAAAACAAAGCTTATGTTGCACCTTCTCATTCAAGAAGCTTGCAATAGGAGACTTAGCTACACTGGTTGGGCTCCCAGGGATACATGGCTACACTAGTCATGGTACATTCTCTTCTTCCCCTCTTCTGGAGTTGGTTGCACTTGAACTTAGAAGAGAATACCTAGCTCCTTGAGGAAAGAGCTGCTAGACTAGGGTAATAGAGTTACCTTGTTGAGGGGGGTTGTTTCTGTGTCATTTCTGAGGTGGGGAGCTACATTTCACTTACATCGTACAAGGAAATCATTGTCATTAGAGTTTGTGTATGTAGACTTGTTCTGATTTGGACTGTTGAGGAGTCTTGACCATAGATTGGTGGAACTTAGAGGTTGTTGAGTCTTAAACTTAAGTCCAAATAAGGTTCCGACAAGATAATAATCCAAAGGTCTGACTGAGCTTCATACTTCAATTTTTTGAAGACAGGTTTAATAACCAATCTTGATTCTCCTTTTTCTTTTCTTTCCCTTTTCACTTCTTTTTCAAATAAGTGTTTGCTAAGGGACTAGCAAAGGTAAAGTATAGGAGGTGATGAATCACTGATTCTCACTCTTTATTCTTTTATTTTAGCTATTTATCTTGGCAAAGCATCATGTAAATAAGTGTAAATACAATAAGTTAGTATTCAGTATGCATGGGTTAAGATTGTATAATTAGCATGTATTTTGTGTAAAAAAATAAAAGAATAAAAGAAAATTAAAAGGAATGAGGTATTTAGAATAAATACAGAGTGACCCAAAACCCACGAGAAGGTCAATCCTTGACCTAATCGCCAAAGAAACAAAGTAGAGAGAGATAAGGCTTACTCTATATTTTAAATGTCACATATATATGTAAATAATTATTTTTGATAAAATAAAAATAAAATATTATTTCTACCTCCTTGTATATAGTCTTAAAAAAATAAAAATAAAATAAAATTAAAATCCTTCATACTTGTACAAAATACTTGTATATAGATCTCATTCCATATTTATTCTATACCAGTAAATAGATCATAAAAATAAAATAAAAATTATTTTGTACTATTAAAAATATATTAAAAATAAATAAAATATAAAATTAAGGTATTTATCTAAAAAAATAATAAAAATACTTGTACATAATACATAGGTATACTATACCTGTGTGTAATATTATATAATGTATATACAATAATTTATTTCTCATAAAATAATTAAAAATCACAAAAAAATTGTTTGAAAAATTGTAAACATTTTTATTCTGAAAACATTTTGATTAAAAATCATTTATTATTTTTTTATCAAATTTATAAAGGTTTTGTATATTCAATTTTTCTAATTGGTTCATTCGGCTAGAGCTTCGCCCAGAGTCCCAGCTTTGCATTGCAGGTACCCTAATGCGCAAGGAACCCCTCTGGAGCTCCATTTTGCTCAGGAGGATCACCCCCAGGTGGCCAACCATCTCCATGACCATCCGACTGTTGACACATCCATCAGGCCCTCCAGCCAGACACGTCGTGCTTTTCACGAAGCTGATGGAACTCCTCGCTCTTCAATCGAGCTGGTGGATCTCCACCTCCGCCCGATCGAAACTCAACGGGGCGGTGTTCTTCCAGCACCCTCCTCCGTCGTCGGATGCCCCTTCGCTTGCCAGATTGTATCATAGCCACCCAATAGAAGGTTGCTGCAACCATTGGATCTGACGCATTCTGACGTATCCAACCGTACATAGGGGACATACCTGAACCGTCAGATCCGCCTACCAGTGATTAGGACCATACGCCATCGCCGCTTCAAAGCCCGCCACATGCCCTCACGCATTCCGCTTGCAACCTGCAAGGGGTATATTCATTATTTATCTTGTATTTTTATGCTTTATTATCTAGTCCATTAAATAAACTTGTAGTTCAGATATTTTACAGTTTGGACCTCGAACTTTTAGCATTTGCATTTCAGTCTAGTTGAGTTGAACTCATGTGTCATCCCATGTGGTTTTGTGGTGTATTTGCATGCTTTATCCTGAACTTTTGCCATGTTATGCTTTGAATGAATATTTTTGGTATTTACATCTATTCCCCTGTACCTGGTGGTTTGAGCATGTGCTTGAATACTCTTGATATTTTGCGATATTGACCCTGAGCTTTCTATATGAGTTATCTATTGGTCTGGAAGCTTTAGCATTATTTGTAATAAATTATATAAAAATTAATGATGCCTCCTGCTAACGTGTAGTATTTGTAGTAATTTTTGGGATTGATTTTGTGTTGTCTTTTATTTTCTAAAAATCAGAAACGCACGCTTTGTTTATTTTATAAAATACATAAAAATTATAAAAATATTCTGAAAAATTCCACAAAAATTATTGTGTATGTATCTTTGTATGCTCTGGCTTCTGTAGTAGTTTTGTCCCAAAAACCCTGAAAAATACTAAAAATTACAAAAGAATAAAAAAATTATAAAATCATTAAAAATTCTAGAAAAATAAAAAAAAGCAGATTTCATTTTCTTCTTGTTGACATTTTCTCTAGTTTATCATAAAATTGCTCCCTAGGACATTATGACACTTTAGATATTATTAATTTGCAATATTGTCCTTGTTGTGCAATGTCTCACTGTTTACATTTTGGTTGATTTTTAAAAATCATATAAAAATAGGAAAAATCACCTAAAATTAACAAAAACATCTAAATATTTGAAAACTATAAAAATATTTTTATTTCTCGTATTTAAGCATTTTTTACCTTAATAAAATTTGAAAAGGCTTACTTGTGTGTTTATTGACTTTATTTTCTTGCTTGCCTTCTTTAATTAAAAAATATAAAAAATTTCAAAATTAAAAACCACAAAAATATGCTTTTTATTCTCTAATCAGGACTACTTCGTACATTTTCGTGCTCCTAGTGTTCGACCTTGGTCGCTATACTAGGTTAAGTAAATAGCGGAGACTGCTGACATTGATTTTGTGCTTAACTGCTTGATTTATCTGAGTGGTTTCTATTTTCTTGATTGACCGAATTGATAGGCTAGGAACAACGACACTTGCTTATTTTTCCATCTTAGTCGATAAGATTTTCGTGTCATCAATGAGCTACTATCAAAGCCACTGGAATTTTATAGATCAGGAAGGATATGGTGTTACACGATATAAAGATTGAGAAGTTAATCAGTAGGAATGGTTTAGGTCTATGGAACATCAAGATGCATTCTCTTCTCAAACAACAGGGTATCTGAATACCATTGCACAATGATAGGGAAAAGACACTTGAGCCATTGGAGTTATTGGTGCAAGAAGAAAATACATAATGATCATGTGTGTATGGAAGATGAGATAATCGTGAAGCTTGATGAGAGGACTGCTGTGATTTTGATGTTGAGGATGGAAAGTGTGTGTATGTGTGTAGTGAAGTCTCAACCCAACAAGTTGTTATTGAAACAACATGTGTTCTCACTCTAGCATATCAGCTCAAGTTTTACTCATTTAAGACATGAAAATTAAGCTAAATACCTTAAAAACACACACATGCATTCATTAGTATTGCATTCTTATCTAAACATGCATGTAAAAAAAGCAAAATACAATAATATGTAAAGAAGAAAAAATAAAAATAAATAAAAAGAGGATAGATAATATGTGTGTATATGTATGTATATTGGTTTAGAGAATCAAAATTAACTAGAAAGCAAGGTTCATTTATAACCCTCACCAGAGACTGAGGTCGTAGACCTCGATCAACTCCATCAGATGTAGGAAAAATAAGGCAACCTATATAAAGAAAAAATACTATACACAAAATCATATAACACAAACTACAAGAAGACTTGTCTATTCTCTTTGCATCAATTTAATAAAAATGTATCAAAATTAAAAAAGACTATCACAAAAACATTAACATATGCAATTTTTAATACACATGCATTCTGACATTTTATTTATGGAGCATATGAACTCAAATTGACCAAATTCACATTTTAAAGTTTATTTTATTAAATATCCTAAATCTCCCAAAGATACTTTAAAGTTGAGAAAAGTCCATCTATATAAGCCGGTTTAAGTACCTACTATATAATTTTACTAACATAGTCATTATTTTATATAAAAAATTCATGAGATCTTTTTTAAATGGTGGAATCTTCAATTGAAGCAATCAAGCTTCAAGAAGAAGGTTTTAGAAGACTTATCTTGAGATTGATGTAGTGCGAACGAGATGCGGAGTTGATAGTATCTTATATCCGAAAGGTAGCTAAAGAGATGCTAAGAGAATCAAAAGGAGGCGCTCCATGCCAAAAGGAGGCTTGGTCATGGAGTGGAGGGTTACAAGAGAAGCTCAAAATTAAAAGAGCATGCTTTAAAGCTTTGTCTAGATAGAACATATGAAACTATCACAAACTACAAAATAGCAAAGAAGGAAGCAAAGAAGGCTGTAAGCGACGCTAAGTCAAAAGCTTATGAATTTTTGTACAAAAAACTCGACTCTAAAGCGTCATGGTTATATAATCGTTTGTTGATCACATCACCCTCAAGTATTTCTAATACACGTACATCCAGTATATCGGAAGAACCTAGAATAAACTTGAAGATTAGATTAATTTTAAATTATCTTCTTCAGTGTTTTATCACTAAGTTTCACATTCGGTCATTGGGAGTTGGTATCGATCATATGCTTTCCAAAAGAGTATATCATACCTTATTCAGGTTGGCTAAAGTAAGAGAAATAAAGACCAAAGACCTTTTGCAAGTGAGATGCATTACCGATGAGGAAGGTAACACGCTTATTACTCAGAAGTGAAAAACACCACCTGATCAGCAGATAATTGAATCATGTAAAAGAGACAGAAATAATTGAGGTTGTTGTATCGATTAGGTGAGTTTTAGCAGAAAAGATTAATTTTTAGTTAATCTTTTTTGTTTTTCTTATTTATACTCCTAAACAATATTATAGTGCAAGTACGGGAGCGTCGAACACAGGGAAGCAAGCTATTTTAAACTAGGGGAAAACTATAGAGATTAAGGTTTAATATAATTTTATAAATTTTATTTTACTTTCAAGGTTTTTCTTGATTTTTATTTGAATTTGTATTTTATTATTTTTATGTTTTTATTTTTATTTTATATTTTTATGAGTTTTTAAGGGGTTTTAAAGATTTTTTTATAGATTTTCATTTATTTTTAATGTTGAGAAATTAAGACAGTATTGAAAACTGTAACGTATTTTCGATTTTTAGAGTTGAAAACAGTAATAAAATCTTTATTTTATTTTATCTAAAAGTAGAAGAAATTATCTTTAAAATGATATATTGCGCATTTTGTGTGATTTTTATTTATTTAGTTATGAATTTTTGAAGTTTTGATGACTTTTGTATTTTTTTATTCATTTTAATATTTGATTTTTATTTTCTTTTTGATTTATTATGTAAAATATAGTAAAATATACTACATGTAATTTTTATTAGATTTTTTAAAAGCGTTTTTATATTTTTATGTGTTTTAGTGTTTATTATATTTTTTAGTGTTTTAATCATTTATTAAAAATAGAAAGTATTTTTATTTTTCAAAACCTATTTTTTATTATATATAGTATGATATACGATATTTAAACGTATTTTTATTGTATTTTTATATGTTGTATTTTATTTATTAAATGGAGGGTATGTAAAATATAGGGATATTGTTTACATTGGTATTTGTGTAATAAAACTGGGAATTAAGTAGCGTGCTGAAATATGCAGCAAATGGAGGACTAGTGCGCAAATTCACCCAGATCCACGTGCTCAGTCACGCGAGATTTCAATCCTCTAAACCTGTAGGCAATATGCAGGAGGTGCACGTATACGTTTGCAATTTGCCCCCTAGATATTTTGCTCTGCACGCATGACGCGCGTGACCACGAAGAGCGGTGGGGTGGTGCTTCGTTGAGGGGTTAACACGTGTTGTGTTTACATCTGTACGATCAATTTTTCCTCGATGGTTCATGATTGGGTCTCTCTCATCCAATGACTGGCAATTGGGTACGAATATACATATCTGATTGAATCTGTAGTGCGCCTGGTCTGATCGGATGGCAAGTGGTGGACGAGCAAGAACACTATGAATGTGACCTCCGATGAGAGTTTCTTGAGCAGATCTCTCTAGTTTGTACTCGGATCAAAACTCTCAAGGGTGTAATAGACTCCTCAGTTAAATCCACACAAGGTGATGATGTCCAGATGCTCTGGATCACACTGAAGAATGATCTAGAGGTCCTCCCTTTCTTGATGTATATGGGGGTGAAATCGAAGCTCCAAATAGCTGCTGCTCGCACCTGCAGGGTTGTTAGGATGATTCAAAGATCTTCAGCTGAGCATTATTAAGCTAACATTTGGAAGCGAAATGGTAATGGGTGGGTTAGAATCCTCTACCGGATGTGGAGGAGGGAGATTGGAGAAGGTTTCAATTGAAGGAGTTTCGAATCAGATTTGCCCGCAGATCTCTGACCATCTCGGCTATAGGAATTTCGCGACAGAGCTCTGTTCCAGTTGAAGTAAATAACGCCCGGATGGAAACTTCGCATGACTCCTACGCCTGCAAATTCTGACAAGGCTCGAGAATGAAACCTCGGCTGGATGTGAAATCCAGATGAAAGGTGAAATGAAAGGATTTGATCCTCTAACGGAATGGAGGAGCTGGATTCGATTGGGATGAGGTGACTAAATTAAAAATTGGTTTGAAAGTTTTCAATATTGACCCAGAGAGGAAGCAGAGAGGGATTGAGATAGAAGGGAGAAGAGAAATGGCGATGCAGAGTACTTGAAACAAAGGAAGGAAGATAGAATCAGAGAAAAAAATCAGGATCGAAAAGAATCTAACCCAAAGATGGAATGACGGAAGTGTTTGCCTATGGATCAAAGTTGGAGAGGGGCTCCAAGGATCGTAGCCTCGACGATAGCTAAGGGATGCTGCACACGACGAGGAGCGGAGATCCACGCCGGAAGATGATCTCGTCGAACCGCCTCGATTTCAACCTCACTCGACGATGGAGACGAGAAGCTCTTACCCTCACGTCTCTCTCTCTCACGAGCTCTGGGAGAAGGAGTGGAAAATGGTAGATGTTCCGTTGGAGAGGGAGTCGGCAGCTTATAAAGAGGTGGCAGGATCCAAGCACCACGACGGTGATGGGAGCGAGGGAGGTTGGTCAACGGGGATGCCAACGACCGACCGTTGAGGCAATTGGCGATGTTGGAAGAGAGGAAGAAGGAGGCAAGGTGGATTGGAAGAGATGAAGAAGGAGGAATCGAAGGTAGAAGAAGGAAAAGGGGAAAGTAAGAGAGAGAGAGAGAGAGAGAGAGAGAAAAGGAGGAAAAAATAAAAAAACATAATTAGCTAAATAACTAGTATAAGTAATTAATAATTAGTTAAATTATATTTATATTAAATAATTAAACTGAGATTTATTAAATAAATAATAAATAAGTATATAATTAGATAATTTTTTAATAAATAAATAAATTTAAATAAAAATAAATTAATGAATTAATTAAATTATTTAAATAAATGGATTATATAAATAAATGAATTATTTACTTAAATTTATTAATAACATAATAATATAAATTACGGTTCATTGTACAATATACCAATACGGATCCAAAAACCGTGTTTTTCATATTGACTCTGATTTTATTGAAACCAGTGTTATTTTGTAGATAATTGAATAATATGAATTTTAAAACTGGGTTTGCCCAATTCGAATATCATACGATCGAGTTATGAGTCGGAAAATTTAGGTAGCGCCTTCGAGGCTATGGGTTCTATTGGTAGTTTGACTTAATTATATTTTTTTTTATTTTATATACATTTTTAGAAGATTTTTAGAAAAGAAATTAAATTAATCGGATTTACGATTCATTAATAAAAAACTAGGAAGTTTCTACATATAGTACATATATACAACGGGTCCCAAATGTCAAAACTCACTGGTTTTATTCAAATATTTTTTTGATATGTTTAATAAATATTATTAAGTATACAATGAATTCTAAAAGTGAGTTTGATCCGTTTGGAGTTTTCTGTAACTAGATATGAACGTTGGAATTCGGTTGTTGCAGCTTTTATGGTTCATTGCGGTTAATTATTTTTGTAATGAATTATTTTTCTGATATTTTTATAAAATAATACATATTTTTTGATCAACTTTTATAAAAGAAGTGTTTTCATTTGAGGTGATTGATAACCGCCCGAATGACAGAGGTAAAGGTAAAGAAATGGTCGTTGCGACCTCAATCACTCGGGCTAAGTATATCAAGAAAAATCAACCACTCAGAACATGTAAAACTAATCGAGCACAAAAGAGAGCGGTCCTGCTATGAGATTAACCTGGTATAGCACCCAGGGTCGAACACAAGGAGCACGAGTTGGCCAAAGGCCTACGAAGTAGTCAGAATGAAATAAAATACAGAGAAAATATTTTTAGTGATTTTTAATGGTTTTTATATTTTTTTGGATTTTTAACTGTGAAGGAAATGAAAGAAGCACAAAAACAAGCAAGCTCCAACTAATTATTTAATGTATCCAGAAGTGAGCAAAAATTCGAGAAAAATTGTTTTTATGTTTTTTAAGTTTTTAAGTATTTTTGGTTAATTTTTGAGATTTTTCCAATGTGTATTTTATTTTCTAAAAATCAAACAGTAAGAAAAAGATAGGCAACTGTCCAGCAGGGCCCAAAACCCAAAGATAAAATATCTAAGGATCTCAGATGGCCCTGGAGGTAATTTTCCTGTATTCTATAGAAAATAAGGAAAATTTGGGCACCAAAATTATTGTTTTTGGATTTTTAGATTATTTAATATGATTTTTATGAGTTTTTAGGTGTTTTTAGATTTTTAGGGTTTTTACTCAATGAAAAATAGCCAAAATTGGCTAGAAAAACAAACAACACACAAAGAACAGTAACTAATTTTCGTAGAATTTTTGGGGGTGTTTTTATATTTTTTTGTGATTTTTCAAGTGAAACAGTGCCAAAAATAGATGTTTTTGAATTTTTTAAAATAGCAAACAAGATCAAAAATGTCCTCAAAAATCTACAAAAATCCTACACCATGGAAGGAGCCATGTGTCAAATTTTCGTTGGATTTGGAGGTGATTTGATATTTTATTCAAAATCCAAAAGGGGGCACTGTGCACAAGGACCAATGTGCAAATACCCGAAAGTCTGGGGGCCAAGGTGCAAAAATCCCAGCTAAACACGTGCGTGGCGCGTGCCTGGGGCACTCAGGGGCCTTCTGGTAAGAAAAACTAAGTCCTTGGACCTTGTGGTAACTGGTACCAAAAAGTCCAGGGGCTCGATCGCAATTAACCCACTAATACACGCACATGCTCAAATAAAACGCTCACAGGGGTATAAAAGCAAATACCAGAAAGCTTATATTCATTCCATAACCCAACAGAACTACAGGATAAAGGACGCAAATAGCCCAAAAGTACACGTGACGAAGCACGTGGGCTCACATACACAGGGGCATAACTACTAATACAAACAAACGCGAGGTCCAGAGTGCAATTTACCCTACGTAAATAAAATAACTAAAATATGTACAGGACTAGAAATAAAAGACTCAAACTACGAGGGGGCCTAAGTAATTTACCCCTTATTATGTCGACGGCTCGATAGGTGCCACGTGGAGGATCCGACGGCTCTGGATGGGCAGCGCTCTTCTTCTTCAGCTCTTGGGCCAGATCGACGGTGCAGAGGTGGCCACGTGGGTGATCGGTCGGCTCAGGCGCTGGGGGCCTCTCTCCTCTGTGCTGACGGTTCGGATCAGCCCCTCGAGATAATCAACGGCTGTTGCTCCTCAGTGGATGGACGATCAGGATCAAGACTGGAGCGGCGGGGCTGATCGGACGGTGAAGGAGGATGCAGGAAGAACACTCCGCTGGCGAGCTTCGCCGGCCTCGTGCGCCTGCAGTAGTTCTCCTCAGCTGCTGCTAAGTATCGGAACAGATCCGCGGTGACGTCCCGCAGCTGGTGAAGGCCTCAGATGACCCGGCTGAGCCCTGGAGGGGCTCCGGCGAGGTCGGCGGCGACGGGCTTCTGGCCTGGATGTAAGGGGGGCTCAGATGCCCTCCTTTTGACCTGCAAAAGGCACCAGAAGCTTCGCGGGTCGAGGGCAAAGTGCCTCGACCCGAAGCAGCGACGTGAACGTGGACTGTGGGTCGGGGCGGATGAGCTCCGGCGAGCGGAGGATGGTGGAGCTCGACTCCCAGCTCCGGGGCGAGCTGGGTTGAATGAAAGAGCGAAGAACGTGCGTCGGAGGATGGCGAAGGTGTGTGTGGGTTCCGATGATCGATAAAGTGCGCGATATGGCCGGAATCAGGGGAACTCGTCGGAGATGCGATTTGGGCGAAATGAAAAATTAAGCTAAATGGAAGGGCTAATCGGCTACCTGGATGATGCGGGAGACTGTGCTGGAGCTTGGCTAGCTCCTGGTCGTAGCCTCGAAGGGCGTCAAGGCCTGAGGCTCAAGCTCCTGCAAGCGGCGGAGCACGGCGGCGCGAAGCTGCCGGATCGATGGTCGGGGCACCCTCTCCTCACTGCAACAGGGGCAAACGCGAGCTGTCACCTCGGTGATTGCTCTGGAGGTCACGGGAATGAAAGTGGCGAGCCAAAGATGAGGCGCGGAGGCGGCGGAGGTCGGGATATATATGGAGACAGGGCCGATTAGGGTTGAGTGGAGGCAGCTATGGAAGGCGTGGATCCCACGGCGAAGGATCTGGCGATGATGTCGGATGAACGGCGAAGAATCCGGGCGCGGGGTTCGCGGGGGCGACAGGCTGGAGACGCGTGGAGAAATCGACGAAGTCGGGTCGGGCGCGAGTCGACGCAAAAGGAAAGAGTCCGCGGGGGAGTTGACCGGGGTCAACAATCCCCCGTGGACCAATCAGGAGCTGCCACGTTTTTATTTTTTTGTTTATTTAATTTAAGGTAGAAAAAGGCCGAATTAAGAAAAACTCAAAACATGAAATATTTTTCTTTTATTTTTTTCTATTTTTTGGTGATTTTTAATTAATTTTTGGAAATAAAAATAGGGTAGCTATATATATAGGTATATGTACACTATATAGATTTTAATTTTTGATTTTTTTATTTGTTATTTTTATGTATTTTTATGCCCATTTTATATTTTATTTATTTACATCATAAAATAAAGAACAAAATGGTATTTTTATTTTATTTTAATTATTTATACACAAGGGTGAAATAAATAGTTGTATACATTTATATACATGGTATCTATACAATGTATTTTTGTATTTTTAATTTTGTAATTTTTATTTGATTTTTGTTTTGTTTCTTGTTATTTTATGTATTTACAATATGTAACATAGAATATTTACAAAAAGTTTAGAAAATAATTTTATTTATTTATAGGGTTAAATAAATAAAGGATGATGGTCTATATACATGGTGAAAGGGCATTTTTGGAATTTTGATTTTTAAATTTTTATTTTGTTTTTAATAGTTTCTAAATATATACAAAATGTATACAAGTATATTTTTGGGTGAGGAAAATATAATTTTATTTATTTACAAAAGTATGTACACATGAGCTCCTATCTCCCTCTACTTTGGCTTTTATGCGGTCAGGCCCATGCTGAGCCCTCCCTTGGGTTAGGTTGCTCAATATTTATTCTAAATATTTCCCTCTTTTTCTTTTTACTCTTTATTCTTTTATTTTTGCACAAAAACATGCTAACTATATCTTTTTACACAATGCATGCTTTTGGTAATTATTTGTATTTACACATATTTACATGTATTTGCAAAGGTTTTTGTAGCTAAAATAGAAGAATAAAGAGTGATGAATGGGTATTCATCACCCCCCTATGCTTAACTTTGCTAGTCCCTTAGCAAACACTTATTTGAAAAAAAAGTGAAAAAGAAAGAAAAAGAAAAAGAAAAAGAGGATGTACATGGATCAAGGTTGAATTATTAAACTTTCCTTTATTAACTTGAAATATGGAGCTCGATCAGATCTTTGGATTATTAATGTGTCGGAACCTTATTTGGACTTAAGCTTAAAACTCAACAGTCTCCAAGTTCCACCAATCTATGGGCAAGACTCCTTAATAAACCAGATCAGAACAAGTCTACATACACAAACTCTAATGACCATGAATCTTTCCATGCGGTGTAAGTGATATGTGGCTCCCCACCTCAGAAGTAACAAAGAAACAACCTCCCTCAACCTGGTAACTCTAATGCCTCAGTCTAGCAACTCTTTCCTCGAGAAGCGGGGTATTCCCTTCTAAGTTCAAGTGCAACCAGCTCAAGAAGAGGGGGTAGAAGTATAGAGTTTTGGAAGCTTAGCCAGTGTAGCTAAGTCTCTCGCTGCAAGCTTCATGAGATGTACCATTGATACCATAAGCTTTTGCTTTATTTGATTATGTACACTCCGGTGGGGTTATTAAATTTTCAATCCGACCCACCACTTTTTTGGAGTTCTTTTTGCTTTTTTGCATTTTTTTTCAAGTGCTTCTGTACAACATATCTACATGGTGCAGCATAGATAAGAAATTTTCCTCTTGAGCCAGTAGACTATCCCTCTTTTGAAGCTTTATTGCAACCCACAGCTTCTGTCTTTAGCCTTCATCACCACTAGACCAAGTTGAGGTGCACTTCCTTCACTATAAGAAGAAGAGAGGTTCCGCCTAGAAGTACTACCCTCATATGCTACCCCAAGCCAAAGGAAACTGCCTCTTCACCACCTCATCCGTGGAGAGCCATGTGTAAGTGCAGGTGCAAGTCAAGCCATTGTCTCTAAGAGTCATGCGTGTGTTGTTAAGTGCTCTACTTAGGCTCATCAAGATGACATATGCTCATAGCCTAGTGGACTCAAAGAATTAAGTCCTTATGGACCTGAAAAGCCTTAACCCTAAGTCCTATAAGGTTCCTCTTAAAGTTAAGTGGATTAAGATCTTTTTCAAGCTCCATTTCTCAATTTAATTCCAGGCTTAGTTTAAATGTCAACTCTTATCCAGGAAAAACTATATACATATATGTACACAAGATGCTATTTACAAATGTTTTACAATTATGCAAAATTTTTGAAAAAATGTTTTGAAATCATGAATAAATGATGCATGAGGTGCAAGTTTTGCAAAGAGATATTTACAAACATTTACACAAGATTTTTGCAAACTTTTGATTTTCAAAACATTTTGGAAAAATTTTGTACTATATACATAATTTTGATACAAAATATTTACACAAGCTTTACACAAAAAATTTTTGAAATCATTTTTACAAAAATACTTTGTACACTAGCTATGTATGTGCAAGATAAAAGAGGTTTATGTACATGAAAAATTTTTAAATTTTTGTGATTTTTAGCCATTTTATTTATTAACACACTCACACAAAGTACGAGTTATGGCTAAAGTATATATGAAATATATACACACCCCCCCTATACTTAGCTCGAACGATGTCCTCAGAGTGATCAAGAGCGATGAAGAAGACATAACTCATGCTTAGTAAAAGGGAAGTGAAAAGGAATGGCTAAGTACAGGAATGAATAAATGAATAGAATGAGAGGAACTCGGTGGTCTCCCCCTATACTTAGGATTAACTAATCCTAAGTATAGCAAGCTGTACATGAAGGGAAAGCCGAGTGAAGAAGATACAGAATCTGCCCCCCCTATACTTAGGGTAAAATATCCCTAAGTATAGGTAGCAAAAACAGGAGCAGAAAGAATGAAAAGAATACTCGCAGGTCCGACATTCCCCCCTATACTTAGGGTAAAGTACACCCTAAGTATAGCATAATCACAGGATGAGAAAAGGGATGTGGGACTAAAGAATAGAATGATATGGACAACTAGATCTATACAGACGGAAGAACAGTGAGAATCAGGCGTGAGATGCAAAAGATGTGAGTCAAGAGACCACATCTCACGCAAAATGAATAGCGGCAATAATAACGTCCCGCGGCTCATGATCTAGAAATGGCTTGAGCCGCTGGCCGTTTACTCGAAAGGTACTCTCAGAAGATAACTCAGATATATCAATGCTACCGTTATCGTGTACCTTCTTGACCAAGTAAGGTCCCTTCCATTTGCTCTGTAGCTTTCCTGGAAATAATCGTAGCCTTGCATCAAACAACCATACTTTCTGTCCAATCTCAAAATGCTTGTGGCTGATATGAGAATCATGCCACTCCTTCACTTTCTCTTTATAATGTAGGCTGTTTGAGAAAGCTGTATCTCTAAGCTCTTCCAGGGCGGCTAACTCTGCCCTCCTCTGGTCTCCTACACCATCTGGATCCATCATAATATCTGTGACTGCCCAAAGTGACTTGTGTCTTAGCTCAACAGGTAGATGGCATGGCTTCCCATAAACGAGGCGAAAGGGAGATGTACCCAATGGAGTCTTGAAAGACGTCCGATATGCCCACAAGACCGAGTCCAAAAGCTGTGACCAATTCTTTCGGTCAGGGTGGACGACTTTCTGTAAAATATTCTTGATCTCCCTATTCGACACCTCAGCTAGACCATTCATCTGTGGATGGTAAGGTGTGGCAACACGATGGTCTATACTGAACTCGTTAGCAAGGGCCTTCACCTGGTCGTTGACAAAATGAGACCCCCCATCAGAAATCAAAACTCGTGGAACCCCGAACCGCGTGATGATGTGCTTTCTCAAAAATCTGCAAACTGTCCTCGCATCAGCGGCTCGGGCGGGGATAGCCTCAACCCAACGACTCACATAATCAACGGCCAGCAGAATGTACTCAAATCCCTGACTCTTAGGGAATGGTCCCATGAAGTCGATGCCCCATGCGTCAAAAACCTCACAGAAGTGAATGGGCTGCATCGGCATCATATCACGCTGTCCACAAGTGCCCATCCTCTGACAGTCAGTACACCTCTTCACGAACTCATCAGAGTCCTTGAAGAGTGTAGGCCACCACAAGCCGGATTGGAGCACTTTCTGTGCCGTTCTTCTCCCAGAATGATGTCCTCCTGCCTCAAGCTTGTGGCAGTAAGTGAGGACACTATGATACTCCTCCTGAGGAATACACCGACGCCAGATGCTATCCCCTCCTTCGTGGTAAAGGATGGGATCCTCCCAGTGGTAGGACTTGGCCTTTGCAAGGAAGGTCTCAAGCCTCTGCCTGGGCCAATCTTGTGGGACTTTCCCAGCAACGAGAAAGTTCACAATATCGGCATACCACGGGAGTGAGGCGATAGCAAGGATCGCCTCATCTGGGAAGGTATCTCGAATAGGATCAATCTGCTCAGAATCCTCAGGCTGCTCTAATCGGGAAAGATGATCCGCCACCACATTCTTGACTCCAGGCTTATCCTTGATCTCAATGTCGAACTCCTGGAGTAGAAGGATCCATCTAGTAAGTCTGGCCTTGGCATCCTTCTTTGACATGAGGTACCTGATGGCGGTGTGTTCAGTAAACAAAGTCACTCTAGATCCAATGATATACGATCTGAACTTATCTAGGGCAAACACTACGGCTAGCATCTCTTTCTCTGTGACCGTATAATTCCGCTGGGCAGAATCCAATGTGCGGCTAGCATAGTGTATGGCAAATGGAACTCCATCCCTCCTCTGTCCCAGCACTGCCCCCACGGTAAAATCGGAGGCGTCCGTCATGATCTCGAATGGGAGAGTCCAATCGGGTGGCTGAAGGACAGGAGCCTCAATAACACACTGCTGGAGAGTCTCAAAGGACGAAAGACACTTGTCATCGACACGGAACTCGGTGTCTTTCGTCAAGAGATCAGTCAACGGTCGGGCGATCTTGCTGAAATCATGAATGAATCTCCTATAAAAACCAACGTGCCCCAGAAATGACCGTAGCTGCTTCAAATTGGACGGCGGTGCAAGTTTTCTAATGACGTCCACCTTGGCCGGATCAACCTCCATGCCCCTGTTGGAGATGATGTGGCCAAGCACCGTCCCTTGAGTCACCATGAAGTGACTCTTCTCCCAAGACAGAACCAAGCGGGTATCAATACATCGCTGGAGCACTCGGTCTAGGCAGTCAAGACAGGAATCGAATCCGTCGCCGTAAACCGAGAAGTCGTCCATGAAGACCTCCAAACACTCCCCTACCATGTCCGAAAAGATCGACAGCATGCATCTCTGAAAAGTCGCAGGGGCGTTGCATAGCCCAAATGGCATGCGTCGGAAGGCGTATGTACCGAAGGGACAGGTAAAGGTGGTCTTCTCCTGATCCTCAGGAGCGATGGCCACCTGATTGTAGCCCGAGTACCCATCCAGGAAGCAATAATGGCTCTTCCCTGCCAGTCTCTCTATGATCTGATCAATAAAAGGCAGGGGGAAATGGTCCTTCTTGGTGGCCTGGTTGAGTCTCCTGTAGTCAACGCAGACCCGCCAAGAGGTGGGTACTCGTGTAGCAATCTCCTCTCCCGACTCACTGATCACAGTCGTGATGCCCGTCTTCTTGGGCACCACATGCAAGGGGCTAACCCACTTGGAGTCGGAAATGGGATAAATAAAATCTGCACTCCACCATTTTGATATTTCCTTCATGACAACCTCTCGTAGGTTGGGGTTCAGTCGCCGCTGGAACTCACGCGACGGCTTTGCCCCTTCCTCGAGATAGATATGGTGGGAGCACAACGAGGGACTAATCCCATGGAGATCTGCTACGCTCCATCCAATTGCCTTGCGGTTCTTTTCAAGAACCCCCATCAGACGGGATTCTTGTTCTCCAGTCAGATCGGCAGAGATGATGACTGGGTACATCTCAGACTCTCCCGCAAGGAATCGATACTTCAGCGAAGTAGGGAGCGGCTTTAGCTCTGGACAGCTGGGTGCTGGCAAATCTGGCTTCTGAAGAAGATGTGTGTATGCGGACAATTCTGCCAAATCTGCCTGGGAAAATGATAAAGAACTCTCACAAACTTGATCTGGAGAAGGCGGGTCCTCTGCATTGTCTCTGATCTGCTCTGCCTCTACCTCCTCCTCATCTGTAGGCTCAGGTGGATCCAGGTCTGGTATCTGATCATCACAATCTGCCCAATCAGATTCTGAATCCGAGGGATCTGTATCAACTGCGGTGGCATCAGTACCACCGTAGAGCAGGGTGGCCTCAGTACCACCATCACTGAAAATCGTGTCGCGATCAAGATCCGACTCTGCCGAATCAATAGTATCCTGAACCAGGGCTGTGCTCTCCAGACTATCCTCTGCTATCATCTCTGCATCAGCTGTATCTGAATATGAGAGGATGGTCTGTGCTGCAGGATCTGCCCAAGCTGCCTCATCATCTGTGATCACAAAATCACAGTCCTGGTGTATGTCTGGCTCTGTATCTGTCAGCTGTTCTGAATCTGTGCTGCCCTCTGAGCGGGATATATCTCTGGCTCTGTGGTCCTTAACCGTCTCTATTTGTATACTCTCGCCCTGGACGCGAAAGAATACCTTCCCACTGTCATGGTCAGTCACTGCCTTGGCTGTGGCCAAGAACGGGCGACCGAGGATGATGGGGGAATCGGTCAACGAGTCAGGGGTCTCCATGTCCAGCACTACGAAGTCCACGGGGAATTGCAAACCCTGAATCGTGACGACAACGTCTCGCAACAACCCCTTTGGCCTCTTGACAGACCGATCAGCAAACTGAAGGTATGTCCTGCTCTGTCTAAGAGTGCCCAACTCTAAGTGGTTGAGAAGGGCTGCCGGAAGAAGGTTGATCGACGATCCGCTATCTAATAGAGTACGGTCGAACCTCTGCTCACTAATCTGACATCTGACATATGGGGCTCCTAAATCTGGCCTCTTGGTAGGCAGATGGTTCTGGATCGCGTAACACGTGGCTTTTGTCAACACATGAATCTCTGCGGTTTTGTTCCTCTTCTTCCTCCTGACTGTGGTTCTGTCTCTCAAGGATCGCTGAAGAAGAGGGATGTGTTGCAAAGCCTCATGGAGGGTCAGCTGGATGTGAAATCGGTCTATCATGCTCTGGCTGAACTCCTCCTGCTCTCTCTTTTTTTGATCTTTTTCTCTTTTCTTCCCCTTCCCCAACTTAAGGGCTCTAGGAAAGGGGATCATAGGGTCCTTCTTAGATGAAGGACTAGGAATAGGCCTAGACGGTTCGATGACCGGATCCTCACATACATCATTCACCACAGTGGGATCAGAAGAAACTAAACCTTTTCCTTTATTCAAAATAGAGTCCTGAGATACATTCATACGAGGAAAGACAACATCTCTATCAGAATGAATATTGGTGGCCTCAGTACCACCTCTAGTTGGCTCTACAACTAGACGTCTTGCGGCCTCAGTACCGCGGGCTGGCTCGGCTCTGCTGGTGGCGTCAGTACCACCTCCTCGATAGGGTGAAGCGGCGGCCTCAGTACCGCCGGTGGAATCAGCATCTCTGGTGGCATCAGTACCACCGTCATCATCATGTGCGGCTTCAGTACCGCTCTCCTCTTCCTCATCTGGCGCTCTAGATGGATCCTCGTGTTGTCGCTCAGATGAGGCGCCGCCTGCTGGTCTTCTACCGCTCCTAAGTGTGACAAAATCAGCATCAAATAGATCCGACGATATATCATCAAATGAGTTACTAGGAGTGGTAGGCTCAGTGTGAACTACCTGCTCAGACTTCCTCTTCAAGTTATTCGGATTAGGCTCGATCTGTGCAGGGATGGCGGCCTTCCCTCTCATCAGGTCCCGCATCTCCTGGCGGAACTCGTCCATCTCCCGTCTAAATGTAGCCTGCTGCTCTGTGAAGATGCGGGCTAGTTCATCCAAGGCGGGGCTCTCATGGGAGCCCGATGGGTTGCCTCTCTGGTAATGAGGCTGCTGGACCTGGTGCTGCTGCGGCTGAGAGGGGTAAGAGGAAGGATGCTGCTGCTGGTGAGCCTGCTGCTCACGTCTCCAATTCTGTCCCTGCTGCTGGTAGGGACGAGGTACGAAGGACGATGGCTGGTGTGGCTGGTATGCTGGGGGCTGCTGGTGATCTCTCTGCTGGGAGTACTGCCCTCCCTGACCGGCTGGCTGCTGTTGGGACTGGTTACCCCCATTCCCCCACCTGAATCCGGGATGGTCTCTTCGGATTCCAGGTTGAGGACGGTCATACCAAATCCCGTTGACATCCATCAACGGTTCCGCATCGTAAGGGGCTGGTGGGAGTACATCCAGAGGCTGATCCGGCTGATATACCACCATCTGTAAGTCTGGAGATGGTGGTGACTGGTGAGAGGGCTGCTGCTGCTGGTACGGCTCCGCCTGTACAAGGTGAACTTGTCTAGGCTGCTGCAAGGAGCTGGAGCGCTGGGACGAGCTGCGGCTGCCGCCGGAATCGCCTCGCGACAGAAGACGGGGCTGAGAAGCCGTCTGTGCCTCCTGAAGACACAAGAGATGGGTCTTCACGTCGCTCAGAGTTTGTGCCATCTGCTCCATCTGAGTTATGCCCTGGCACTACTTCTTCTCTATTATTTCCATGCGGTCCAACTTCTCACTGATAATCCCCATGTCCGCAGCGGCCGACTCTGCCTGTGCGGCTGCAACTGTGGACGAACTGGATGGACCTGCATCAACCCGTGCTATCCGCTGCAACTGCACGGGTCCTGGCGGCTGCTGAGATCTCTGTGTGTACAACCGAGTCTGAGACATCACCATATAATTTTCGGCCATCTCCTCGTAAATGGCCCAGACTTGGTTGTGGTCCTTGGCAAAGTAGGACCTGCCGCAAGAAGCATTCACCAGACCCTGAAGCTCTGGCGTCATCCCACTAAAGAAGCTCTGAACTAGGTTCGGCTTGGAAATGTCGTGGTGTGGGCATCTATCCAGAAGCTCTCTGAACCTCTCCCATGCCTCGTGAAACTGCTCGTTAGGGAGCATGGAGAAGTTGTTGATCAGGGCCCTCGCTGCATTCGTCCGCCCGAGTGGATAGTACTTGTTCAAGTACTCGGTGCGGAGCTGATCCCAGGTGTAAACAAACTTCCCCAAATGCTTCAGCCAGGCGGCTGCTCTATCTGCCAGTGAAAAAGGGAAGGCCATCATCCGAATCGTATCCTGGTCCACATGACGGTCGTGGACAGTGCTGCAGATGATCAAAAACTCCTGGAGATGGAGGTGGGGCTCCTCGGTGGCAAGTCCGTGAAAATGAGGAAGCATCTGCAGGGTATTCGGAGGGAACTTGAAATCCCCCACGATAGCAGGTACCACCACCCAATGGTGCATCAGTGTAGATCCGGGGTTGTGTAACTCCCGCATCGTTCTCGGTGGTCCTGCTCCGGCGGCGGCTGCCGCTGCTGCCGCTGCGGCAGCTGCTGCTGCGGCTGCTGCCTCTGCATCAGCATCGGGAATGTCCTCAGGCTCGCTCTGATCTCTCTCTTCTCTGAGTCGCTCCAACTCCCTTCTCATCTCAATCATGAAAGCTCCCTGATCGCGTAGCTGCTTCTGTACTGTTTCTAATGATGCGATCAGGGTGGAGTTGATCGCTCCCTGGTCTAATACAAAATGTTCGGGTTGGCGATCTTCTGAACTGCCAGCTCCGGCCATAGTGACGTCTGCAAAATCAGATAAGCCCAACTCAGATTTTGTCAAATTAATTCGTCTTTCCTCGGGCTCATGTCTCTCAGTAGCAAAAGAAAGGGGATCGAGGGGGAACAGGGTGGAATCGAACTCGGGCCCGGAGAGCTGGTCTCGACTCTCACGGGCCAACCTAGATGGTGAAGTAGACGCGCCTGAAAGCGGTGCAGCCAGAGGCTGCCTAAGAGATCGTCTACCCATCATCTTGATCTGGCGAGTTGGGTGGATGGGATCTGGAGAAAATATGATCGCAAAGCAAACCCCCGGTTCACCAACGCAACACAATCTGAAGACCGTGAAAGCTCGGTCAATTTATCTTATCAATTTTATTGGGTGAACACACAGAATATCAGAGCGATTACGTGACCTGCTGGGATACCCGATACTCTCTCAACCGACTGTCCCGTACAGAAGAGTCGGTAATCAGTCGAGATGAGCACCGGAGGGCTTTACCTAGTGTTCGGGTCACTCTCTCGCACAGTCAAACCAAACAATGAGGGGGTTGTTCTCCCAAGACAATTTTTTTAGGTGAAGTGTCTTTTAGGGTCAATAGTGTTATCCAGTCCCAATTTTTTTTTGTTTTTCTTTTTAATTTTTTTCAAAATAAATACAAGCGGCCTAACGAATTTTCCGATTCTCCTGATGATTAAGCCAAAAACAGAGGGAGAAAACGAAAAAGCCGATGCGCGAAGAAATCAATGATGCATGCAGAGAAAGAAATGCGTACCTTGTCTCCAGCACTCTACATGCAAGTGATCCGCGCAGAATTTAAAGACAGAATAAAACTACCTAAATGGTGCAGCGAGGAAAAACCGAGTCCTAGATGAGCAATTCCTAGCGCAGAACCGTCTAACTCAGTCACTCGCCCTTGATCCAAAGAGTCCGGTCTTGGCCCACCCCTCCTCTTCTCGACAGGTCGAGTTCAGGAGTAGCGCTTCCGGGGCAGGCTCGCGGCACGTAGGCTCTCAGAAAAGCGACCAAGTTATTTTTATTATTTATTATTAGTAGGTCCAATTAACGATCTATAGGAACAGATAAGCAATTAAGTGTGGGGACCCTACTAATTACGGCACAAGCAAGAGAAATTCCTAAATCTAGGGGCTCGAGAAAAACCGCGTAAATACCGGAAAAGGCAGCTAGCTATCAAAACCGCAGGAAAAGCCGCGAAAATCCAAATGGGTCCCCCGAGCACACCGGTACTCGGCGAAACAGACCCGCTAAGTTACAAGTGTCCACAAATGTCCAAGTTCTAAATTATTACAGAAAGAATATTGTTCTCTCTCAAAAATAAGAATTCCTTCTTCTTCTCCCTGCTCTTCTTCTTCCCGTGCGGGTTTTCGAAAATAAACTCCAAGTTGTCCACGCAGTACCTCGCACAAAAATCAAAGAGAGAGAGAGTGTCAGAAAACAATAATAATATAGAGAGACAATATGGAGAAATGACTACAAAGCCGTGCTCCCCGACAACGGCGCCATTCTGATAACCGCCCGAATGACAGAGGTAAAGGTAAAGAAATGGTCGTTGCGACCTCAATCACTCGGGCTAAGTATATCTAGAAAAATCAACCACTCAGAACATGTAAAACTAATCGAGCACAAAAGAGAGCGGTCCTGCTATGAGATTAACCTGGTATAGCACCCAGGGTCGAACACAAGGAGCACGAGTTGGCCAAAGGCCTACGAAGTAGTCAGAATGAAATAAAATACAGAGAAAATATTTTTAGTGATTTTTAATGGTTTTTATATTTTTTTGGATTTTTAACTGTGAAGGAAATGAAAGAAGCACAAAAACAAGCAAGCTCCAACTAATTATTTAATGTATCCAGAAGTGAGCGAAAATTCGAGAAAAATTGTTTTTATGTTTTTTAAGTTTTTAAGTGTTTTTGGTTAATTTTTGAGATTTTTCCAATGTGTATTTTATTTTCTAAAAATCAAACAGTAAGAAAAAGATAGGGTACTGTCCAGCAGGGCCCAAAACCCAAAGATAAAATATCTAAGGATCTCAGATGGCCCTGGAGGTAATTTTCCTGTATTCTATAGAAAATAAGGAAAATTTGGGCACCAAAATTATTGTTTTTGGATTTTTAGATTATTTAATATGATTTTTATGAGTTTTTAGGTGTTTTTAGATTTTTAGGGTTTTTACTCAATGAAAAATAGCCAAAATTGGCTAGAAAAACAAACACAAAGAACAGTAACTAATTTTCGTAGAATTTTTGGGGGTGTTTTTATATTTTTTTGTGATTTTTCAAGTGAAACAGTGCCAAAAATAGATGTTTTTGAATTTTTTAAAATAGCAAACAAGATCAAAAATGTCCTCAAAAATCTACAAAAATCCTACACCATGGCAGGAGCCATGTGTCAAATTTTCGTTGGATTTGGAGGTGATTTGATATTTTATTCAAAATCCAAAAGGGGGCACTGTGCACAAGGACCAATGTGCAAATACCCGAAAGTCTGGGGGCCAAGGTGCAAAAATCCCAGCTAAACACGCGCATGGCGCGTGCCTGGGGCACTCAGGGGCCTTCTGGTAAGAAAAACTAAGTCCTTGGACCTTGTGGTAACTGGTACCAAAAAGTCCAGGGGCTCGATCGCAATTAACCCACTAATACACGCACATGCTCAAATAAAACGCTCACAGGGGTATAAAAGCAAATACCAGAAAGCTTATATTCATTCCATAACCCAACAGAACTACAGGATAAAGGACGCAAATAGCCCAAAAGTACACGTGACGAAGCACGTGGGCTCACATACACAGGGGCATAACTGCTAATACAAACAAACGCGAGGTCCAGAGTGCAATTTACCCTACGTAAATAAAATAACTAAAATATGTACAGGACTAGAAATAAAAGACTCAAACTACGAGGGGGCCTAAGTAATTTACCCCTTATTATGTCGACGGCTCGATAGGTGCCACGTGGAGGATCCGACGGCTCTGGATGGGCAGCGCTCTTCTTCTTCAGCTCTTGGGCCAGATCGACGGTGCATAGGTGGCCACGTGGGTGATCGGTCGGCTCAGGCGCTGGGGGCCTCTCTCCTCTGTGCTGACGGTTCGGATCAGCCCCACGAGATAATCAACGGCTGCTGCTCCTCAATGGATGGACGATCAGGATCGAGACTGGAGCGGCGGGGCTGATCGGACGGTGAAGGAGGATGCAGGAAGAACACTCCGCCGGCGAGCTTCGCCGGCCTCGTGCGCCTGCAGTAGTTCTCCTCAGCTGCTGCTAAGTATCGGAACAGATCCGCGGTGACGTCCCGCAGCTGGTGAAGGCCTCAGATGACCCGGCTGAGCCCTGGAGGGGCTCCGGCGAGGTCGGCGGCGACGGGCTTCTGGCCTGGATGTAAGGGGGGCTCAGATGCCCTCCTTTTGACCTGCAAAAGGCACCAGAAGCTTCGCGGGTCGAGGGCAAAGTGCCTCGACCCGAAGCAGCGACGTGAACGTGGACTGTGGGTCGGGGCGGATGAGCTCCGGCGAGCGGAGGATGGTGGAGCTCGACTCCCAGCTCCGGGGCGAGCTGGGTTGAATGAAAGAGCGAAGAACGTGCGTCGGAGGATGGCGAAGGTGTGTGTGGGTTCCGATGATCGATAAAGTGCGCGATATGGCCGGAATCAGGGGAACTCGTCGGAGATGCGATTTGGGCGAAATGAAAAATTAAGCTAAATGGAAGGGCTAATCGGCTACCTGGATGATGCGGGAGACTGTGCTGGAGCTTGGCTAGCTCCTGGTCGTAGCCTCGAAGGGCGTCAAGGCCTGAGGCTCGAGCTCCTGCAAGCGGCGGAGCACGGCGGCGCGAAGCTGCCGGATCGATGGTCGGGGCACCCTCTCCTCACTGCAACAGGGGCAAACGCGAGCTGTCACCTCGGTGATTGCTCTGGAGGTCACGGGAATGAAAGTGGCGAGCCAAAGATGAGGCGCGGAGGCGACGGAGGTCGGGATATATATGGAGACAGGGCCGATTAGGGTTGAGTGGAGGCAGCTATGGAAGGCGTGGATCCCACGGCGAAGGATCTGGCGATGATGTCGGATGAACGGCGAAGAATCCGGGCGCGGGGTTCGCGGGGGCGACAGGCTGGAGACGCGTGGAGAAATCGACGAAGTCGGGTCGGGCGCGAGTCGACGCAAAAGGAAAGAGTCCGCGGGGGAGTTGACCGGGGTCAACAATCCCCCGTGGACCAATCAGGAGCTGCCACGTTTTTATTTTTTTGTTTATTTATTTTAAGGTAGAAAAAGGCCGAATTAAGAAAAACTCAAAACATGAAATATTTTTCTTTTATTTTTTTCTATTTTTTGGTGATTTTTAATTAATTTTTGGAAATAAAAATAGGGTAGCTATATATATATAGGTATATGTACACTATATAGATTTTAATTTTTGATTTTTTTATTTGTTATTTTTATGTATTTTTATGCCCATTTTATATTTTATTTATTTACATCATAAAATAAAGAACAAAATGGTATTTTTATTTTATTTTAATTATTTATACACAAGGGTGAAATAAATAGTTGTATACATTTATATACATGGTATCTATACAATGTATTTTTGTATTTTTAATTTTGTAATTTTTATTTGATTTTTGTTTTGTTTCTTGTTATTTTATGTGTTTACAATATGTAACATAGAATATTTACAAAAAGTTTAGAAAATAATTTTATTTATTTATAGGGTTAAATAAATAAAGGATGATGGTCTATATACATGGTGAAAGGGCATTTTTGGAATTTTGATTTTTAAATTTTTATTTTGTTTTTAATAGTTTCTAAATATATACAAAATGTATACAAGCATATTTTTGGGTGAGGAAAATATAATTTTATTTATTTACAAAAGTATGTACACATGAGCTCCTATCTCCCTCTACTTTGGCTTTTATGCGGTCAGGCCCATGCTGAGCCCTCCCTTGGGTTAGGTTGCTCAATATTTATTCTAAATATTTCCCTCTTTTTCTTTTTACTCTTTATTCTTTTATTTTTGCACAAAAACATGCTAATTATATCTTTTTACACAATGCATGCTTTTGGTAATTATTTGTATTTACACATATTTACATGTATTTGCAAAGGTTTTTGTAGCTAAAATAGAATAATAAAGAGTGATGAATGGGTATTCATCAGTGATATAAGTGATAAATAAAATAGGTGAAATATTTGCATTGTGTAAAATAGTTAAATTATATTTTTGCTCTTGGTTTTCTTGATTTTTTTAGTTTAGGATCCTTATCTCCTCATACTTATTTATTTCATCGAACAAGTCAATATTGACCTGGTCTCGAGTTAGGATCAGTCTGTGTGTGTGTGTGTGTGTGTGTGTGTGTATATATATATATATATATATATAGACACACACACACACATATTATATTTACAACCATCTTTTCTTTTATTTTTCTTTTTCTCTTTATTATTTTATTTTAGATATAAAAAGTATTATATATATATATTAATATTAATGATTATATCATTACTTGAAATTAATGATTATTTACATGTATTTGAGCAAGGATTTTAGTCAAAATGATACAAAAAAGACGATGAATTGCAGATTCAAGAAGGATATAGAGACTAGATAGAAGTAGTACTTCCATAAGCTTTCCATCGGGGAAGGAAATGGAGAGATCATTTTGGGAAATCTAGCTAGTAAAAAGTTACCTAAATCATGCAAGCATGATGAATCTCCATTTCATCACCTTTATTCTTTCATTTTGGCATTAAATTTCTAGTTAAATGCACGCATATATGATTAATTTGTGATGGTGAATCTATCTCAGAGGCTTTGTCCTCACCTTGAATATGATAGGAACCTTCCTATCACAAAGATCTACACACCTGGGGGTGTATTTGGGGATTACATCACTCAAAGAGGGATCAAAATCAAAAATGGAGATGGGGGTGGACTTTTACACAGGTTGTGGTGATCTCATGAAGTAGATGGCGTGAAGGATAATTGTGGTTGGTAGAGGCTAGGATGTTGGTGTGGAAGAGAGACATGGGAGATGCAGTACGACGGTGTGCTCGAGGTGAAAGAGGGCATGGGAGATGGAGTAAAAATGAGAGAAGAGAGGTGTTGGCATTCTGATGGAGGTCAGAGTAGCCGGAGGTATATTTAACCCGCATGCCAACAAAAGACGTGCCTAATTGGGCCACATAGGCACACTAAAGGCAAACAAAAATAAAAATAAAATAAAAGAGAAAAGAAAATAATAAATGATCTTATTAAATAAAACTTAAAACATGAAAAATGCTTATTATTTTTCAAACTATTTTTCTATAATTTTTATTATTTTTTTACGGTCTAATTTATTATGTGTTAATTTTTAAATGTATATTTATATGCATGTTTACCTATCTTCTATGTATTTTATTTTTATTTTATATTTTTAATATGTATTATTATAATTAAATATTTTGTATATTTATACTATTATGAAGTACATATTTACGTATGCTTGTTGTATTTTTTATGAATTTATGTGTATGTGTAAATAAATGCACATGTATAGTATACCTATATATTTTAAGGTATTATTTATTTTAAAATCTTTTTAATGGTTTTATTTTGTGTTTATATTTTTAATATGTTTTAAACAGTGCATACAATTATTTAAAAATATGAGAAAAGTAAAAACATAAAGAATAAAATATATGAATATTATATGTAGATACGTGGTACAATAGTACCCCAGAAAGACTAACTTTTATACCTCAACTCTATTTTTAATGAAACTACCTTCATTATATATAATTTAATTTGGAATACAATGGAGGTAAGTTTGGTTCAATTTGAGTTTGTATAAAGTAAATATTGGTCCGTGAAGTTTAGTTTGTTGTTAGTTTATCTGTGTGTCCTAGTTGCGTTATGCATTATTTTTATTGATAATTATTTTATAACTTTCTATACATTAATATGTACAAATTTTATGTTGTTGTTATTTGATGTGTGTAGAAGTGTAAATAAAATAGTGTAAAAATAGTTATTTTCATTATATAAAACTAGAGTTTTATATACAATATCTTGGCCCTTATCTCTACCTACTTTATTCCTGGTCGACAAAGTCAATATTGACTTGGTCTTGAGGTTTATGGTCATTTAGTATCTGTGATCTTCATTTATTTTCATTTCCTTTTTCTTTATTCTATAATTTTGGATTTAAATACCCATAATTTCATGATATTTACAGATGAATGTTGAATGCTAATTTCTGAAAATTAGTGATGTTTACAAATGTTTTTTTAAAGATTTAAAGATAAAAGGAAATGATAAAGATAGATGAATGGTTATTCATCAACATGTGGGTTGAAATTAGTTAGATATATGTTAGTTTTGATTAGTTAAAATAAGGTGAAAAACATTAACACACAACACACATATGTGTGCATATCTGTATGTAAGTATATGTACTCGAGTTTTGTGCATATTCGAGTTTGGGTACCATAAAGGAATTCAAAACCCAAACCCACAACTGTAAAAATTTACTTCAAGAACTAGTGTATCCGAAAAAATATGTCACATATACTGTCTACACCACTATCTTCACACAGAACCGAACTCTCTACCAATCATTAGCAAATACTTGACCGCTACACAGATCACTCAAGCTCTCTTGCTTCCCTCCCTTACCTCCTAGCTTTGTTTCTCTCTTCCCTGTGAAAAAAAATGGAGGGGAAGGATATGCGAGTCACCGAGATGAGGGCTTCCATCAGCGCGTCGTTCTTATTTATAGGCCCATTTACGCGCCCGTACGCCCTAAACCCTAACCTCCCATCCCTTATTTTCTCACTAACCGCCCCCGATTAGTGCAGGATTTACCGAGTCTAATGACTACTCGGTCACTATCTTAGGTATAACTAACATCTCCCACTTGACCAATGTGGTCATACCACACTCCCACTATTCGCAGGTTGCCTATATTCTAGAGATGTTAATTCTCAAGGCTTCAATTTTCTTGAATACCTTCTGCTTGACTCATATATTCCTGAGTCTCATTAAACCAACATGTTTAATATATGTACTTGCTGGAATTCCTTTTGTAAAAGAATCAGCTAACATATCGCTCGTGGGAATATATGTTACCTTAATCTCTTGTTTGGTTGCTATGTCTTGAATATAATGATGTTGGATTTCAATGTGTTTTCCTCTTGAACTATTTGCCCTACTATTAATCAAGCTTATAGCGGTTTGATTATCACAATATATTTCAATTGGTCGTTTGACCAATTCGACCAATTCGAGACCTAGTTTTCAAGAAAAAGTCTAATCCAAACAGCGTGAGTGGTAGCCATGCTACATGCAATATATTCAGCTTCTTGTGTATGTGTAGAGACACAACTTTGTTTCTTGCTTCCCCAAGAAACAGCTGCACCACCAAACATGAAAAGGTAACCTGATGTGGATTTCCTGTCATCAATATCCCCTCCGAAATCTGCATCGGAGTATCCCACAATTTCAAGTGATTCAGCTTGATAAACCAATTTCAATTGTACAATACCTTTTAGATATCGAAGAATCCTCTTAATGGCTTCCAAATGAGCCTGTCCAGGATTACTTTGATATCTACTTACCAAGCTTACTGGATAAGCCAAATCAGGTCTCGTACATAACATTGCATACATTAAACTACCCACTGCTTGTGCATATGAAACATCAAGTGGTTTTTGTCCCTTTCTTGGACATTGACTTTTACTAAGTCTTTTTCCTATCACAAGTGGTGTAGGGGTTGGAGTACTATTCTGCATTCCAAACCTCTTTAATACCGTATGCATATACTTCTCTTGATCTAAACTCAATGTCCTTGAGCTTCTGTCTCTACTGATCTGGATTCCAAGAACATAGGATGCCTCTCCCATGTCCTTCATCTCAAATTCAGAACTTAATTTATTCTTTATATCATTAACATCTCTATGTCATTTCCTACAAGTAGGATGTCATCTACATATAATGACTAAATCATAAACTTGCTACCACTATGCATGACATATACACAATTATCCAATTTATTTGTCACAAAACCCAATTAAATAATTGTATCATGAAATTTGAGATACCACTGTCGCGAGGACTGTTTCAATCTATATAGAGACTTTTTCAATTTATAAACAATATTCTTCTTATCATTTATCTGAAAACCATCAGGTTATTGCATGTATATGTCTTCTCTCAATTCTCCATTGAGAAATGCAGTCTTGACATCCATTTGGAATAGTTCCAAATCCATACATGCGACTGCTGAATCCACATTTCATCATATTTATTCTATCATTTTGGCCTCAAAAACTCTGGTAAATGCATGTAAATACTCTTAATTAGAGCATCCTAGCATTCATGCATGTGTATGTAAATAGTGTATAAAATACTATATTTAAAGCCAAAATTATAGAATAAATAACAAGAAAATAAAAAGAATAAAATATTGTAAATATTTTATGACCCGAAACCCCAAGACCCAGGCATCTTGATGACTAGATCGACAAGGAATAAAGTATGGGGAGATAAGGGCCAGACACCTATTCATTTTCTTCTTTCCCTATTCATTTTGGGACCTATTTTTGGTTTGGCTTTTTATACCTCAAATAAAGAAACCTTGTACATGAAAGTTGTATATAATTAAAAAAATAAAAATACAAAATTTATTTCATACAAAAATACTATACAGATAAAAAGTTATGATCTGAATAAAAATCCAAAATACCAACTTCCCAAACTTGTATCTTGCAAATAAAAGCTCGAAATGCATCAAACTCACCTTTAATTGTATATAATTCAAGATAATCTATTTAATAAAGGTGGTTTCGCATTTGTCGGAGGTACAGTTTGAAAGTTGAGTTTTGGACCCCTATTGTATACTTGTAGAGATTAAAATATTCATTATATTATTTATGCATTATTTTCATAAGTTTATATTTTTGTAATTTTGTAAATATTATTTAGAAGTTTTGTGTATATTAAAATTAGAATAAAAATACAAAAGAAACACAAAATAAAATACTTGTATAAATAGCACACCTAGGTATAATACCTATACCTATACCTATAAATTTATTGTTTATATTTTATTAAGTGTACAAAATACATCTGAAAAATAAAATAAAAATATATTTAAGTGTATAAAGATATTTTATAAATTTATAATATAATAAACAAAAATAAATAAATTAAATATATAAAATAAAAATAAAATAATAAATATATAGATATTAATACCTATATAGGGCATAAAAGGTAACTTGTAATTATATACCTTATAAAAATAAATAAAAATCACCATAAAATTCTTTCTAAAATAAGAAACATTCTTTATTTTATAATCTAAAATTAATAAATTCATTTACTATTTTATTTCAAATTTACAAGTAATTTTGGCTCTGAATTTCCTGGTTGGTCCACGTGGACCAACCAGGCGCGATCGTTTGTTGACCTCGGTCAACTGCCTGACCGTGGTCTGCCACTTTCTGACAGATCGATTCGAACCCATTTCGCCCAATTTCCGAGCCTACTCTCTTCGTCCTCTCCCCTCGATTCCTTCTTGGGAATTCCTCTCTGTACATCCTTGATCCTCGTCGAGCCCTCAGATCTCCCCAGATCTTCATCATGTACGCGTGTTCTTGCTCCCAAACTCACGCCACCACCTTGTATATATCTGACCCGCCACCTTCGAGCCAATTTTGAACCCTTCGTGGCGAGATTTCCTCCTCCCTTTGGCGTGCTTCGTGTTGCTGGAGGTGACAGCTCCACAACCATACCTAAGGCGAGTCGAGGAAGCCTTGTTGCGGCTCCACTACCTCCGCCGACCTCCGGCGTCGAGGTTCTTCACCTCTGGTCCCTGCCATCGAGGTATACACCTCTTCCCTCTCCTTTTCACTTCTTATCATTCGTTGTAGTCGTAGGAGTATCTTAGGCCCTTTAGATCCCTTCGCCGATCCATATTTCACCGTCCATCGATCCTCGCCGGAGCGCCCCTCCGGCCATACCTCCTCCGCGCTCCACAGACCACCTCCGACACCCACTCCGACTCCACGAGGCCCAGGCATTTTGCCCTGGTCCCCTTCACCCCTTTTTCAGGTCAAGACACAGTCCAAGCACCTGGAGCGCATTTTGGAGCGCTCGCAGGAGATACCTGGAGCTCGCAGCTCCGCCGCTTTCGTGCCAGCACCACAGAGCTCCTCCGACGACGCCGAGCCCTCCAGCACTTAGCTCGACCTCCCAGGAGCACCCCGGGCCATTTTGCACGCTTCCAGAACACCAGAGACCTGAGATCGAGCTCGGGGAAGTTCGCCTCGCCGGCGTTCTTCCCCGTTCTTCCTCTTCGCTTCTCCGTCGTCCGATCCGAGGCCCGCTCCAGTCTGATCTTCAGCCGCCCGATCTGGGCCCGCATCGACCGTCGATCTCTTTGCCAGATCTGATCTCAGCCGACCATCGTCGAACCGTCATCGCGCGTTGTGCGCGCGCCACGTGTATAAGTAAGCGGTTCTCCGTCGTTCGATGGCACACGAGGATATTAGGCGTGGGTATTTTGCACTTCCACGCTCGCCAATTTTTGTATTTTAATTCAGTCCAGAAACTTTTAGGCCTTGTTTAAAAACTTTTGTAATATTTGCATTCAAGCTCCCACACTTTCTTTATTTGCACTTAAGTCCTATCCACGTCACCTCACGTGCCCGTGCGCATGAGGGGGCAGGGTATTTTGCACAGGACCCCCTGAGGGTTTGTTTATTTAGTTTCAGTCCATGAACATTTTAATTAAGTTGTAATATTTTGGAACAATTGCATCTGAGCCCCTGGAACTTTGTAAAATTGCAAAAATATCCCTGCCGGGTCACGTGCCCAGTGCGCGTGAGTTGGACATTTTGCAGTGAACCTTCTCCGGGTTTGGGTATTTATTGTTAGTCCAGAAAAATGTATTTAATGTTCTATATTTTTGAAAAAGTTGCAAGTAGGCCCATTGACTTCTGTGTATTTATGTTTATGCCCTTGCTAGTATTGTATTTTTGCTTGGATGTTTGCATTTGTTTCATGCATCACATTAACTCGAAAAATTACCAAAAAATACCATAGGCTCCTGTTGCACTGTAGTTTAACCCTATATTTTTAATTTGCATTTATATTGCATTTTCATATTTATTAAAATCAAAAACATGCATTTTCAACACTGTTTGCAAAAGAAAATCCACAAAAATTATAAAAAGTCTTTGAAAAATTCCAAAAAAAATTATATTTTGTGTGTCTTATCATATTTTAGTGTCAATCCAAAAATCTCTAAAAAAATTCAAAATAAACTCCTAAAAATTAGAAAACCCTTAAAAATTTCATAAAAATCTAAAAAATTCTAGAGAAATCCTAAAAATACAACGCAATTTCTTTAGTTTCCTTAGTGTATTGTCTTTATTTTAAAATTAATTTGGGGAATTTTGGATACTGTTTGATATTTTTAATCCTCATTTTGATTTCAGCCAGCAACTTATCTCACTGTTTACTAGTATTTTTGCCCCTAAAAATACCAAAAAATTAGGAAAAATCACAAAAACATTAGAAAAATAGAAAATTCCCAAAAATACTTTATTTCCTGATTTTTGCCTATTTTTACCTATTTTTATAAATACTCTATTCCTCTCTATCTTATATTGTATATATATCCTATTATTGAAAAAGAAAATATAAAAATATAAATTGTAAAAAGGAATATAAAATCAGAAAATTAAAATCAAAATATAAAAAAAATAAAATCCAAAAAAATTAAATATAAATTAAAAAAAATAAAAAACCCCACAAAATTAGCACATATCCACACTTACATTTTGTGTGTTTTCGCTTGTTCTATCATGTTTGCTCCTTGAGTTCGACACTCTACACATACTTGCACTATACACATTTTTGTAGAGTTAATAATAAATTTTAACTCTGCACATTTACTTTCATTGCTTGAATTACTTGTTGTGGGTTAATTGTTGTTTTAATCCGAATTTCGCGTGGTCGATTCAGCGACTGAGTTCCCGCCTTGTGTGGAACTTAAGATCACCGGTTTTTCGTGTTAAACAGCGACCGGTGCTAAAATCATCCCAATTGATGCAAATTTAGCAATTGGAGAATATGTTTCCTGGAAATCAATTCCAGCTTTCTGAGTATAACCTTTAGCAACTAGCCTCACTTTGTATTTATCAACTGTACCATCAGCTCGGTATTTTTTTCTTAAAGATCCATTTACATCTTATGGACTTCCTGACTACCGGTAAGTCACATAGTTCCCAGACATCATTTTTGTCTATCGAGTCAAGTTCATCCTTCATGGCGACCGCCCATGATTCTGACTCAGATGAAGCCATCTTCATCAAAGGACACTAGATCCGTACAATCCACAATGTCCTCAGCAATAGAAAAACACGAAACCTCGTAAGAATACTGATAGTAGTCGCCCATCCATGCAGGTTGCATTCTGGGTCTTTTGTTTCCTGCTAAACCAGTGGGTTGACTTGTCTCACCCACAACCTCCAAAGGAATATCAATATTCACAGGTTCATCCCCTACATCAGGAAGAAATTCCCTTCCTAATAGGTCTATTTCCGAGTCAGAATCATTATCATGCAAATCAACTAGAGGTTCCAAATCCTCATATTCCAGCTCCTTATCCTCTTTATTCTAGAGAAAGGTAGCATCTCGACTCTCAATTAGACCTCTTTCTTGATGTAGAAACCTATATCCTTAGGATTTCTCTGAATAACCAATAAAAATACACTTTATTGTCTTGAAATCATGCTTATCTCTAAGCTGATAAGGGACTAAGACATGTGCTTCACATCCCCATCTACGAAGATGATCTAATTGTGGCTTTCTTCCATTCCATATCTCATATGGTGTGGATTCAACGGATTTTGTGGGAATTCTATTTAGTATATAATTTACAGTCAATACCACTTCACCCTGCAAATTCTTTGAGAGTCTCGAATGTGAGAGCATGCACCTGACTGCATTCATCAATGTTCGATTTTTCCTCTCCGCCACTCCATTTTGTTGTGGTACATATGGCATTGTTGTATGTCGAACAATGTCTGCATGAATGCAAAAGTCATTAAACTCTCTCGAGTTAAATTCCCCACCCCTATCCCTGCTAAGTACTTTGATCGATCTACCCAATTTAGTTTCTACCTCAGCCTTATACCTCTTAAAGCATTCAAAAGCTCCGGCTTTTCTTTCCAAGAGATATACAAAGGTAAACTTTGTATAGTCATCAATAAAGGTAATAGAATATTACTTATTTCCATATGTTTCGATACTTAGGGGACCACAAATATCTGAATGAATCAATTCTAGCAATTCCTTTGACCTTTGACTACTAGAAAATGGTTTTCTAGTCATTTCTCCGGTCATACAATGCTCACAGGGCAATGTTCTTGATCCTGTTATGTTAGGCAATAGATTTAACTTTATAATTCATTTTATTATTTCCTAGGTGCCCTAGTCTCATATGCCATAAATTAAAATCAGACAATAAACACAAGGAATAATTCAAAATATCCTTTGTTGATTCAGTAAAAACAGGGATACAAAATAAGTCATGTTCAGGCACAAATTTGCCGACTACAAAGACTTTTCTATCTCGACCTATAGAGACACGATTATTATAAAACCTAACTTGCAGATTCTTCTTTAGGAGAGCTGCCACTGAAATCAGATTTCTTCGGATCCCTGGAGCATAGAATACATCTTGGAGGGTCATCACACTCACCAAGATCCAACCTATAAGTTCCAACACCTTCCACATCCAGGTAGGTATTATTGCCCATGTAGATCCTCTACTCGCCCTTTTTGAGTTCTTTGAATTCTACGAGTCCCTCTTTAGTCTTTGCGATATGTCGGGTGGCATCATAGTCCACCCACCAGTCTTTACAGTCGGTTGTGGTAGAGTTACACTAAACCACACCAATATATTCATTCTTATTGCCCTTATTTTCTTGGACCTTAGCCGGGCCCAGTTTCACCCCTTTGTTGGGACAGTTGGCCTTCAAATGGCCAAATTTTCCGCAAGAATAGCACGATCTTTGTGGTCCTTTTCCACGTTGTTGCTGATTTCCCTTGAATTTTGCTTTTGTGGGACCCATATATTTCTTGTGATGAACAGCATGCGCCTCTTCTTGTTAACTTTGAAGACATCGGTCTTCTTCCTCCTAGCAGTTAAGTCCTGCTCAATTGCAAATTGAGCGGGCAAATCAGTCACACTTTTTATGGCTTCATTTAGCCTCAAGTTGGTGGCAGCCATATCAAATGAAGATGGCAGACTATTCAATATTGTTGCCACTTGCAAATTCTCAGGAATAGTAGTTCTTGCTGTCTGCAGATCTTTTGCCATCACTATCATCTGATTGACGTGTTCAATAATGCTATTGGATTCCTTCATTTTACATGTGTTATATTTGTGCAACAGGAGCTGCACATTCACGTTTGTCTTGGAGTCATACTTCTCCTTGATCGCTCTCCATAACTCGTATGTGGATTTATGGATTTCAAAAACCCTAATCAAATCATCCTCCATGTGTATAAGGATGAAACTACGAGCTTTCTTATCTGTTTTCTCCCATTGTTCAAACAATTTCTTGTGGGAAGCTTTATCAGCATCAGTGGCTTCTTTGGAGAGTTCAGGAGCAGGGGTGTCTATAATACTATCTAGATTATCATGCATTAGACCATACAATATTTTACGACTCCATATATCATAATTGACACCATTCAACTTTTCTAGCTTGGCTAATTCAGATGCAATAAGTTGGGTTGCCATCTAGATTTCATCTAAAAAGAAGTATAAGCAGTATAAGATTGTGATTTTTTAAGAGAAAAATAAGATAAGGTAAATTAACCAAGTTAAAAAAATGACAAAGAAAAACTGGATATTTAACAGATCAAAGGATTAGAAACAGAGATTAAGCAGAAGAAAAAAAACTAAAAAAACTTCCCTATTAGAAAGAACGGGCACTACAGATTTAATACAATATAATAGAAGCCAAAAAAATTTAATTTTTTTAAAAAACTATTTCTTTTAGCAAATCAGAGTGGCAAAAAAATACAGTTAACCAATACACAACTTTTCTAGCAACTTCGTTTTTATAGGAAAAACAAAAACAGATATTCAAATAAAAACTTTTCGTAAGCTTTAACCTTTAAAAGAACTTCCTCCATTATTGTCTAAACAACATAACAAAAAATATATCACGAGGTTTGAATATGCCCCCTCCTTCACCTTTACTCCCCTTTAAAAAACTTACCAAAAAGAACTTTAATTAATAAAAACGTATAACACACAAGAAATATGGAGATCTTATGAATCAAATGAGACAAAAAAACTTTCCAGATGTATATCAATAAAAACTATTAATTAATTAAATACACCTTTTTACAACTACAAGGGATAAAATACATAAATAAATAAATAAGGTCTGACCAAAGTAAGGTGCTCTGATACTACATTAATGTAAAACTGTAGAGAGGTAATGAAAATATATATTAAATAGTACCGTACGCCGGTCGCTGGCAGAGATTAAAAATTTGGTTTCTCGACACGATGCAAGCTTTGGCGATGATGGATGCAACAAACGAAGCTCTCTACTGCGAACGAGGATCACCCAAAAGCGGTTGCTCTAATACCAGTGAAGGGAAAATGGAGGGGAAGGAGATGTGAGTCGCCAAGATGAGGGCTTCCGTCAGCGCGTCGTTCTTATTTATAGGCCCATGCACGCGCCCGTACGCCCTAAACCCTAACCGTCCATCCCTTATTTTCTCACTAACCGCCCCCGATTAATACGAGATTTATCGAGTCTAATAACTACTCGATCACTATCTTAGGTATAACTAATACCTTTGACTACTGCACAAATCGCTCAGACTTCCTAAGATATATGCACCTTAACGTTAACTTGATTTCCTCATATCATAAAGCTCTTGTTGCAAGCAAGATCATGATTGGTGGTTCTTAGACTATAGTTTTGATTGGATGGAAAACAGTGAAGTATATAAATAATCTTAATCCTTTTTTGTTCTGATTTCAGATGGCTAAGAATGCTAAATAATTACTAATTAAGTATTATATATTATATGGCATGAAAAATAGTAGAATGTCATTTAAGAATTTAGCTAAACAATAAAAAAGATACACTCGCTTTTAATTTCTAGAGGTGGATTTTGATTGTTTGCAGGCTTAGATATTTTCAACGATTGTATACAACTTATTTTAACCACCTTCTTGTAAGACTTTATTGTACATTTTGTTACATGACTGAATACTGCATGTCATTCAAAATGAATTTATGACAATGACTAAGTTGAAGAGTTATTTTTATATATTGTCGTGTTAAATAAGTACCATAATGAACAATTTTCACCAGAAAAAGTCATCAATTACGAGTAACATTTTTGTTGTTATAACGGTACCGATGAATCATATGGTAACAACTATTTGTTGTTTTTCTCTATTTTTTTAAATTATTGTCGAAATATCGAACAAACTCTTCGGCGAGCATCCGGTAGTAACAGAACCTATTACAGAGGGATTGATGGGGCAACAAGCTGCGTCGCCAATCCCTTTCGGATGGTAAATCCAATTCTTCGAAATACAACATCTATAGATCTGGAACCATAACATTGCTATGCATAATTCTTTGGACCCTTTTGAGGAGCTCTACTGCTTCAGTAGCCAAGAATCCAAAGATGTCAAAATCAAAAGGAATGAATACATGTTGATTGTCAATACAAGCCTTCTCATGCTTATCAACTTTAGCTGAGGCAGCTTTCTTTGCAGTGTATCCCGCAATAAAATCACTCCTTATCAACCCCACCAATGGAGAAACTCCAGTCAAATCAACGCATGCGTGCTTCCCTCCAGCCCATCCAAATATTAAAACATCTGTTGGTCTGAGTGTCGATCTCCCCTCTTGTGGATCTGTCAAAAAATTCACAGGTGCTTCTTTTTTTGAAGCAACTCCCGCATGCCTGAGTACATCAAAAAGGACATCTCTTACAAAATCATGTCTATATTTAAAACCTAGGAGTTCACGACAATAAACTGCATGCTCCCCAAAAGTTTCCAAGCATGACTTGTGGCATATTGGGCAAGGCGCATCAGCTGGAAATAGAAAAATCATAAGACGATACTTGAGGATCGTACGATACTCAATAGGTGACATATGCATCCCAAGGCCCTCAATAGGAATAGAAAGGAGGAAGTCTTGAGCATGGTCAGCTTGTAAACAACGAAAAATTGCTTTTTGCTTGACAGTTATGTCAAATTTAATTTCCATTTCTTCAACAATTTTGCTAAAAAGAGAACCCGCCAAAGCATTCTGGGCTTTAAGGGGGACGGTATCCTTGTTAGCAAAACATTGTCGAAATTACCAATATTTGGTAAAATCTTAAAGAGAGACGACAAATAATCGTTGTTGTTTACGTACAGTTGATAGAAGTTTAACAGAAAATATACATTGGTTTACAATAAATAATATTTTTTGTTATATAAATAAACTTGGACAATATGGTAGCAGTTTATTGTGAGGTTATGTCGGCCGGTTCCCATGAACTATCCATTTAATATATGAGTGGGTTCATATGGTCGTTTCATGCTGCTTTCAATGCAACCTATGCCTTAAATTTTGTTTCTTGGTTGTTGTAATGTTTGGATAACCAATTTATACTCGTAGGTACGTGCATGTGATCGTTTCATATAACATTGTCATCTTCTTTTAAAAGCTGCCTTGTTGAATCCATGCATGGCCACCGATGTAACGTTCGTACGTTGAATAGTATACGTTAGACTTCGTTTCATTTGGCTTCCTCTTCTTCTCTCCTCGCTGCTAAACGTATTGGAGTCTGACTCCCTCTCTACCTGAGCATCCTTTAACAAAGGGAAAAGGGATCTCTGCGCTCTTTGAATTGAAGGAAATCTTGACTTGGTTACCACTGCACAAAGCAAGACAACAAAGAGAACAAAGGAAAGCCAGTGAGAGAGAGAGAGAGAGCAGACAGGTAGCCGTTGGGAAATTCCCATCGCTTTTCAGTTTTTGTCTTGTGGCACTAAAGGCACCAATTTCCCTGGAGGAGATAAGTTTCAAAACGAACCCGCACACTCAATCACTAAGAGCCAAAGCTTCATGTGCATGTGTTAACTATGGGGTCGCTGCTTTAATGCCTGCGATGACTTTTTTTAGACAGCAATGATCGAATATTTCAGGGATGTAGCTTTGCAGTACAGTTATGATTAGTACTGTGGGATGCAAACAGTTCTATATGCCGGATATAAATCTCAAAAAAATATTATTCAGTATAGCAGGAACCAACATGCTTTGATCATTTGAGCCAAAACTTTCAGTTCACAGGAAAGGATTTGAAACTGTAGAAACTTTATATCACATGAAATCAGGGTATTTTTAAGCTCTTACCATGTGAACCGCTTGATCTTCATGACATGATGCTCAAATTTTCACGATCGGCCTCTGCAGTGATGCAGAGGATCCGTGCTCAAGGATTTTATCTATGAGATATCAATATCAAACTACTGCTAAAAATATTTCCCAAATTTGTTGGCACCTTGAAATTTTAATTAAATGATTCTCTTTATTTTCTACTCCCACACAGCTCCAATTGAAATTGGGAGGGGGACCTCATGTCTTGGTGCATGCTACAGGCATCAGATATGGTCCACAAGTCTGATTTCCAGCCTTCATCTCTTTATTTCCTGCTGTGGGTAACACCGCACGTATATCCTCTGTCCAAATAAATAGGGTCTAGGTAATACATTGCAGGTGGGCCTATGATTAGAACTATTTATATTCATGATCTCTTCGTCTCTAGCTTGGTGAATGCAGTTGATTGTATGTATACGTAATATATAACAGCAAACTTTTTATGTTTTGTTGTAAAATTATCTTTTCTATTTTAAGTTGCACAAGAAAAATGTGGGCGTTTGCTACATCTGTATTGTTAATGATGTTGAGGCTTCTATAGTGTCTTTTTTAGCAGGTGTGATATCCCATATACTTTACATGTTGTGTAACATATTCAACGAGAAAATATTAACATTACAATTACATGAAGATACCATTTTAAACAAATTTTATTATAATGGACAAGAATGCTATTAGATATATATGATGTTTTAAAATGTGAATTGTTGTTGTCTAAAATGTGTTGTTTATAGTTTACCAACTCTTTTTACTTATTTTGCCGAATTATCAACGTCTTCTACAAAACTCGGGAAAAACCCCGCCTCTTTTGAAGCTTCTTCTATACACAAACACGTAAAATCATTGCAAATTAATTATTATCACAAATTCCATGGAAATGCATTTTGTTGTTGTAAATGGTAGAGAGAAATATATTAAATGATATACTATCCATTAGTATCCCTAAGAGTTAATAGATGAATCCACAACAGAAAGAATTTGTGTTTATATTATAAGATTACGAATTGTTGGTATAACCACTATTGTACTACATTTTTTGTGCGTATATTCCTTGGGGTTCCGTGAGGCTTCCCTATTCTATTTGTGAGTAGGGATGTTATTTAAAATAACTCAAATGAAATGACCAAGATTTGTTTAAAAAAATTCAAATAAATTCTGATTAAATAGATAACAACTTCAAAATGAAATGACTTGAGAATTCCATTGTAAGAAAAACATGATAGTCTAACTGTGTTTTATTTAAAATATGTAGTTAGGTTTTAACTGAAAAACCTATACAATTACAATAGGAGTCAATTTGATTTCAACTGGGAGGGAAAGTCGGGAATTCCCAAATTTGAAACATACACTACAACAAAAAGATCATTTACCTACGTTCCTGCATCAAGTATGTCGGCCCAGATTCACTCTTGCCGGACATTAAATATAACGTCAACCCCTGTACTTTTTCTATCGACATTTTAGTAAAACGTCATGCTAGGATGCGACCAAGTCGACGGTTGTAGAAAATATGTCAGCTTATATGTCTTGTAGCCCGACGTTAATAAAAATTGTCCACGTTTGTGGAAGCTGAAAAGTCGTTGCTTTTCAGAATCTTTCTCCCGCAACTCTTGGTATTGTATGCCCTAACACCCAAAATAGGATTTACACGACTACATGCTTTTGGCATTTGTTCAAATTTCTTCAGACGCCGCTCCTCAAAGAATCTTGTTTCTACTCAACTCAACGCGTTCGTCTGCTCACACTTCCATCTTTAGAAGGTTTGTCACGAAATGAATGATCTGCTCCCTATTTACATTTTGTTTCATCTGATTTAGGGAGGGAACATGAAGATTTGAGGTTCTGTTAATATGTTCTAGGCGACATAAATAAGAGGGATAATGCTCACACAAAAAGGGTACCTCTATGTGATTTTCTTGAGCTCGTGACACAAACAACTTGCCTATAAAATGCACAATGGCGTAGCTTATGTTGGAATTCAACCATTCTCTGTTACCATTTTTACTTTATATATTGATAAGCAGTGTTTCCAGATTCAATTGCCACTCGTATGAGCATCCGTTTTTTTTACCTATTCGGATTTTTATACTTGATCTCATTCTCGTTTGGTATCATTTCCAGTCCCCATTATTATAAGTCTCACTTTATATAACTGGCTGGAATGTTCTTTTCTGGTATAACTATGCTAGAATGTCATCTTCTATTATTTATTTTGTTTAGTTATGATTGAGAACAATTGATGTATAATAGAATGATGTTATGTTTGAGAACAAAAAAATATGGACATTGATCTTGATTTTTTTACTGATTTGTATTCATTTGTTTATAGAATTTTTTATTGGCATTCGTGGATGGTAGTTTTCGCCTTTGAGCTGCATATGTATAGATTGCTTGCTTGTCATAATTTTATCTTTTTATTTTGTCATAAAGTTTAGTGTCGACATAACAGGACAGGCACCGTTGGATGAAATTGTAGGGCAATGCGGACATTGGTCAACACCTGAAGCTAAACAAACATACGTAAGTTCTCTAATTAATAATATAAATTAAAGTTTCCATATATAATATTTTTTAGTTTTATTCTCTTTTATAGATTACTATGGTAGAAATACGTGCTAAGGCCGATGCAGAAGGACAATCCATAACTGATGCTGAAATAGCTAATATTATACTACATAATGAATGACGATCCGATTGCCTCATTGGTAGGGGGCAAGGACATGTGCCTAAAGGAAAAGGACGTCGTAGGTCTGCATCCATTTCAGAGGATGTAATTGAGCAGAGGGTGGTGGAAGAGCGACGAAAAATGGAGGTCGAAAATGAAAAGAATGTGGCATCCCTTCAACAAGAAGTGTTGGATTTGAAGTCACAGATTGATACAATTAATAAGAAGACATCAGCAGAGCTTCAAGATAAAATAGCGGCTGGAATTGTGGCATATTTTAAGAATTACCCGTTGACAGATGGGACACCTTCAGCACTTTCTCCACTTACATTCTATGGTACTTATTTTCAAAAATGTGATAATTTTGACATATCTTCTTTTATCTTGTCTAATAAACTTATTCTTTATCAGATGCTTCTCAAGGACGATCAAGAGGAAATAGATCCGGTAGTGTTGATCCTGATGCCGAGACTGAAGAAGATGTTTAGATATTTTGATTTGTCTTATCTTTAATGTACTTTTGGTTTGTATTTTTGATGGAACTAAAACTTTCAAAATTTCTTGTAATCAAACTGGTACTCAGCTTTATTGCCGTATTTTAATGCATGACTTAGTTCTAACTTGCGTCGTACTACATTTACAATTGTAATTATTTTTTCACGATGTCTTTTTAAGCTCTAATACAAATAATTGACATTTGGTTATTAATGTAATTACATTATTTCTCATGATAATAAAGCTTCTTAAAAAACTGATAAATCTTGATCGCATGTATGCCCTTACATAACTAATTACACTTAAACATTGGACTGATATTAAAGGACATTCACATACAATATATAATTATGTTTATTAACGCATGATTCTAAATTTTTGTGCGAATGGAAAAATGATCATAAAACACGATTTTGGACCAAAAATTATGGACATCGAAATAGATTCTACCCAGACGTTTACTAACATCTGTAAAATTGCTTAATTTGCAGACGTTCTAAGATGACGTCCACAAAGCATCTTTTTTCGCGGATGTTATTAAACATCTACAAAGATGTGGATATATGGACGTTCTTTTAAAACGTCCTCTAAAATCTATCCTGACAAGGCTAGCTGGACGTTTGGTTTGGACGTTTGTTAACATCTGAATAGTGGTATGCCGATGTTAGAAACACCCTAAGACGACGTTTCAAAACATCGATAAAGATAAATTCTGGAGTAGTGATAGAATAGCTTGATTGGAAGTTTAGTACAATATCTAGTGTTTCTAAACTTTGGCGGGCTTATGTATCACATCCCAAGCTCTTCTAGCAATAGTATATAGGATGAATGGAGGACCACACACACGCGTGCGCGCTTCGCTCCGCACCATCTCCTACTCTGGCTCGGGAGAGTCAATTCGGTAATAACAAGCAGTTTGGAGAAGTGATTGGCACTCTTAATTCTAATGCTTATGCATGAGTGTCTTATCCCTAGAAGCCTAAATGCCATACAAACTGCAAGTTAAGGAAGAGCATAGGCTAGGAATGGGTTCAAGCATGAGGGCAGGATGTTAGCAGTGCATCCTTAGAAAACGTCACCTATGTGAGTGTTACTGTAAGCCGCAGTTAAAGGAAGAGGATCTTTCCTGAACACACTCACGAAACAAAATAAGGGTACATGACTGTTAAGGGCATCAACCCTGAAAACTGTACCAAGAATAATACTTTATTGTTTCTACTGTATATTTTAACACCAAAGATCTGAAGTTTGAGATGTAGTTCACTTCATTCCTCTTAAAGTGAAAGTAGTAAACTCAGGTAGAGGTTCAAACCGGAAGATACCTTTACTAAAAGTAAAGTGTGGCAGTCGAAAGATGTTTTTAACTCTCTTTGAATCTCTTTTTCCAATTGGTGAATTCATGAAGAATTATTGTATTTAAAGTATGTAATTATATATTAATTAAAAACATATGCAATTACAATATGAGTCAATTTAGTTTCAATTGAGAAACCAAATGGCTTGGAGAGAAAGTTGGGAATTCCCAAATTAAAAATATAGAATAACTTGGTTGGAAAACCGGTTGACACTCTTAATTCTAAAGCTTATGCATTAGTTTCTTATCCTTGTAAGCATGAGTGCCATACAAACTACAAGTTTAGGGAGAGCGTATGCTCTATATGGGTTCAAGCTTGATGGCAGAATGTTAGCAGTGCATCATTGGAGAACGCCAACCATGTAAGTATTACCGTGGGCTGCAGTTAAAGGAGGAGGGTCTTTCCTGAACATACTCATGAAATAGGATAAGGTGCATGAACTTTAAGAGCACCAACTCTGAAGATTGTACGAAGAACAACACTTTGTTATTTCTACCGTATACTTTAACACGAAAGTCTGGAGTTTAAGATGCAGTTTACTTTATTCATGTTAAAATGAAAGTAGTAAACTCAGATAGAGGTTCAAATCGGAAGGTACCTTTACTAAAAGCAAAGTGTGGCAACCAAAAGATGTTTTTAACTCTTTTTCAAATTAGTGAATTCGTGGGGATTGTTGTATTCAAAGTATGTAATTAGGTTTTAATTGAAAAAACTATGCAATTATAATATGAGTCAATCTAGTTTCAATTGGAAAACCAAATGGCTTGGAGGGAAAGTTTCCAAATTTATAACATGGAGTAGCTTGTTTGGAGAACTGGTTGACATTCTTAATTCTAACGTTTATACATATGTGTCTTATCTCTAGAAGCCTGAGTGCCATACAAACTGCAAGTTTAATAAGAGCGTAGGCTTCAGATGGGTTCAAGTGCGAGGGCAGGATGTTAACAGTGCATCTTTGAAGAACACCACCTATGTGAGTATTACTATGGCCCACATTTAAAGAAAGAGGGTCTTTCCTGAACACACTTATGAAACAACATAAAGGTGCATAGCCTTTAAGAGCACCGGCCCTGAAGATTGTATCAAGAACAACACTTTGTTGTGTCTACCGTATACTTTAACACCAAGGTTTGAAGTTCAAGACGCAGTTCACTTCATTCCTGTTAAAGTGAAAGTAGTAAACTCGAGCAGAGGTTCAAACCAGAAGGTATCTTTACTAAAGGAAAAGTGTGGCAGTCGAAAGATGTTTTAACTCTCTTTGAATCTCTTTTTCAAATTCGTCAATTCATAGGAGATTGTTGTATTCAAAGTATGTAATTAGGCTTTAATTAGAAAACCTATGCAATTACAATAGGAGTCAATTCAGTTTCAATTGGGGAATCTAGTGTCTTGGCGGGAAAGTTGGGAATTCCCAAATTTCAAATATGGGATAGTTTGGTTGGAAGTTTAGTCCCACATCGGTGTTTCTAAACTTTTGGTAGGCTTATATATGAGTTCACATCCCAAACTCTTATAGCAATAGTAGAGAGAAGCAATGGAGGACCACACACGCGCGCGTGCAATCCGCTCCGTCTCTGGCTCGGGCTCGGGAGAGTGAATTCGGATCTCAATACTTTTGCTGCGGATTTTTTTTGGAAGGTCGATTAAATTAATTATATAGATTAATTTAGATTCAACTACAATGGGAATTTGACTCGGTGCAATGCTCGTTTTAGCCGCAATTTTGGAACCCAAAGGGACACGTCCATTGAGGGGCATTTCTGGAAGATGAAAAATACCGCTCCCGGGAACGTGCCCTTCTTTTTGTACCCCTCCCCTGGCGTAGTTTTCTTCACTTGTAAGAAAAACTCTCATGCCACGGCATGTGCTCTTTGTTCTCTCACTGCATCTGCAATCTCTTCTTCTCAGCTGCAAGTTCTCTGGGGTACTTTTGAGGGTAGTCTCATCAGTGTACTTGGATGAAGACTATGTACCATCGTATCTTGAAAGCGGATCGTCAGTACCCTACGCACTGGTATTGTAGGGGCGATATCCTCTCTAAGGACAACCCATTTCATGGATGCTTCGGTGATCTTTAATATAATTCTTCTTTCATTTTATTTGCCGCAAATTATTTATTATTTACCTTTTTTGGATCTCACTCTAATTTTGTTTCTGTTTAGTTACTCGGTTCCGATTTGTAATATGCTATAAGATAATGAGTGGGAAACACGTGATTATCACAATGTTAATTTGTAATGCTTCCATGTTAATTCTTTTAAATCTGTTTACTAAGTGTTTAAAATGTGCCTTAATGGTCATGTTTACAACATTCTTAGAGAAGATATATGGAACTAATTTTAAAACTATGTCGGAAATAATGCTTAAATCGAGTGTGGATATGACGGGTATGCTTGAGAAATTCAGCGGTCAGAACTTCAAGCGTTGGCAACAGTGTAAGAAGATCTGGTTAACTGATGAATACCCATTCGTCACTCTTTATTCTTTTATTTTAGCTACAAAACCTATACAAAACACATTGTATATTCATGTAAATAGCAATAATTATCAAATTGCATGCATCTTGTAAATATGCATATTTAGCATGTTTTTATGCATAAATAAAAGAATAAAGAAAAAAAAGAAAAAGAGGGAAATATTTAGAATAAATATCGAGTGACCTAATTTCAAGGTAGGGCTCAGTATGGGCATGACCGCAAAAACCCCAAGTAGAGAGAGATAGGGAAACTCAATCACGTGTGCATATACCTATAAATAAATAAAATTATTTTTCCTCTAAATAAAAATAAAAATGTATTTTTGTTAATTTGTACATATTTCTAAAAATTAAAACAAAGATAAAAATGGGAAAAACAAATAAAAATAAATAAAATTCCCTTCATCATTGTACATAGACCATGTGTATAGAATAACCTATCTATTTATTAAATAAAAAATATGTACATATTCCACATTCCGTAATGTAAATAAATAAAATAAAAATCATAAAAATAAAAATAAAATAAAAAGAAATAAAATCAAAATCAACTTTGTATATATACCATGTAAATATTTATATAAAAGTATTTATTTAACCCCTGTAAATAAATAATAAAAATCAAATAAAAATACCCTTTTATTCCAAATTTTATTCTATAAATAAATAAAATATAAAATGGGAATAATTATATAAAAATAAGTCATTAAAAATAAAAATAAAAAATAAATACATGTATATACCTATATATAATAATAATATTTTGTAAATACCTAAATTATATTGCAAAAAAATAAATAAAAATCACTAAAAATTAACTTTAAAATAAAAAAATATTTTTCATGTTTTAAGTTTTTCGAAAATAAATCATTTTTTTATTTGAATTTACAAATAATAATCAAATGGTGGCCTATGATTGGTCCACGGGGGATGTTGACCCCCGGTCAACTCCCCCCCTGGACCTTTCACTCGCGGATCTCGCTCCAGACCCGATTTCTCCTAATTTCTCCCACGTGATCCGATCACCGATTACCCAAACCCCAGGTCCTAATCACGCTCCGTGCATCCGAGATCCTCGCTCGACACCATGCCTAGGGGTCCGTGCTTCACCAAGCCGGACACGACGCCTTCTTCTCGGACCTGCACCACCATATAGCTCCACCTCCGCCGCACAATTCACGCTATCTTTGGCGTTGCCCCTTCGTCCCAGGACCTCCACCCTAATCCCTAGAGTGACAGCTATCGATTGGCGTGTCGAAGAGAGGAGAGGAGAGCTCCCCGTCACTGATCCGGCGACCCCTGTCGCCGTGCGCCGCCGCGAGGTGCGTTGAGCCTCGGAACCCGACACTTCCTCGAGGCAAGGACACGCAGAGCTCCGCGAGCTCATCCCCAGTCGACTGCATCCGTCAGGTAGACCCGATTCCTTCTGGTTTCCCTTAAGTTCCGATTTCGCCCAATCCATTCTCCACCGTCGCCGATCAATTTCTCTCGCTCCGATCATCATTCCGCTCCTCCGACCCGACCATCATCTCTGTGAGACCCCTCTCCACCTTCTGCACCCACGCATCCACCTTGGTTCGCCCAGGAACCAAGGCTCGTCCTCCACCACCGTCACCTCGCCGGAGGTCGTCCATCTCGACTCGCCAGCGATCCATTTCACCTCTAACCGGGTCGAGGCAATTTGCCCTCGACCCGAGATGCTTTTGATGCTTGTTTGCAGGCCAATGCGACCCATCTGAGGGTCTTCTCGTTCGAGCACAGAGGCCCAGCTCCGCCTTCATCGCCGGAGCTCCTCGGAGCTTCCCGGCCTCATCGGAGGGGCTCATTAGCTGTGTAGCACCTTGGCGGATCTTTTCCATATCTCAGCAGTAGCAGGGGAGGACCTCAGCGCGCACAGTAGGCCGTCGAAGTTCGTCGGCACCGAGTTCTTGGAGCGTCTTCCCTCACCGTCCGATCGTGTCCACTCGCCCAGTTTTGATCTCGAGCGTCTACTTGTGAGGAGCCAGTCACCGTCAGATCTTCCTTTGACTCGATCGGGACCGTTCGCTTCAACGAAGGGGTGCCCTTGCTCCAGCACCGTCAGATCATCCATATGGCACCCCCTCATCCCTCTGATAGTAAGGGGTAATTTATACTTAGGCCCCTCCTATTTTTGCATTTCATACTTAGTCTTGTAAATATTTTAATCAGTTGTTTTTATTTTGGTAATTTTGCATTGAGGACCTTTATGTTTCAGACATTTGCATTTTAGTCCTTCTATATGTGGACCGCGTGCATCGACACGTGAGGTTTTGGTTAAATTGCATTTTATCCTCTGTGTTTTCTGTATGTTATTATTTGAATGCTTTAAAATAGGAATTACACATATACCCCTCCATGCTTGAAACACGTGCCCCGCGCATGACTTGCTGGACATTTTGCACTTTGGGCCCTGGGTTTTATTTGCTTGTTATTGTTTGGCCCCTGGAAGTAGTTTTTATTGCATTTAGGTCCCTATGCACTTTGAGCCTTAGTTTTATTTAAATAAAATATCAAATTTAACCCAAATCGCGTGAAATTTGGATACGTGGCTCCTGCCACTATGTAAAAATTTCCCTAATTTTTGGGTACATTTTTTAGGCTTTTTATTATTTTTAAAAATTCAAAAACAGTAGTTTTTGCTTCTGTCCAGTTTAGAAAATCATAAAAAATATAACAACTCTTTTAAAAAATCTAAAAAAATTAGGAATTGTTAGTTTTGATTTGCTTGATTTTCTATGCCTTTTTTGTTATTTTTGGACATATAAAAACCCTAAAAATTGAAAACCATTAAAAAATTATAAAAATTCTAAAAATTGTAAAAAACTCCAAAAATAATAAACTCTTTTCCTGATTTTTCCTTATTGTTGTTATTTTTCTTAAAACTTACCTCCAAGTTGTGAAAGATCCATTTGATATTTTTCATGGGTCTTTGAAGCTTGGTTGGACAGTGGCACACTATTTTTGCCTTCTTTGATTTTTAGAAAATTGTATACCAAAATGGAAAAATCTCAAAAATTCACCAAAAGCACTAAAAAACCTAAAAAGCATAAAAATATTTTTGTTTGAATTTTTAGAGCATTTTAGAGTGTTTAAATAATTTGTGGTGTTTGCTTCTTTTTCACCTTTTCTTATCTTCCCTTATTATTAAAAATCAAAAAAATATAAAAATAATAAAAACCCTCCAAAAATACTTGTGTTTTCTTCTTAGACTACTTCGTAGGCCGCAAGGCCAATTCGTGCTCCCTGAGTCCGACCCTGGGTGCTAAACCAGGCTAATCTCATAGCCAGGACCGCTATTTTTGTATTGATTGATTTTCTATCTTTTTGATTGGTGGTCTGATCTTCATTTTTCTTGATCGAGCTGTTTTCTCGAGTGACTGAGGTCGCAACGACCTTAGTTATCTGATTTACCTTAGTCGCTTGCGGGTTTTTCGGCTCGTTAGAATGGCGCCATTGCCGGGGAGCACGGCTTAGTAGTCACTTCCGATTTTTCTGCGACTTTTTTTTCGCGGCCTTTTGTAGATATTTGTATATATTTTCTATCTGATTCATTTACGCATTTATCTGGACTAACACACTTTGATTTCTTCTTTTTACGAGGGCTCGAGGATCGAGGCGGCTTTTTCGGAAGCCGAAGCAACTGCGGGATTCGGAGGCGGCTTCCTTCTGTACGAAGCCGCAAGAGAGCACGAGGAGAGGAGCCGAAGTTCGGGACCCGCGGAATAGCCGTGAAATAACCGTAGGATAGCCGTAGATTAGCTTAGTTTTATTTCAACAGAACTATTCTATTTGTAATAATACAGGGACCTTGACCGAACTTGGACACTTGACGGTTTTCGGGGTCTGTTTCGCCGAGCACCGGTGTGCTCGGAGGGACCCCATCGAGTTTTTCGCAGTTTTCATGGTTTTTGACCGTTTATTTACTGCTTATTCGATTTACGCGGTTTTCAGCCTTAGCTTAAGATTTTCCTTGATTGTGACGTAATCAATTAGGATCCAAACACCTAATTGCTTGCTTGTACCTATAGTTCGAATAATTAGATCTAATTAATTAATTAACAAGAAAAAGCCGGCTTATTAGAGCTCTGGTCCATGTGCCTTGAGGAGTCACATACAACGCGTGCAGGATCTGTTGTGGCAGACACCGAATGGCCCCCAAGATAGGACTCCGGACCTAGGCTCGAGTACCCAGCTACTGTTCTTTCATGTAGAAATTGCTCTGGTAGGACGGTTTTCCGCGTGCATCATATAGGTAGTTTATATTCTGTCTTTTATTTTATGCGCGGATAACCCTCCATGTAGACTGTTGGAGTCAGGTATGCATCTCTTACTCTGCATGCATCATTGATTTTCGCGCATCAGCTTTTTCGTCTTCTCCCCTGTTTTTGGACTTAAAATAACCTGGAGAACCGAAAAATTCGTTAGGCGTTGTTTGTTATTGAAAAATACCTAAAAAATAAAAACCATAAAATTAGGACTGCTAATCCAACTTGACCCTAAAAGACACTCCACTTAAAAATTTTTTTCTTGGGGAGAGCGACCCCCTCATTGTCTGGTTTGCATGCACGAGAGAGTAACCCGCACACTAGGCTAGAGCCATATCCGAGCCCCGATTAGACTACCGGCCTTTTATACGGGATAGTCTTTTTGACGGATTGGATTCCCAACAGGTCATGTAACCGCTCTGCTATCTTGACTTGATCACCTAATAAAAAAACTGACAATATAATTGACCGAACTATTATGGTCTTCAGCTCGCGTTGAGTAGGTGAATCTGGGGTTCTGTTTGCTCGTCATAGTTGTTTCCAGATCCCATCCGCCCGACTCGCCAGATCAAGATGATGGGCAGGAGGTCCCTTAGGCAGCCTCTGGCTGCACCGCTTTTCATCACTCCCGCACGTCCATCTAGGTTGGTTCGTGAGAGCCCAGACCCGCTCTCCGAACCTGAGTTCGACTCCGCCCTGTTCCCCCTTGACCACCCTTCTACCACTCCTGAGACACGAGTGCCAGATACGAGACATCATACATATGATTTATCGTCACCTGAGTTTAGGTCTTTTACCTTTGCAGAGACCATGGCCGACAGCAACGATGACCGCACCGGAGGCCCCCGAGTAGAGCAGACATATGTCCTGGACCAGGGTGCGATCAACAACACCTTGATCGCCTCACTTGAGACAGTGCAGCAGCAGTTGAGGGATTAGGATGCATTCATGATTGAGATGAGGAGAGAGATGAAGCAGATGAGAGCCGACCGCGAGGAGCGCGGGCCTAGAGACGGACCGAGGATACCCGATGATGCGGCACCAGCCGCAGCAACCGCAGCAACAGCAGCAGTAGATCCACCAAGATCGATGCGGGAGTTGCACAACCCTGGATCGACTTTGACGCATCGTTGGGTCGTACTACCAGCTATCGTGGGGGACTTCAAGTTCCCCCCGAACACTCTTCAACTTCTACCCCAGTTCCATGGGCTCGCCACTGAGGAGCCCCATCTTCATCTCCAGGAGTTCGAGATGATCTGCAACATCGTCCACGACCGTCAGGTGGACGAGGATACCATCAAGATGATTGCTTTTCCTTTCTCCCTGGAAAACAGAGCAGCCAACTGGCTGAAGCACTTAGGGAGATCTGTTTACACCTGGAAGCAGCTCCGCATCGAGTACTTGAACAAGTACTATCCACTCGGGCGGAGGAATGCAGCGAGGGCCCTGATCAGCAACTTCTTCATGCTCCCCAACGAGCAGTTTCACGAGGCATGGGAGAGGTTTAGAGAGCTTACCGACATATGCCCGCACCATGATATCTCGAAGCCGAACCTTGTTCAGAGCTTCTTTTGCGGGTTGACACCAGAGCTGCAGGGCTTGGTGAACGCTTCTTGTGGCGGGTCCTACTTCGCCAAAGATCATGATCAGGTCTGGGCCATCTACGAGGAGATGGCCGAGAACTATACAATGATGTCCCAAACCCGACTCTACACTCAGGGACGCCCCTAGCCACAGACCGTGCAGTACCAGAGGATATCACGGGTCGATGCCGGTCCTTCCACTTCGTCAGCGGCAACCACATAGGTCGAGTCCACAGCCGTCGACATGGGCATTATCAGCGAGAAGCTGGACCGGATGGAGATTATAGAAAAGAAGCAGTGCCAGAGCATATCACAGATGGATCAGATGGCTGATTTAACCGAAATTCGGTGATCTTAAGTTCAACACAAAGCGTGAACTCAGTCGCTGTGTCGACCACACAAATCTCGATTAAAGTCAACAATTAACCCTTACTAAAGATCAATAATTAGAAATAAATGTGGAGTTAAAATTTATTTTTAACTCTGCACAAATGATGTAAAGGGCAAGTATGCAGAGAGTTCGAACACAGGGAGCAAACAGGGTAGTTCAAAATAATGTGCACAAGTGAATGTGAAGTGTCTACACTAAGCAAGCAAGCAAAGAAGTTTTTGTGGGTTTTTAATTTTTAAATCTTTTTAATTTAATTTTTAATTTTTTATTTTGGGTTTTTAATTTTCTGATTTTTATAATTTTATATTTTATATTTTTTTGTTTCTTTTTTTAGTTTTGGAAAATAAAGGCAAAGTAATTAAAGACAAGATAAAATATTTATAAAAGGATGCAAAAATAGCCAAAAATTCAGAGATAAAATCTTTTTGATATTTTTAGAGTTTTTTTACTGTTTTTGTGATTTTTGGGTATTTTTCCAGATGTTTTTGGTATTTTTAAATGCTGAAGTAAGTCAAAACAGTGAACAGTGTACTGGCTGTGAGCAAAATGGAAATTAAAAATAGACAACAGGCACAAAATATTTTCAAACTATTTTTCAAAGAAAGCTAATAAAATGTAGAGTAAACAGGAACTGAGTTTGTAGATTTTGGAGTTTTCTTTGATTTTATATATTTTTTGAAGTTTTTAGGTATTTTCGAGTTTTTAAAGTTTTTCTTTTGAAATTTTTAGTGGTTTTTGGACTGACACTAATAGATGATAAAGCACGCAAAATATAATTTTTCTTAGAATTTTTCAAAACGTTTTTATAATTTTTATGGGTTTTCTAATGCAAATAGGGAAATAAATGCATGTTTTTGATTTTTAATAAATATGAAAATGCAATAAAAATGCAATGCAAAAATATGTGTGAAAATGCAAGCACACAGGAGCTTAAGTTTATTTTTGTGGAATTTTTGGAGGCTAAATGACAATTTAAATAATTAACACAAGCGTCCAAACAATTAACAGGCCTAGCAGGGGTATATATGCAATTTCCAAAACATCCAGGGGCCTCTATGCAATATTTCAAAAAGATTATAACTAAAGAAAATAGTTTCTGGACTATTAGCAAATATCACAAACTGCGAGGGTGCCTTTGCAAAAGTGTCAGGCCTACGTGCGTCGCACACGCGCCTGACAAGGGCACCTATGCAATTATCCAAAGAGGGCAGGGACTATATCGCAAAATACCCAGAAGTTTATATCTGCATACAAAAGTTTATAGGCTAAAATACAATACCCCGATCCTCAGGGGAGTTCGTGCAAAAATGTCAAGTCACGCGCGTAAAGCACGTGACCTGGCAGGGACGAATCCGCAAAATGCAATACTTAGCGGGGTAAAGATGCAAAATCACCAAAGTTCTAAAGAGGCTACGGACAGTTTAGATACTAATTAAATATTACAAAAAGGTACGGGGGATAGATCGCAAAATACCCAGCCGCTCTTGATGGACGGCGGATTGGGCTTAACTTAAGCCACATGTCGCAGCAGGGACGACCGATACCCCTTCAGCTTGACAGTGTAGATTAGATCTTCACGGAGGATCTGACGGCCTGGGGGAGGCGAGATCGGACGGTGGCTGTACGCCACCAAGAACGCGGCTGAATCGAACGGCGTGAAGGTGCGGAGGAAGAGCGGCCCGCGAACTCGGCCGAGCCGAGTTTCAGATGCTCCTCCGGCGCCCCTCCGACGACCTCCTTCGTCTCCAATCAGTACGCCGAGCACCTGGAAGCTTCCTCGATCGAGTAGTGGCCCCAAAATGGCGGCAAGGGGCGCTGAGGACCACCACGGCGTGCTCGGACAGGGGGTTGCTCCCAGGGGCTCGTCGTGCGTCAAAAATGACCCCAGATAGGAGTTTCTTTGCTCCTGGACCCTACAGAATAAATACACAGCAACAACACGGGATCCAGGATAAAAAAATGGGCGGTTGAAGCTGGGTTTGGCGTAAAGAGGCGCTCGCCGGAGCAAGCTCCGGCGAGGGGTGGATGATGGAAAATTCGGTGCGATTCGAGCTACCAAAAAGACGAGATGAAACCTAGCAATCCAACTAACCTACAGCACGAAAGAAAAAACGAAGAAAAATGGAATAAAAACCACCTCTATTGGTTGGAAACCAAGAGGAAGAGGTGAAGGATATTGTGAATCCTTAAGCGCATCACGGAAGCGTGTTGATCGTATCGAATACGATCGGAGCAACTAGTCGTACTAGATGCTAGATGCAGCGGAAATTAAAATTTTAACATAACGATGAAACCACATGATCACGAGAACACTTCTCGGATCGTTTCATCAAACCACAAAGTATAAGGAATACCTCTTGAAGCGTGGTTGTGATCGCGAGATCCCAAAGTAGAGATCCTCCTGTCTCAAGTCCGACCCACGGAGAATGCGCTTGCGGGCACGATGATGAGTCGCGTCCTTCCCGCAATCCTTGACGAAGATCCAAGCGTCGAAGGCGAAGCAAGATCCTCTCTTCTTCAATATTCAAAGTGGACGGCCACTTGGAAATTGAGAGAAAGATCACACACGAGAATTAGAGAGAGAGAGAGAGAGAAGTTGTCTTTCACAACTCTAGATGATGTACCTTGGAGAGGCTACCCTAGCCCTCCTTTTATACTAGTTTAGGATCCAATGGATCTCAATCCATGGGACACATGAATCCAAGGGCTATGCTTGGTCCATGATAAATCAATGGCTAGGATTGTTGTTTAATAACAACAATTTAAAGTTAATTAATCAAGAGATAATATAACAAATGAAGTGGAGTTAACCAACCCCTAAAAAAGGGGGGGGCGTCACCCATGAACTCTTCATGGGTGACGCCACCCATGAGGGTGGTTGTTTTCTCCATTTTATTTATTATATTATTCCTCAATTAATTACAATAAATATCCACCAAAATAATTCCAAAATTAATTTGTGAATATTTCAATCTTGCCATTGAAAATTATGTGAATCATATTCACAACCCAAACTAGTTAGTAAATTGCATTTCCAATTAATTAACAAATGTGAATCCAATTCACATTATTAATTAACAAATGCTATTTACATAAATTCTCTCTCTTACATATATGTATATTATAAATCATATTTATAACATACATATATCATGGATAGTGCTATCCACATTCTCTTAATCCTTGATAATTAAATCTCATTTAATTATCTTAGATAATCATTTTCTCAATATGAATCATATTCATATTTAAGCTTGATAATTAAATCACATTTAATCATCAAGTCCTTGCTTGGATATTTCATCAAAAGAATTATTCTTGAACCCTTTCAAGAATAATGTGCTTTCTCCGCAGATACTTGGAGATAAGGACAGGGCGATTGTATTGTTCCACGTATAGTGACTTGGATGTTGAGATCTCATCTCAAATCCAGATCTTACGGACCTCTCACAGATGCTTGATTAAATCAAGGCCGCAAATACAATCTTCTCATTGAATCTGAATCCCATTCAGATCAATGTCCAACACTTGGACTAAGATCGGATTGCTTCTCTACTGAAAGGAGTCACTAAAATCCAGACCTGTTTCATCACTCCCTCGGAATGGAAGCGTCATGGATATACAATCGTTTATGATCACATCACCCTTCAGGTATTCCCAATACCTGTACATCCTGCATACTGGAAGACCCATGATCAACCCGAAGATCAAGATCATTTTATACTGTCTTCTTCAGGGTTTAATCATTAAGTTTCTCAATCTTGGTCATTGGGATTTGGTATCGATCATATGCTTTCCCAAAGCATATATCATACCTTCAAATTCATGTCATGCTTCCAAAGCATGACGACCATGCATGGAATTTGATCGGTCCCAATACCTCATGAGTGAGCTCATGTCTTCCGGTTCACAAGTGAACCTGTATGATCCCTTTGAGAGATCATATTGCTCATGTACCCTTATATGCACACCAGCTCGCCGGTGTATAGACCTTGGTTAGGTCATCAACCTATTGGTCTGCCAAATGTACATACTTAGATATATAGCAATATATCTGTCTCCGGTCAGAGGATGCATGCCTATGCTGTGACAGCATTCAACATAGGACTTAAGTTATCTCGATCTCGTTAGGTCAACCCATTGACCTAACTAATCTGACACCTCCGAATCACTATTCCCATGCAGAGGACCTGCATCAAGAGGTCGGTCAGATATCAGCCTATGTGAGAAAGGATTGCCATCTCCTACTCAGGCTGGAGATCTCCACTTGACAATCATTTGACGGTGCTTGATGAGTCCTCTATCTAACTCTTTAGATATTCATCCAAACACCAGCCTCTATGATTCATTTAATGAATCAACAGCTATATGATCATCAAGCTGGCCAAGGTACATAACCCTAATTGTACAGAGGGACCTTATAGTGCATTCATTCATATAATTTCAGAAAGGGAGTGAAACGTCAATAACTTTTATTGATAAACTTAAATATTACAATAACATTTATTGTAAAAATGGTTCGCCCAGGGCTCACAAGTCTAACAATCTCCCACTAGCCCTCAGAACCATTCAGGTACAATCCGTAAACCCATACTCATTACATGCTGGTCAAAAACCTTCTGTGTCAGAGGTTTGGTAAGAGGATCAGCAATGTTGTCGGCAGAGGCCACCTTGGTGATGATGATATCACCACGCTTTTGAATCTCCCGAATGATGTGGTATTTCCTTTCCACGTGTTTGCTCTTCTGATGGCACCTGGGTTCCTTTGCTTGGGCAATGGCTCCAGTGTTATCGCAGAGTAACGGGACGGGAGTATCAGAGGAAACTACGCCAAGTTCCAAGATGAACTTGCGCAACCACACCGCCTCTTTTGCAGCATCCGATGCGGCAATGTATTCGGCTTCTGTTGTTGAATCCGCCGTAGTGTCTTGCTTCTTGCTTCTCCAGCTCACAGCACCACCGTTCAACAGGAATACAAACCCTGATGTCGACTTTCGATCATCAATATCTGACTGGAAATCTGAATCTGTATATCCCAAGACTTGGAGATCACCATCCCCATAGACCAAGATGTAATCTTGCGTCCGTCTTAGATATTTGAATATGTTCTTTACTGCATTCCAGTGTTTTTCTCCATAGCAGGATTGGTAACGACTTACCACTCCCACTGCATGGCAGATGTCTGGCCTAGTACACATCATGGCATACATCAAGCTTCCTACGGCTGATGCATAAGGGCATCCAGCCATGGCCTTCTTTTCCTCAACACTTTGAGGAGCCATCCCTTTGGACAGATGGATACCATGTCCTAAGGGGAGGAATCCTTTCTTCGAACTATCCATACGGAATCGTTCAAGAATCTTCTTGATGTATCCATGTTGTGATAATCCCAATATTCTCTTTTCTCGGTTTCTGAACAACTTCAGGCCTAAGATGTAAGAGGCTTCTCCAAGATCTTTCATCTCGAAGGTATGGGATAGCCAAATCTTCACACTGGTCATCATTCCTGTATCATTCCCAATGATAAGGATATCATCTACATAAAGCACGATGAACACAATGGCGCTCCCACTAAGCTTCTTGTACACACAAGGTTCATCAGGGTTTTGCACAAAATCATAACTCTTTATGGTTTCGTCAAATCTGATGTTCCAACTACGAGAAGCTTGTTTGAGCCCATAGATGGATTTCTTCAGCTTGCATACTTTACCGTCCTCAGCTATGAAGCCCTGGGGCTGCTCGATATAGATATCCTCCTCGAGGTATCCATTGAGGAAAGCCGTCTTGACGTCCATCTGCCAGATGTCGTAGTCAAGAGATGCAGCTATAGCTAGCAGTGTCCTGATGGACTTAAGCATGGCCACAGGAGAGAATGTCTCATCGTAGTCGATGCCTTCTCTCTGTGTGTAGCCCTTGGCTACGAGCCGTGCCTTGAAAGTCTCTACTTTCCCATCAGGTCCCCTCTTTCTCTTGAAGATCCATTTACACCCAATGGGTTTTACCCCTCTAGGTGGATCCTCTAGGGTCCATACACCATTCTTATGCATGGAGTCAATCTCTGACTTCATTGCTAGCATCCATCTATCCATGTCATGATCCGCAAGTGCTTCATCATATGAAGAAGGATCATTGTCAGTCTCACCTGACACATGGAATCCATACCTTTCAGGTGGTGCAACCACCCTCGAACTCCTTCGAAGAGGTATGGGTGTTTCATCTTCATTTATCTCTTCAGTTTCTGGTTCAGGAATCTCAGAATCCTCAGGGGATTCAATGAGCTCCTCTACTTCATTCTTGTCTTGACCTTTAAGGAAATCATCCTCTAGAAATTTCACATCCCTAGAGACAAAAACCTTTTGGGTCTCAGGGTCATAAAGCTGGTATCCAATACCATCTTTAACATACCCAATGAAGTAGCACTCACGAGTGCGGGATTCTAGCTTACTTGCGTCCACGTTCTTCGCATGAACCAAGCATCCCCAAACCCTCAAGTGATTGACACTAGGTTTGGTTCCATACCAGAGCTCATGAGGAGTCTTGGGTACAGATTTGCTAGGAATCTTGTTTAGGATATATATTGCAGTCTCTACTGCATATCCCCAGAAACTAAGAGGTAAATGTGCTTTACTCATCATTGAACGGACCATGTCCATGATGGTCCTGTTGCGTCTTTCAGCAACACCATTAAGTTGGGGAGTTCCAGGAGGAGTGAGATTGGAGACAATTCCACTCTCTTTAAGGTATTCCTTGAATTCATCTGAGAGGTACTCACCACCTCGGTCAGATCGAATCCGTTTAATCTTCCTGTCGGCTTGGTTCTCAACCAAAGCCTTAAACTCTTTGAACTTTTCAAAGGTTTCAGATTTATGACGTAGCAGGAAGATAAACCCATATCGCGAATGGTCATCGATAAATGTCAAATAATATCGATATCCATTTCTAGTCGCGGTATTGAAGGGACCACATACATCAGTATGTATTAGGTCGAGAATACCCTCGCATCTCGTAACCTTGTTACGGAAAGGCATCCTGGTCATTTTACCTCGAATACAATGTTCACAGGTAGGTAAAGTTTGAACCTGTAGAAAATCTAAAGGTCCATCCTTTATCAATCTATTGATCCTATCAACAGATAAATGACCGAGCCTTTGATGCCAAATCATATTCGAATGATTTCCATTCTCCCTGGATCTCTTGGGGTTTTTATTATCAGTGGTAGTGACATTTATGACACATTCATCAATGCACAATTCATAGAGTCCACTAGAAGTCAGAACACCTTCCGCAACAAATTTATCATATTTATTAATGACTAATTTATTACAGAATAGGAAAGAGTATCCATGTCTAACAAGCTTAGACACAGATATCAAGTTCCTCCTGACCTCAGGTACATAAAGACACTCTTTAAGTACTAGGACTCGACCACTAGATAACGACAGTCTGCATGTCCCGATGGCGACTGCTGCAACACTTGCATCAGATCCCATCTGGATAACTATCTCCCCATGCTCCAGATTCCTAGTTTCCTGAAATAAATGCAATGAATTGCATACATGAACAGAAGCACCAGAATCTATAACCCAACTTCCTTCTCGTCCAACGAGAAAGCTGGTTTCAATGATGAAAGTAGATTTCATACCTGCTGGGGCTTTACCTTTGTCGGTAGACTTCAGGTAATCCGGGCAGTTACGCCGCCAATGCCCTGACTTCTTGCAGTGGTGACAGACATCGGTCTTTTTCGATGTCATCAGTGTGGAAGCACTAGAAGATGAACCAACTCCTTGATTCTTCTTCTTTCTCTTCGAGGCTGGGCCCTTCTGAGAACCTTGCTTCCGCCCGCGCTTTCCTCTCACCTGTGCAACCATTGCACTAGCAGAGGGGCCGTCCTTCTTCAAGACGTCTTCTGCAGACTTCAATGCAGCCAACAGCCCAGCATTTGTGAAATCACCTTTGTTCATGTGGTAAGACACAACAAAGTTGTTGAAAGACTTAGGGAGCGACAGGAGAATGAAATCAGCTTGCATTTCAGAGTCCAAGTACGCTCCCAGGGTTTCCAGCTCAGAGAGGTACCCAAACATTTTGAGTACATGTTCTCTGACAGAGGTCCCTTCCTGCATCTTGCAGCGAATAAGCTCTTTCATCACATTATAACGCTGTGTGCGGTTTATGCCACCGAACATTTCTTTCAGACTCAGCATAATCTCTTGGCAATGGTTCATTTCCACATGTTGCTTCTGAAGCACATTGGACAATGACCCAAGGATGTAACATCTTGCCAGATTATTATCTTCATCATATTTTTCATTATATGATTTATCTTCATCAGTCACAGGGTCTGCTATCTTGTCCTTGCTAAGCACGTAGGAGATGCGCTCTGCACAGAGAACAAGATCCAAATTTCGGATCCAATCCGAATAATTTGGTCCGGTCAACTGGTTGACCTCTAGAAGCCTGCTAAGTGGGTTCATGGACTTCATTTTCTGAAATTAAGAATGCACTGTATTAGAATATATAGATTAAATATATATTCATTTTAAGAATAATTTGATTAAGGCATTTTAAACCAAATTTGTCCTGCCATGTCGACTTTGAAAGATTATTCCCTTATTTTTCTTTCAAAGTAAGAGATATACTTATCGCTATATCTCAAGCAAGATCTGGGATCTCCTCTCTATCCTTATCACATCCCAATAATATGAGAACCTGTGACTCGAATAAGAGAAGCGGGAACACATTCCGCCTTGCAAGTCCAACTTGCATTTCTCAATTCGGTCTTTAACACCCGGGCCCACCACCCCTAAGGTGATGTTGACCCGTTGTTAATTGAACCAACCGTCAACAGGCTTAATACTCGCTATACGCAATCCAATATCGCCCCAATAATATGAGGACCCGATATTGGGGTCACTACGTATACGGCCTTACTCTTTCGAGAAGCAAAGAACCCGATCCAATTAAATCATGCACAGGATCTGTCCTTCGGACAGGCGTCTCCCATACACAACAACTGGCGACGAAATCCTTTGCCTTGACGGGAGACCATGGATGTCACTTATGTGATCCTCCACCTCATATTCAAATTTTATAATTAATTATTGTGAATCATATTCACAAAATTAATTCTTCCAAGGGAAATACACATCTATTCAAAATAGTGTGTTTATTAGGTATGATTAATTTAATCATATTAAATTAATCATTTAGCCCAATCATCAACAAACACGTCTTTTACTTGAATAGTAGGTATAATCTCAAAATACGTATTATTCGAATTTTAATAATTAGAAAAATACATATTGTCTGTCTCCGGTATTATACAATCCCTACCCGCTGTCATGGCCAGTACCGATGAGAGTGGGACGGACCACATACGTTGCAACCCGCGACCCCAATGCTCTCCGACTAGGCACCACATCCGCCTCGGGAAAGGATAATACCAGATAGACCATCATGTATTTTAAGATGTTCATCGGTTCTTCAACCGAAAGTTATACCATATAATATAAATCAAAACAATTTTTGATTATAAGGAGATTTGCTAGACAAATCCCCAATCCTATTCAAGCAAAAGAAAGGGGTTTTCATGTAAAAGTTGTCCTACAACTATTGTAGGATAAACTATGGTTTTCATGAAAGCAATGTTTGTTGATGAAACAATGATCAAGATCTAATATCTTATCATTGTAGTTTAGGCAAGTGTCATTCAATGAAATAATTATTTCTTTAAATATTTCACAAATATTTATCACTAATTATTCCAGAAAATTAACAATTAATTTTCATCATGATAATTGAATGACATATCACAAGGTTCAAGATCAAAAATGTTAATTTCCAGCAGTGACCCCTAATCACTAAAATTAACTTATCTTGATCAATTTAAATCCAAAAAATGCAAACTCAGTTTCCAAAGATTGCCTATTTGATTTATTAAAGAACCCAAGTGATAATTCACGCATTTCAAGGCGGATTAAAACCGTAATCATCTCATTAATTACGTTCAAATCCGCAGTTCCCGCAACAGTGAATATAGTCATATTCAAAAAACCATATCTTGAGCAAATAAAGTCCAAATCTAGTAAACTCAAGTCCTATGGTTTTCTTGTTTAATGGGGAACAAAATACAATTGAAAATTTCGTGTTTAAACATTTTAAACAGTACGGAAAAAATCAATTAGACAGAGGTGCGAAAATTGAAATGCAGTAAAAATTTCGCAACCCTTTCAAGAACCAAATCGTCTAAGGTTCATGGATCACATCCAAAACCTTATTCAACCTGGCTCTGATACCACTTGAAGGATATTGTGAATCTTTAAGCGCATCACGGAAGCGTGTTGATCGTATCGAATACGATCGGAGCAACTAGTCGTACTAGATGCTAGATGCAGCGGAAATTAAAATTTTAACATAACGATGAAACCACATGATCACGAGAACACTTCTCGGATCGTTTCATCAAACCACAAAGTATAAGGAATACCTCTTGAAGCGTGGTTGTGATCGCGAGATCCCAAAGTAGAGATCCTCCTGTCTCAAGTCCGACCCACGGAGAATGCGCTTGCGGGCACGATGATGAGTTGCGTCCTTCCCGCAATCATTGACGAAGATCCAAGCGTCGAAGGCGAAGCAAGATCCTCTCTTCTTCAATATTCAAAGTGGACGGCCACTTGGAAATTGAGAGAGAGATCACACACGAGAATTAGAGAGAGAGAGAGAGAGAAGTTGTCTTTCACAACTCTAGATGATGTACCTTGGAGAGGCTACCCTAGCCCTCCTTTTATACTAGTTTAGGATCCAATGGATCTCAATCCATGGGACACATGGATCCAAGGGCTATGCTTGGTCCATGATAAATCAATGGCTAGGATTGTTGTTTAATAACAACAATTTAAAGTTAATTAATCAAGAGATAATATAACAAATGAAGTGAAGTTAACCAACCCCTAAAAAAGGGGGGGCGTCACCCATGAACTCCTCATGGGTGACGCCACCCATGAGGGTGGTTGTTTTCTCCATTTTATTTATTATATTATTCCTCAATTAATTACAATAAATATCCACCAAAATAATTCCAAAATTAATTTGTGAATATTTCAATCTTGCCATTGAAAATTATGTGAATCATATTCACAACCCAAACTAGTTAGTAAATTGCATTTCCAATTAATTAACAAATGTGAATCCAATTCACATTATTAATTAACAAATGCTATTTACATAAATTCTCTCTCTTATATATATGTATATTATAAATCATATTTATAACATACATATATCATGGATAGTGCTATCCACATTCTCTTAATCCTTGATAATTAAATCTCATTTAATTATCTTAGATAATCATTTTCTCAATATGAATCATATTCATATTTAAGCTTGATAATTAAATCACATTTAATCATCAAGTCCTTGCTTGGATATTTCATCAAAAGAATTATTCTTGAACCCTTTCAAGAATAATGTGCTTTCTCCGCAGATACTTGGAGATAAGGACAGGGCGATTGTATTGTTCCACGTATAGTGACTTGGATGTTGAGATCTCATCTCAAATCCAGATCTTACGGACCTCTCACAGATGCTTGATTAAATCAAGGCCGCAAATACAATCTTCTCATTGAATCTGAATCCCATTCAGATCAATGTCCAACACTTGGACTAAGATCGGATTGCTTCTCTACTGAAAGGAGTCACTAAAATCCAGACCTGTTTCATCACTCCCTCGGAATGGAAGCGTCATGGATATACAATCGTTTATGATCACATCACCCTTCAGGTATTCCCAATACCTGTACATCCTGTATACTGGAAGACCCATGATCAACCCGAAGATCAAGATCATTTTATACTGTCTTCTTCAGGGTTTAATCATTAAGTTTCTCAATCTTGGTCATTGGGATTTGGTATCGATCATATGCTTTCCCAAAGCATATATCATACCTTCAAATTCATGTCATGCTTCCAAAGCATGACGACCATGCATGGAATTTGATCGGTCCCAATACCTCATGAGTGAGCTCATGTCTTCCGGTTCACAAGTGAACCTGTATGATCCCTTTGAGAGATCATATTGCTCATGTACCCTTATATGCACACCAGCTCGCCGGTGTATAGACCTTGGTTAGGTCATCAACCTATTGGTCTGCCAAATGTACATACTTAGATATATAGCAATATATCTGTCTCCGGTCAGAGGATGCATGCCTATGCTGTGACAGCATTCAACATAGGACTTAAGTTATCTCGATCTCGTTAGGTCAACCCATTGACCTAACTAATCTGACACCTCCGAATCACTATTCCCATGCAGAGGACCTGCATCAAGAGGTCGGTCAGATATCAGCCTATGTGAGAAAGGATTGCCATCTCCTACTCAGGCTGGAGATCTCCACTTGACAATCATTTGACGGTGCTTGATGAGTCCTCTATCTAACTCTTTAGATATTCATCCAAACACCAGCCTCTATGATTCATTTAATGAATCAACAGCTATATGATCATCAAGCTGGCCAAGGTACATAACCCTAATTGTACAGAGGGACCTTATAGTGCATTCATTCATATAATTTCAGAAAGGGAGTGAAACGTCAATAATTTTTATTGATAAACTTAAATATTACAATAACATTTATTGTAAAAATGGTTCGCCCAGGGCTCACAAGTCTAACAAGAGGACCTCACGGCGGCGGTCGGAGATGGGGTGGTTGGAGCGCCGCTTATCGTCGCCAACCGCCTCCGCGAGAAGGCCGGAGAGGTCCTGTCACCACCTCGATCCAGGACCTGCAAGAAGAAGGGGGTTTGGCTAGGGAAAACGGGTTCAAAGTGGAATGGAGGGAAGAGGTGCGGTTTTGAAACATGTCCAAGTGGCGATCTTCGAGGCACGATCACGGGTGCGCCACGAAGATCTGGGTAGATCTGGTAGGTCGGCGGGGATTAGGGATGTGCCAGGAGCATCTTTCATGAAGGCAGCATCCTCCCTCGAGCAACGCATCAAGGGCGAAAAAATAAAGAAAGTCGGGTCATAGGCATTCTGACATACAACAAGGAGAAGACAGGAGAGTTGACCAGTGGGTCAACTGTCCTAGTCACCTGGTTGGTCCACGTGGACCAACCAGGAAAATCCCTAAAAAAATGCTTATAAAATCTATTAAAAATAGATAATGATTTTATTGATTTTTAATTATAAAATGAAAAATGTTTATTTTTTTATAAATTATTTTCCTATGATTTTTATTTATTTTTATGGGGTGAACTTTTACAAGTTGCTTTTATACCCCTATATAGGTATATTATCTATATATTGTATTCTTTTATTTTTATTTTGAGTATTTTAATTTTATTATTTTTATTTCTTATTTTATAAAATTATAAAATACTTTTATATACACATATATATATTTTTATTTCATTTTTCTAATATGTTTTGTATATTAAATAAAATATAAGTATAAAAATGTATAGGTATATTTATAGGTGAAGTACCTATGTGTGTGATATCTGCAAGTATTTTTATTTGAGTTTTATTTACATTTTTATTCTGATTTTAATATTCACAAATATTATAAGTAATATTTACAAAATTATAAAAATATAAAACTATAAAAATAATAAATAAATAATAAATTGAATTTTTTATTCAAAACAAGTATACAATAGGGGTCCAAAACTCAACTTTCAAATCGTAGCTCCGCCAAATGCGAAACCACCGCCAATAAATAGATTATTTTATTCTATATACAATTAAAGGTGAGTTTGATGCATTTGGAGTTTTCATTTGTGAGATACGGGTCTGGGAAATTGGGATTTTGAAATCTTATTCAGACCATAACTTTTTATCTCTACATTATTTTTCAGTGAAATCAATTTTGTATTTTTCTTTATTTAATTATCTACAACTTTCATGTACAAAGTTTCTTTATTTGAAGTATAAAAAGTGGAACCAAAAATAGGTCCCAAAATGAATAAAGAATGAATAAAATAAAAGGAATTTTATTGGTATTTTTGGCCCTTATCTCCCCCTACTTTATTCCTGGTCGACCTAGTCATCAAGATGCCTAGGTCTCGGGGTTTCGGGTAATAAAATATTTACAATATTTTATTCTTTTTCTTTTCTTTTATTTATTCTATAATTTTGGCCTTAATTACAGTAATTTATACACTGTTTAGATGCACATGCATGAATACTAAAATGATGATATTAATGATATTTACAGGCATTTGCTAGGGTTTTTGGTGCCAAAATGTTAGAATAAAGATGATGAAATGTGGATTCATCATCCCCCTATACTTTACCTTTGCTAGTCCCTAGCAAACACTTATGCAATAAGTGCAAAAAGAAAAAGAAAGAAAAGAAAAAGAAGAAAATTGGATGAAGTTTAATTATCGAACTTGTCTTCACAAAATCAAAGTTTGGAGCTTAAGTCGGACCTTTGGAATTTTAGTGCGGTCGGAACCTTAATGAGAACCAAATTTGAAATCCAACAGTCCTTGAGAATCCCAAAACTCTGTCCAAGTCTCCTCAATAGCCCGGTCAGAAATACTTCAACTCATACGCAAACTCTTACGACTATGAGTCTGACTCGTACAGTGTAAGTGATATGTAGCTCCCCACCTCAGAAGTAACAAAGAAACAACCTCCCCCACCCTGGTAACTCTAATGCCTCGGTCTAGCAACTCTTTCCTCGAGAAGCGAGGTATTCCCTTCTAAGTTCAAGTGCAACTGGCTCAAGAAGAGGGGGAATAAGAGGTATAGAATTTTGGGAGCTCAACCAGTGTAGCTAAGACTCCCGCTGCAGGCTTCATGAGATGTAACATGGATACCATAAGCTTTTGCTTTATTGGACTATATACACTCCGGTGGGGTTATTAACTTTTCAATCCGACCCACCACTTTTTTGGAGTTCTTTTTTTTGGGTGCATCTGTACAACATATCTACATGGTGCAGCATATATATAAGAAATTTTCCTCTTGAGCCAGTAGACTATCCCTCTTTTGAAGCTTTATTGCAACCCACGGCTTCTGTCTTTAGCCTTCATCACCACTAGACCAAGTTGAGGCGCACTTCCTTCACTAGAAGAAGAAGAAGAGAGGTTTCGCCTAGAAGTACTACCCTCATATGCTACCCCAAGCCAAAGGAAACTGCCTCCTCACCACCTCATCCGTGGAGAGCTATGTGAAAGGTGCAGGTGTCCAAGTTAGGTCATTATCAACAAGAGTCGTGCGTGTGCTCCGAAATATTCTACTTAGGCAGTCAAGAATCCATTGAACCAAGTCCCGTGATCCTCAAAGAATTAAGTCAACTAGACCTGAAGTACCTCAAACCCAGTTCCTATAAGGTTCCTGTTATTAGGTAGATTTTAAGGTCCAATCAAGCTCCAATCTCTGGATTTTACTTAGACTTGTTCAACTATCAAACTCAATCTGAAAAATGCGAATGCTATGCAATGCTATGCAAAATGCAAGAAATATTTTTGTGATACAATTTTCAAGATTTTGAACTTTTTAGGGATTTTTGAAAAGATGATGCATGCGCATGCAGATGTAATTTTTTTTATTTTTCAAAAAGATTTTTCAAATGTTTTTGGATTTTAGTTTTGCGAATGTTTTTGGGATTTTTGAAAACAAAAAGTTTTTGGCTGAAAAGCTAAGTGAAAAATATGTACACGGGCGTGCTTCTTATATATACAAGAAGTGGGTTTTAAGAATTTACAAGGGTAAGTGGTCAATTTTATACATATATATATAGTGGATTTTGGTGTGATGTAAATATTCCTCAAACTTATTTGACACAAGTTTTTCAAACAATTTTGAAAACTATAGTCCAAAATAATTTTTACAAACATTTTACAAACATGTACACATATTTGAAAATCATTTTGCAATGGCTTTCAAAACAGTATAGATAGATTTTTCAAATATTTTTGCAACCATTTTTCAAACCATTTGCAAATCATTTTTTCAAACATTTTATTTTATACAAAGAAAATAAATTTTACAAACTACACATTTTTACAAAGGTTGAAAACATGTAACAAAATATTTTCAAAATAGTTTTCAATAAATGTTCACAAGGATTTTCAAACTATTTTTCAAACATTTTGCAAAAAACATTTTCACCTGATTTATTAATCAGTGTATACAAAAAGAATTTGAGGAACAAGACATCTTTTTATTAAAGATTTTTAATGAATTTTAAAGAATTTTTAGCCATATACGAAAGTACGAGTTATGGCTAAAGTATATACACAGTATATAAAACCCCCTATCCTTAGCTTGAGCTATGTCCTCATAGATCGGAGAGAAAAGAGAAGACATAACTCGTACTAAGTATAGACAAGTCTGAAGAATAAAGAACTAATGAATGAACCAATAAGAAGTTGACCATCCCCCCTATACTTAGGATCAAATAATCCTAAGTATAGCATACTGTACACAAAGCAGGGAGGGTCAAGGGTGGGAATGAACAGATCGTACTCAGATTGTCTCCCCCTATACTTAGGGTAAGGTATCCCTAAGTATAGACAAGAAGAGGAGACAATGGAGAGGATCGAAAAGAATATAATCAACTCGGGGTGCACACCCCCTATACTTAGGACAAAGTACGTCCTAAGTATGGAAAACTGTCTACAAGGGCGGCACCTTTTTGATAGATGAAGAAGGTAGAAGAGGAAAAGAAGAAAAGAAGAAAAGAAAAAGAGATGAGAAGATGGAAGGATAGATCAGAGGATATACACATCACTCCCCCTATACTTAGGGTAAAAGAAGCCCTAAGTATAGGCAACGACAGGAGTGAGGACACAAAACGATGAAAGAACACTCGGCTCGTCCACCCCCCTATACTTAGGACAGAGTACGTCCTAAGCAAGGCAAACACGAGAATGGATGGACGAGCAGTACGGGAGAGACAGAGATGAACAACATCGAATGTACAACAGAGGTGGATGTACATAGGATCAAGAAGGCCGAAAGCTAACCTTCTTGCGAGACCGCTGAGGGATAGATCTGGTGTGGTGTATGTCGACATCGGGGTCCCCAGTGGACGGAAGCCGATCAGGGTCGACATGGTGAAGGCCCTCAGTGGAGTCAAATCGGAAAGGGACGAACTGATCAATGGAAGCAGTATGACTAGGTTCTCCCTTGGTAGTTGATGAATACCCATTCATCACTCTTTATTCTTATATTTTAGCTACAAAAACCTTTGTAAATGCATGAATATTCATGTAAATACAAATAATTACCAAAAGCATGCATTGTGTAAAAAACCTATAATTAGCATGTTTTTGTGCAAAAATAAAAGAATAAAGAGTAAAACGAAAAAGAGGGAAATATTTAGAATAAATATTGAGCAACCTAACCCAAGGGAGGGCTCAGCATGGGCCTGATCGCATAAAAACCAAAGTAGAGGGAGATAGGGACTCATGTGTGTAAATATGTATGTAAATAAAATAAAAATATTTTCCTCACAAAATAGACTCAAATTGGCTTGTACATATTTGTATATATTTATAAAGATAAAAACAAGATAAAAATAGAAAAATTAAAAAGAAAACAAAAACAACACTCTTGTATATATTCATCATGTATATAAAACATCCATCTTTTATTTATTTAGCCTTATAAATAAATAAAATTAATTTCCAAAAATTTTGTAAATAGTCTATATTATATAGTGTTAATAAATAAAATAAATTAAAAAAAACGAAATAAAAAGAACAAAATTAAAAATCAAAAATACTATTGTAAATATACCATGTATATAAATGTACATATGTATTTATCTCACCTAAGTATATAAATAATAAAAATAAAATAAAAATATCCTTTTATTCCTAATTTTATGATATAAATAAATAAAATATAAGATAGGAATAAAAATGTATAAAAATAACAAATTAAAAATCAAAATTAAAATCCTATATATTGTATATATACCTATATATGACCCTGCTATGTACATACCTTATTTTTACTTTTAAAAATTAATTAAAAATCACAAAAAATAGAAAAAATTAAAAGAAAAATATTTCATGTTTTGACTTTTTAATAAATCGCCATTTTCTAATTTTTATGGATTTTACAAGTATTTTCCACGTGGTCGCTTCCTATTGGCCCTGGGGATTGTTGACCGCCCGGTCAACTACCCCCCCCCCCAGGAGCACTTCCCACGGGTTAGGCACCCGACCCGACTTCCCCCTATTTTAGCACCTAAACCCGATTCCCCCTCGCCTAAACCCCGGGTCCGATTCCTTCCTGATATATCCGACACCCTCGCCGGAGCCACCGCCTCGAGATCCGCGCTCCAGAATGCCCTACCCGCGCTCTTCTTCCCGGACCCTCCACCGTATATAATCCCAGCTCCGCCACCTCCATTCGCATCTTTGGTCCATTCGTTCCACCCCCCAGTGAGCTCCATCGCATTGGCGAGAGTGACAGCTCGTCCCCCGTGGTGTTGCAGCGAGGAGGGAGTGCGAGACCATTGATCCGGCGATCAAGCACCATCGTGCTCCGCCCTGAGCTGGAGCTCGAGCCTCGGACGTCGGCGTTCCTTGAGGCGAAGACCCAGAGCTGCGCAAGCTTGCCCACAGCCTATTCAGCCACCCAGGTAGACCCTTTAGCCTTTCTTTTTCGCTAATTTTAGATTTCCCCCATTTTGCTTTGCCGACGTGTTTCGCCGATTCCGACCACCCCATAGCTCCATTCGATCATCGGAATCCATCGTCACCTCCGTCTTCCTCCCGCGCACCTTCTCCATACCTCCATCCAACCCAGCTCACATAGGAGCTGGGGCTCGAGCTCCTCTGTCCCCACCCTCGCCGGAGCTCGCCCATATCGCACCACCGTCCACCTTCACCTCGCCTAACCGGGTCGAGGCAGTTTGCCCTCGACCCGTGAGTCTTCTGGACTATTTTGCAGGTACAATGAGGGCCATCTGAGGTCCTCCCACATCGAGCCAGGAGACGTTCCTCCGCCGACCTCGCCGGAGCCCTCCAGGGCTCCGTTGGGTCATCGGAGACCCCCATCTGACGCGGAGGCCTACGCCGAACCTTCTCCGACCATCAGCGCCCCGCGAGGAGGCTCGGAGCAAGCGTACTGGGCCGGCGAAGTTCGCCGGCCACCTATTCTTCGAGGATCTCCAACAGCCGTCCGATCAGCCTCCCGCTCCAGTTCTCATCTGAGCCATCCATCCCAGGAGCAGCAACCACCGTCAGATCAGTGGAGGACTGATCCCAGCCGTCGATCCAGCGAGGCTTCGTCCACTACGCACGAGGACCGTCCGATATCCACGTGGCGTAGCCTCAGCCGTCTGATCACTGCGAGGAGCTTAGGCATGGACCGCCCATCGTCCTACACCATCAGATGCACCACGTGGCGTTCATCCTGCGGCTCCATTAATAAAGGGGTAAATATTACTTAGGCCCCCTCTTGTTTTGTCTTTACTATTGAGTCCTGTAAATATTTTAGGTAGTTTATTTCAGTTTGGATATTTGCATAGAGGACCCTGCTCTTTATTTAGGTTGCATTTATGCCCCTGTGTGTTATGTAGCACGTGCTTCGACACGTGATTTGCTGGGCTTTTTGCATTCTATGCCCTGTAGTTCTGAGTTGTTAAGTAATGAATGAAAACTTTTGAGATATTGCATTTATACCCCTTTGCGTATTGTAATTGTGCATGTGCGCTTTTTATTGGGTTGTTTGCAGACTACCCCCTGGACTTTTGGTACCTGTTACCAAATAGTCCTCGGAAGTAGTTTTTCTTACATTTGGGTCCCTGAGTGCCTCAGGCACGCGCGATGTGCGTGTTTACCTGGGAATTTTGCACCAGACCCCTCAGGACTTCAAGTATTTGCACTTAGGTCCTTGTGCATAGTACCCTCTTTCTATTTTTGAATAAAATAGCAAATCACCTCCAAATTTGACGAAAATTGGACACATGGCTCCTGTCATGATGTAAAATTTTCTATAAATTTTGGAGATATTTTAGACACTGTTTGATATTTTTAAAAATTCAAAAACATGTATTTTCTTCACTGTCTGATTTGAAAAATCACAAAAAAATAAAATTCATTTAAAAATTACAAAAAAATTACTTATTATTTGTCTTTGCTTGCTTGATTTTCTAGCCAATTTTGGCTATTTTTCATTATCTAAAACACCTAAAAATTGAAAAACACTCAAAAACTCATAAAAATTCTAATAAATCATTTAAAAATCCAAAAATAATAATTTAGGTGCTCAAATTTTCCTTGTTTTTTCTTCTCTATACAGGAAAAATACCTCCAGGCTTGTTGGTGACTTTTAGACATTTTATCTAAGTCTCTCAAGCTCGGCTGGACATTACCTTCTTTTTCATTCACTATTTGATTTTTAGAAAATTAAATAAACATCAGAAAAATCTCAAAAATTCATTAAAAACATTAAAAATTATAAAACACACAAAAATATTTTTTCTGGAATTTTTGCTTGAGTTTTGATACACTAAATAAATAGTTGAATTGCTTGCTTTCCTTGTTTCCCTTAGTTTCTTAATTAATTAAAAATTCAAAAAAATATAAAAACCCTAAAAACCACCAAAAATACCCTTTTCTTCTCTTTCCTTCGATTTTTGACTACTTCGTAGGCCGCAAGGCCATTACGTGCTCCTTGAGTTCGACCCTGGTCGCTATACCAGGTTAATAAAATAGTAAGACCGTTGTTGATTTCGAGTTGATTTTATATTATTGGTGGTCTATTTTCCTTGATTGATCGAGTCCGAGTGATTGAGGTCGCAACGACCATTTAGCTCCTTTACCTCAGTCGCTTGGTCGGTCATCAGTAGTCATATGGTGTGAAGGCACAGACTGGTGAGTGGAAGAAGTACGACTAGGTTCGGCCTTGGAAGTCTTGCAGATGTCAAAGTGGAATGGGACAAACTCATCATCCTCGGAAGAAGTGTAATCGGAGTCGTCCTACGAGTCCTCGTCCAGGTCAAAATCAAAAGGAACGAAATCATCAGTGGAAGTATACGAACTCAGATCGTCCTCAAGAGTCTCACCTGAATCATTGTCTTCAACAAGAGGTCTGAATTTATCAAAATAAATGGCAGCATCATAACCGACCTCAATCATCTTTACTTGTGAAGGACCAGGCACGAACATATCAGTGGAAGTAGTCAAACCAGGTCCGTCCCGTCTAGTCTTACCTAGGTCTTTTGTTTCCTTATGAGGTCTCTCAAAATAATGGGCAACTTCATAAACATCCTCAACAGTTTTGGTATCTGCCCTCCGCTCAAATGGTTCAATCATATAAATACTCTGGATCTCATCAACACATCACCACACACTAGGAGGAGGATCAGTGAGGTCCATGCTTTCCGATTTCCTCCCCTTTCGGGGGATTCGTCGGGTCTCATCAGGGATCACTAAGGAAGTATCTCTAGTAGCATCAGGTAGGTCACAGGCCTCAGAGTCAGCTATAATCGGTGAAGGTGCATCAGATGCAGGTCTCTGGTCAACTGTGGGTGTGGTGATCAACACTTCGCTCTCGTCAACAGGACGAAAGCGAATCTCTCCTGATCCATAGTCAATAACGACCCTCGCAGAGGCGAGGAATGGTCGTCCCAGGATGATTGGAGATGGCTCCCCTGTGGAGTTCTCCATTTGCAATACGACAAAATCAACATGATGGCCCGTGCCCTGAATAGAAATGACAGCGTTTTCAAGGATACCCTTAGGCCTCTTGATTGATCCATCAACAAACTGAACAATCATCCTGGTCTTCTTGAGAGGCCCAAAGTGAAGAGACTGTACCAGCGAGAAGGGTAATATACTAATAGAAGCACCGTCGTCTAGGAGAGTGTGATCACAAGTATAGTCAGAGATAGTGCAGGTGATGAAAGGTGTAGTTGTGTTCTTCTTCTTGGGAATGGGACGGTGTGTGATGGCGAGGGCAGTGGCCATGGTCAGAATGTGACGCTCAGATCTGCTCCTCCGCTTTCTCTTCTTGGGAAGAGGAGCAGATTATTGGGTCATGGTCTGCTGAAGTGGGGCACGGATGATCTCATGAATAGTGGCCACCACTTCAGGTTCAGTCAACATTTTTTTGAATTTTTGGACTTCCTCCATATAAGGGAGGAAGTCGGAATCAGCATATACACGAGGCATGCCAAGAGCAGTCTGTACAGCGGCTTCCTCGGGGTCAAAGGTGGGACTAGGTGTGAATGTATGTGTGGTCAAGGGTTCTGGCAAGTGGACTCTCTCCTCAAAATATTGATCAACCAAGTGTCTCCCGAACTCTTTTTGTATTTTTAAATTTTTCTCATTTTTTTGTATTTTTGGCGATTGCAAGCTCCCATGATCATCTACAAGTAAATCTGATCCCCGACGGAAGGAGCATTAATCTGATTGTTCCTCAAGATAGCAAGATTATCATTCAACAAATCAACGCGCTTTGTCATCCGATTCAAGATATCACTCATGGAGATCGAGGGAGGTGACTCCAACAGGTCAAACTCGGGTGGATGTGAAGGTGGAGGTGGATAATATACAGGTGGGGGTGGATGTGGGTAGAAGTCCGAGTCGTGATACTATGGCTGAGGCGGATATGTACAAAAGTCAGAAAAAGTAGGAGGAGGATCCTCCTGATAAAAGGGAGGTGGACCGGCTGGAGGGTACGAGGAATCCGTAAAATCCGGATAAAAATCGCTCCAGGGATCCATCTCGAAACAAGAGAGAATGATCGGGAGAACACGACGGTCAAGTCAAGAGAAGTGTGGAGAAAGGCGCAAATGCGCGGAGTGATCGAGTATGCACACAAAACAATCATAAGCAAAAATGAAACAATCAAACCCTCAATTCACCTACTCAACTCGGTAGAGACCGAAAAATCGGTCTTTTTATCTTGTCTGTTTTAGAGTTAGGTGAAAAAGTCAAGAAGTTGCACAAACACTTAGGGGCTCAATGGGATTTGGGCACTAATCCTTAGCGTGTACGCGAGCAAGTAAAAGCGAAGACAATGAGGGGATTACTCGCCCCAAGACAATATTTTTCTTTTTGATCTTTTTAGGGTCAAGTAAATATAGCAGTCCCAATTTTATTGATTATCACTTTTTTTTGAATTTTTAATAAAAATGCACGATCCTAACGGGGATTCAATTCCTTTAAGCTCCTAGGTTGGCAAAATCAGAGGGAGAGTCAGAAAAGCAATGCAAGCGGCGACCAATGATGAATGCTAAAGCGTAAATGCTCACCTTGCCTCCAGCACTCTACATGCAAGGATGCTCAGCAGAATTGAAACCTAATCTATATGCAAATGCAAAGCCGATGAAATCATCCTAAGTTTCAGAAATTGCTATTATCGTGAAGAACCACATGTCGGCCACTTATCTTTAACCTAAGAGTCCGGTCTTGGCTTACCCCTCCTCTTCTCGACACACTCGAGTTCAGGAGTAGCGCTTGATGGGGCTCGCTCACGGCACACGGGTTAAGAGATAAATGAACAGACTGTTTAAAAATTTGACTAAGTCCAAACGCGACTATAGGTACATGCAAGATATATTAGGTGTTTGGCCTTAATCTATCGCAAGCAATCCTAAATCTAAGGGCTCAATCACACAAAGTGAAGAAAACAAAATCGGAAAACAAAGTAAAAAAAATGCGATGAAAACCGATAAAAACGTGGTGAGCCCTCAAGTGTACAAGCACTTGGAAATTGGGCCCGAAAGTCCAAGTCCGAATGTACCTGCATTATTACAAATAGAGAGTCTCTCTCTCTCACAATAAATTACACACGATAAGGTCAATGAAATAAATGGCTCAGGAATTGTCTTCAAAAATCCTCTAAGTCCGCCTTGGTGCGAAGCGTCAGCCGCCTCACGTGGGTGCACGGGCGCTCCTATAAAAGAGAGCCTCCCTCGATCCGTGTACCTCGCACAAAGTCAAACAAGAAGGTGGTTAGACAATTCAAACAATAAATATCAAAAATGAGCCAAAATACAATAAGCAGAAATAAAAGCCGCAAAAGTAGACAAATAATCACAACATAAACAAAAAGTGATCTACGCGCTGTTGCTCCCCGGCAACGGCGCCATTTGATTTAACCGAAATTCGGTGATCTTAAGTTCAACACAAAGCGCGAACTCAGTCGGTGTGTCGACCACACAAATCTCGATTAAAGTCAACAATTAACCCACACTAAAGATCAATAATTAGAAATAAATGTGGAGTTAAAATTTATTTTTAACTCTGCAAAAATGATGTAAAGGGCAAGTATGCAGAGAGATCGAACACAGGGAGCAAACATGGTAGTTCAAAATAATGTGCACAAGTAAATGTGAAGTGTCTACACTAAGCAAGCAAGCAAAGAAGTTTTTGTGGGTTTTTAAATTTTTTTAATTTAATTTTTAATTTTTTATTTTGGGTTTTTAATTTTCTGATTTTTATATTTTTATATTTTATATTTTTTGTTTCTTTTTTTTAGTATTGGAAAATAAAGGCAAAGTAATTAAAGACAAGATAAAATATTTATAAAAGGATGCAAAAATAGCCAAAAATTCAGATATAAAATCTTTTTGATATTTTTAGAGTTTTTTTACTTTTTTGTGATTTTTGGGTATTTTTCCAGGTGTTTTTGGTATTTTTAAATGCTGAAGTAAGTCAAAACAGTGAACAGTGTACTGGCTGTGAGCAAAATGGAAATTAAAAATAGACAGCAACCACAAAATATTTTCAAACTATTTTTCAAAGAAAGCTAATAAAATGTAGAGTAAATAGGAACTGAGTTGTAATTTTTGGAGTTTTCTTAGATTTTATATATTTTTTGAAGTTTTTATGTATTTTCGAGTTTTTAAGGTTTTTCTTTTGAAATTTTTAGTGGTTTTTGGACTGACACTAATAGATGATAAAGCACACAAAATATAATTTTTTTTAGAATATTTCAAAACGTTTTTATAATTTTTATGGGTTTTCTAATGCAAACAGGGAAATAAATGCATGTTTTTTTATTTTTAATAAATATGAAAATGCAACAAAAATGCAATGCAAAAATATGGTGTGAAAATGCAAGCACAACAGGAGCTTAAGTTTATTTTTGTGGAATTTTTGGAGGCTAAATGACAATTTAAATAATTAACACAAGCGTCCAAACAATTAACATGCCTAGCAGGGGTATATATGCAATTTCCAAAACATCCAGAGGCCTCTATGCAATATTTCAAAAATATTATAACTAAAGAAAATAGTTTCTGGACAATTAGCAAATATCACAAACTGTGAGGGTGCCTTTGCAAAAGTGTCAGGCCCACGTGCATCGCACACGTGCCTGGCAAGGGCACCTATGCAATTATCCAAAGAGGGCAGGGACTATATCACAAAATACCCAGAAGTTTATATCTGCATACAAAAGTTTATAGGCTAAAATACAATAACCCGATCCTCAGTGGAGTTCGTGCAAAAATGTCAAGTCACGCGCGTAAAGCACGTGACCTGGCAGGGACGAATCCGCAAAATGCAATACTTAGCGGGGTAAAGATGCAAAATCACCAAAGTTCTAAAGAGGCTACGGATAGTTTAGATACTAATAAAATATTACAAAAAGGTACGGGAGATAGATCGTAAAATACCCAGCTGCTCTTGATGGACGACGGATTGGGCTTAACTTAAGCCGCGTGTCGCAGCAGGGACGGCTGATACCCCTTCAGCTTAACGGTGTAGATTAGATCTTCACGGAGGATCCGACGGCCTGGGGGAGGCGAGATCGGACGGTGGCTGTACGCCACCAAGAACGCGGCTGAATCAAACGTCGTGAAGGTGCGGAGGAAGAGCGGCCAGCGAACTCGGCCGAGCCGAGTTTCAGATTCTCCTCCGGTGCCCCTCCGACGACCTCCTTCGTCTCCAATCAGTACGCCGAGCACCTGGAAGCTTCCTCGATCGAGTAGTGGCCTCAAAATGGCGGCAAGGGGCGCTGAGGACCACCACGGCGTGCTCGGACAAGGGGGTGCTCCCAGGGGCTCGTCGTGCGTCAAAAATGACCCCAGATAGGGGTTTCTTTGCTCCTGGACCCTACAGAATAAATACACAGCAACAGCACGGGATCCAGGATAAAAAAATGGGCGGTTGAAGCTAGGTTTGGCGTAAAGCGGCGCTCGCCGGAGCAAGCTCAGGCGAGGGGTGGATGATGGAAAATTCGGCGCGATTCGAGCTACCAAAAAGACGAGATGAAACCTAGCAATCCAACTAACCTACAACACGAAAGAAAAAACGAAGAAAAATGGAATAAAAACCACCTCTATTGGTTGGAAACCAAGAGGAAGAGGACCTCACGGCGGCGGCCGGAGATGGGGTGGTTGGAGCGCCACTTATCGTCGCCAACTGCCTCCGCGAGAAGGCCGGAGAGGTCCTGTCACCACCTCGATCCAGGACCTGCAAGAAGAAGGGGGTTTGGCTAGGGCAAACGGGTTCAAAGTGGAATGGAGGGAAGAGGTGCGGTTTTAAAACATGGCCAAGTGGCGATCTTCGAGGCGCGATCACGGGTGCGCCACGAAGATCTGGGTAGATCTGGTAGGTCGGCGGGGATTAGGGATGTGCCAGGAGCATCTTTCATGAAGGAAGCATCCTCCCTCGAGCAACGCATCAAGGGCGAAAAAATCGAGAAAGTCGGGTCATAGGCATTCTGACATACAGCAGGGAGAAGACAGGAGAGTTGACCAGTGGGTCAACTTTCCTAGTCACCTGGTTGGTCCACGTGGACCAACCAGGAAAATCCCTAAAAAATGCTTATAAAATCTATTAAAAATAGATAATGATTTTATTGATTTTTAATTATAAAATGAAAAATGTTTATTTTTTTATAAATTATTTTATTATGATTTTTATTTATGTTTATGGGGTGTATTTTTACAAGTTGCTTTTATACCCCTATATAGGTATATTATCTATATATTGTATTCTTTTATTTTTATTTTGAGTATTTTAATTTTATTATTTTTATTTCTTATTTTATAAAATTATAAAATACTTTTATATACACATATATATTTTTATTTCATTTTTCTAATATGTTTTGTATATTAAATAAAATATAAGTATAAAAATGTATAGGTATATTTATAGGTGAAGTACCTATGTGTGTGATATCTGCAAGTATTTTTATTTGAGTTTTATTTACATTTTTATTCTGATTTTAATATTCACAATTATTATAAGTAATATTTACAACATAATAAAAATATACAAATGTGAAATCACCGCCAATAAATAGATTATTTTATTCTATATACAATTAAAGGTGAGTTTGATGCATTTGGAGTTTTCATTTGTGAGATACGGGTCTCGGAAGTTGGGATTTTTAAATCTTATTCAGACCATAACTTTTTACCTGTACATTATTTTTCAGTGAAATCAATTTTGTATTCTTCTTTATTTAATTATCTACAACTTTCATGTACAAAGTTTCTTTATTTGAAGTATAAAAAGTGGAACCAAAAATAGGTCCCAAAATGAATAAAGAATGAATAAAATAAAAGGAATTTTATTGGTATTTTTGGCCCTTATCTCCCCCTACTTTATTCCTGGTCGACCTAGTCATCAAGATGCCTAGGTCTCGGGGTTTCGGGTAATAAAATATTTACAATATTTTATTCTTTTTCTTTTCTTTTATTTATTCTATAATTTTGGCCTTAATTACAGTAATTTATGCACTGTTTAGATGCACATGCATGAATGCTAAAATGATGATATTAATGATATTTACAGGCATTTGCTAGGGTTTTTGGTGCCAAAATGATAGAATAAAGATGATGAAATGTGGATTCATCAATGGCACAGACGTTGAGTGACCTGAAGACACAGATCATGTGTCTCCAGGAGGCACAGACGGCTTCTCAGCCCCGTCTTCAGTCACGATGAGATCCGAGTGGCAGTGGCAGCTCGTCCCAGCGCTCCAGCTCCAGTCAGCCTAGACATGTCCACCTTGTACAGGCGGAGCCGTACCAGCAGCCGCAGCCTTACTACCAGTCACCACCATCCCAAACACTCAGATGGTGGTTTACCAGCCGGATCAGCCTCTGGCAGTACTCCCGCCACCCTCCTACGAGCCCGAGCCGTTCATGGATGTCAACGGGATTTGGTACGACCGACTCCAGTCCGGTATCCGACGAGACCATCCTGGATTCCGTTGGTCGACCGGAGGTGCCAGTTCCCAGCAGCAGCCTTCAGTTCAGGGTGGCCAGTACGGCCATCAGCGAGATCACCAACATCAGCAGCCCCCAGTGCACCAACAGCAGCAGCAACAGTCATCTCAGTATGGTCCTCGTCCCTATCAACAGGGACATTCTTGGAGGCGTGATCAGCCTCAGCAGTTGCATCAGCAGTACTCCTCTCACCCGCACCAGCCACAGCAGCAGCCTCACTACCAGCGAGGCCACCCGTCGGGTTCTCATGGGCCATCCTATGAGAACCATGCCTTGGATGCCATAGCCTGCCTCGTGACAGAGCAGTAGGATACCTTCAGACGGGAGATGGATGAGTTCCGCTAGGAGGTGCGGGAGATCGTGAGAGGGAAGGCTGCCATCCCTGCCCAGATTGAGCCGAACCCGAACAACCTGAAGAGGAAATCTGAGCAGGTAGATTTCACAAAGTATGCCACTCCTAGTGATACATTTGGTGATATGTCTGCATATCTGTTTGATACTGATTTTGTTACACTTAGGAGCGGTAGGATGCCAGCATGCGGTGCCTCGTCTGAGCGACGTTCCCACGCTACTTCAGGAGCGCCAGGCGAGGAGGAGCGCGGTATTGATGCCGCGAGAGATGATGACGGTGGTGCTGACGCCACCATGGATGTTGATCCACACGACGGTACTGAGGCCGTCACTACCCCAGATGGAGGAGGTGGTACTGACGCCACCATAGTTGCCGAGCCAGAGCGCGGTGCTGAGGCCGCGAGTCGACATGTCGAGGGTGGTGCTGAGGCCACCATTTCTACTTCTGCTAGTCATGTAGTCTTTCCATCTGTACATGTATCTCAGGACACTTCTGGGAATAAAGGAAAGAGTTTATTTTCTTCTGATCACCTGTGGTGCATGATGATGTATGTGTGGATTCTGCCGTGCTTGAGCAGCCGAGACCCTCTCCTAGTCCTTCATCTGAGAAGGACCCTGTAGTCCCCTTTCCTAGAGCACTCCATGTGGGTAAGGGGAAGAAAAAAGAAAATGCCAAAAAGAACCAGCAGGTAGAGTTCAGCCAGCAGATGATCGACAGATTCCATATCCAGCTGACTCTCAGGAGGCCTTGGAGCACATCCCTCTACTCCAGAGATCACTCAGAGACAGGACCACAGTTAGGAGGAAGAGGAGGAACCATCAGTCTGAGATCCATGTGCTTACCCGGGCCACTTGTTTCACGATTCAGAACCGTCTGCCGGCCAAGAGGCCAGATTCAGGAGCCCCGTATGTCAGATGCCATATCCATGAGCAGAGGTTCAACCGCACTCTATTAGACAACGGTTCCTCGATCAACCTACTTCCGACAGCCCCTCTCGACCGCTTCGAGTTGGGCACTCTACGACAGAGCAGGACAGTCCTTCAGTTTGCTGATCGATCTGTCAAGAGGCCAAAGGGGTTGCTGAGGGATGTTGTCGTCACGATTCAGGGCCTGAAATTCCCCGTGGACTTCGTAGTGTTAAACATGAAGATCCCTGAGTCTGTGACCGATGCCCCCACCATTTTAGGACGCCTGTTCTTGGACACAGCCAAGGCAGTGTTCGATCATGATAGTGGGAAAGTGTACTTTCGCGTCGAGGGCGAGAGTATACAAATAGAGACGGTCGAGGAGACTAGAGCGAGAGATTCAGATTGCTCAGAGCCGACCACATATTCGGAGCAGATGACAGAGTCAGGGCGAGACATCCACCAGGACTGCGATTTTGTGATTACAGATGATGAGGTAGTTTGGGCAGATCCAGTCGCACAGGTCATCCTCTCACCTTCAGAGTTCGCTGATGTAGAGACGCCAGCAGAGGAGAGCTTGGAGAGCGCATTCCTGGTCCAGGATACCTTTCAGGTCGCAGATTCGGTTCTTGACCGCGTTACAGATTTTTGTGAGTATGATTCCTCGGAGTCAGATACTGATTTGGCAGAGTTTGATGATTTCACACCGTATCTGACTTCCACTGAGCCTACAGCTGAGGAGGTTGATTCTGAGCAGAGCAGAGACAGATCAGTTGAGCAGCCTTCTCCAGACCCAGTTTGCAAGCGAGAGTTCTCATTCTCCCGTGCAGATTTGGCAGCATACACTCGGATTCTTCAGAAGCCAGATTTGCCAGCACCTACTTGTCCAGAGCTGAAGCCGCTACCAGTGTAGCTGAAGTATAGATTCCTTGCTGGTGAGCATGAGATGTACCCAGTCATTATCTCAGCAGATTTGACTGAAGAGCAAGAATCCCGTCTGATGGGGGTTCTTGAAAAGAACCGCAAGGCGATAGGATGGAGTGTAGCAGATCTCCAAGGGATCAGTCCGGCTCTGTGCTCTCATCACATCTATCTCGAGGATGAGGCAAAGCCGTCGCATGAGTTCCAGCAGCGGCTGAACCTGAATCTGAGAGAGGTTGTCATGAAGAAGATCTCGAAGTGGTGGGGCGCCGATTTTATCTACCCCATCTCCGACTCTAAGTGGGTCAGTCCGTTGCATGTGGTGCCCAAGAAGACGGGCATCATTATTGTTGTCACGGAGTCTGGAGAGGAGATCGCTACCCGGGTACCCACTTCTTGGAGGGTCTGCGTAGATTACAAACGACTCAACCAGGCCACCAAGAAGGATCATTTCCCCTGCCCTTTATTGATCAGATCATTGAAAGACTGGCAGGGAAGAGCCACTACTGCTTCTTGGATGGGTACTCCGGCTAAATAAGGTGGCCATCGCGCCCGAGGACCAGGACAAGACTACCTTCACCTGTTCCTTTGGGACATATGCCTTCAGACGCATGCCATTTGGGCTATGCAATGCCCCTGCGATATTTCAGAGATGCATGCTGTCTATCTTTTCGGACATGGTAGGGGAGTGCTTGGAGGTCTTCATGGATGATTTCTCGGTCGACGGCGACGGATTCGACTCCTGTCTTGACTGCCTAGACCAAGTCCTTCAGCGATGCATAGAGGTTCCCCTAGTGTTGTCTTGGGAGAAGAGTCACTTCATGGTGACTCAAGGGACGGTGCTTGGCCACATCATCTCCAACAGGGGCATGGAGGTTGATCCGGCCAAGGTAGATGTCATTAGAAAACTCGCACCACCGTCCAACTTACGGCAGTTGCGGTCTTTTCTGGGACACGTCGGTTTCTACCGACGATTCATTCATGATTTCAGCAGGATTGCCCGATCGTTGGCTGATCTGTTGACGAAAGACACCGAGTTCCTTGTAGATGATAAGTGTCTATCGTCATTTGAGACTCTCAAGAGCTCTGTCATAGAGGCTCCTGTTCTCCAGCCACCTGATTGGTCTCTCCCATTCGAGATCATGACGGATGCCTCCGATTTTGCCGTGGGGGTCGTGCTGGGACAAAGGAGGGATAGAGTCCCATTTTCCATTCACTACGTTAGACGTACATTGGATGCTGCACAGCGGAACTACACGGTCACAGAGAAGGAGATGCTAGCCGTAGTTTTTGCCCTAGATAAGTTCAGATCTTACATCATTGGATCTAGAGTGATCATTTAGACTGATCATACCGCCATCAGGTACCTAATGGCAAAGAAGGATGATAAAGCGAGATTGACGAGATGGATCCTTCTACTCCAGGAGTTTGACATAGAGATTAAGGATAAACCTGGAGTCAAGAATGTGGTGGCGGATCATCTCTCCCGATTGGAGTATATTGAGGATTCTGAGCAGATTGACCCTATTTGTGAGACCTCCCCAGATGAGGCGATCCTTGCTATCGCCTCGCTCCGATGGTATGTCGATATTGTGAACTATCTTGTTGTCAAGAAAGTTCCTCAAGATTGGCCCAGGCAGAAACTTGAGACCTTCCTCGCGAAGGCCAAGTTTTACCATTGGGAGGATCCCATCCTTTACCACGAGGGAGGGGATAGTATCTGGCGTCGGTGCATTCCTCAGGAGGAGCATCACAGTGTCCTTACTTACTGCTACAAGCTTGAGGCAGGAGGACATCACTCAGGGAGGATAACGGGACAGAAAGTGCTCCAATCCGACCTATGGCGGCCTACTCTCTTTAAGGACTTTGATGAGTTCGTGAAGAGGTGTATTGACTGTCATAGGATGGGCACTTGTGGACAGCGTGATATGATGTCGATGCAGCCCATTCACTTCTGTGAGGTTTTTGACGCATGGGGCATCGATTTCATGGGTCCATTCCCTAGGATTCAAGGATTTGAGTACATTCTGTTGGCTGTGGATTATGTGAGTCATTGGGTTGAGGCCATCCCCACTCGAACCGCAGATGCTAGGACTGTTTGCAGATTTTTGAGGAAGAATATCATTTCACGGTTCGGGGTACCTCAAGTGTTAATATCTGATGGGGGGTCTCATTTCGTCAACGACAAGGTAAAGGCCCTTGCTAGCGAGTTCAGCATAGACCATCGAGTTGCCACTCCATACCACCCTCAGACGAATGGTCTTCCTGAAGTGTCGAACAGGGAGATCAATACTATATTGCAGAAAGTTGTCCGTCCTGACCGAAAGGATTGGTCACAGCTTTTGGACTCGGTCTTGTAGGCATATCAGACGTCTTTCAAGACTCCTTTGGATACATCTCCCTTTCGCATGGCAAGCCGTGCCATTTACCTGTTGAGCTGAGACATAGGTCACTTTGGGCAGTTACAGATATACTTTTGGATCCAGAGAGTGTAGGAGATCAGAGAGGGCAGAGTTAGCAGCCCTGGAGGAGATTCGTGATACCGCCTTTTCAAACAGCCTACTTATAAGGAGAGAGTGAAGGAGTGGCATGATTCTCATATCAGCCACAAGCAGTTTGAGCCAGGACAGAGAGTATGGTTGTTTGATGCTAGGCTTCGATTATTTCCAGGGAAGCTATAGAGCAAATGGAAGGGACCTTATCTGGTTAGAAAGGAGCATGACAATGGGAGTATTGACATATCCGAGTTGTCTTCTGATGCTACCTTTCGAGTGAACGGCCAGTGGCTCAAGCCATATCTAGATTATGAGCTGTGGGTCGTTGATGTTGCCCCTATTCACTTTGCATGAGATGTGGTCTCTTGACTCACATCTATTGCATCTCACGCCTGATTATCATTGTTCTTTCGACTTGTATAGATCCAGTTGTCCATATCACTCTATTCTTTAGTCCCACATCCCTTCTCTCATCCTATGATTTTGCTATACTTAGGGTGTACTTTACTCTAAGTATAGGGGGAATGTAGGACTCTCGGGTATTCTTTTGATTCTGTCTACCTCTGTTTTGCTGCCTATACTTAGGGATATTTTACCCTAAGTATAGGGGGGTAGACCCTATACATTCTTCACTCAGCTTTCCCTTCGTGTACAATCTGCTATAATTAGAATTATTTGATCCTAAGTATAGGGGGGAAATACTAAGATTCTGTTCATTCTATTCTTTGATTAGTCTTTGTATATGGCCTTCCTTTTCACTTCCCTATACTAAGCACGAGTTGTCTTCTTCATCGCTCTTGACTCTAAGAACATCGTTCGAGCTAAGTTTAGGGGGTGTGTATATATTTCATATATACTTTAGCCATAACTTGTACTTTGTGTGAGTGTGTTAATAAATAAAAATGGTTAAAAACCCAAAAATCCATAAAAATTAAAAATTTTTCCTTGTAAATAAACATTCTTTTATTGCACATACATAGCTATTGTACAAGTTATTTTTGTAAAAATGTTTGTAAAAACTTTTTGTGTAAATATTGTGTAAATATTTTCTTATCAAAATTATGTATATAGTACAAAATTTTTCCAAAATGTTTTGAAAATCAAAAGTTTGCAAAAACCTTGTGTAAATTTGTATACATATTTTGCAAAACTTGCATTCATGCATACATTCATGGTTTCGAAACATTTTTCAAAAATTTTGCACATGTGTAAATAGTTTGTAAATAGCATCTTTTTAAATACTTGTATAGTTTTTCCTGGATTATAGTTGACATTTAAACTAGCCTGGAGTTAAATTGGAAAATGGAGCTTGATTAAGATTATATCCACCTAATTATAAGAGGAACCTTATAGGGCTTAGGGTTAAGGCTTTTCAGGTCCATTGGGACTTAATTCTTTGAGTCCACTAGGCTATGATCAGATGTCATCTCAATGAGCCTAGGCAGAGCACTTAACAACACACGCATGACTCTCAGAGACAATGGCTTTATTTGCACCAGCACTTTGCACCTAACTCTCCACGGATGAGGTGGTGAGGAGGCAGTTTCCTTTGGCTTGGGGTAGCATATGAGGGTAGTACTTCTAGGCGGAACCTCTCTTCTTCTTATAGTGAAGGAAGTGCGTCTCAACTTGGTCTGGTAGTTATGAAGTCTAAAGACAGAAGCCGTGGGTTGCAATAAAGCTTCAAAAGAGGGATAGTCTACTGGCTCAAGAGGAAAAACTCCTTGTATATATGCTGCACCAAGTAAATATGTTGTACAGATGCACATGAAAAAAAAAGTGCAAAAAGAAAAGAACTCCAAAAAAATGGTGGGTAGGATTGAAAATTTAATAATCCCACCGGAGTGTATATAGTAAAATAAAGCAAAAGCTTATGGTATACATGTTCCAATCTCATGAAGCTTGCAACGGGAGACTCAGCTACACTGGTTAGAGCTCCCAAGGATACATGGCTACACTGGCCATGGTCCATTCTCTTCTTCCCCCTCTTCTTGAGCCTGTTGCACTTGAACTTAGAAGGGAATACCCCGCTTCTCGAGGAAAGAGTTGCTAGACCGAGGAATTAGAGTTACCGGGTTGAGGGAGGTTGTCATTTTACTACTTCTGAGGTGGAGAGCTATACCTCACATACACTGTACAAGGAAAGATTCATGGTCTTCAGGGTTTGTGTATGTAGACTTGTTCTGATCTGGATTGTTGAGGAGTCTTGACTATAGATTAGTGGATCTTAGAGGCTGTTAAGTTTTAAAACTAAGTCCAAATAAGGTTCCAACACATTAATAATCCAAAGATCTGATCGAGCTCCATATTTCAATTTAATGGAGGCAAGTTTAATTATCAGCATTGATCCATGCATTTTCTCCTCTTTTTCTTTTTTTCCTTTTTCTTTTTCACTTCTTTTTCAAATAAGTGTTTGCTAAGGGACTAGCAAAGTTAAGTATAGGGGGTGATGAATACCCATTCATCACTCTTTATTCTTTTATTTTAGCTACAAAACCTATACAAAACACATTGTATATTCATGTAAATAGCAATAATTATCGAATTGCATGCATCTTGTAAATATGCATATTTAGCATTTTTGTGCATAAATAAAAGAATAAAGAAATAAAAAAAGAGGGAAATATTTAGAATAAATATTGAGTGACCTAATTCCAAGGGAGGGCTCAGTATGGGCCTGACCGCAAAAACCCCAAGTAGAGAGAGATAGGGAAACTCAATCATGTGTACATATACCTATAAATAAATAAAATTATTTTTCCTCTAAATAAAAATAAAAATGTATTTTTTTGTTAATTTATACATATTTCTAAAAACTAAAACAAAGATAAAAATGGGAAAAACAAATAATAATAAAAATAAATAAAATTCCCTTCATCATTGTACATAGACCATGTGTATAGAATAACCTATCTATTTATTAAATAAAAATATGTATATATTCCACATTCCATAATGAAAATAAATAAAATAAAAATCATAAAAGTAAAAATAAAATAAAAAGAAATAAAATCAAAATCAAAATCAACTTTGTATATATACCATGTAAATATTTATATAAAAGTATTTATTTAACCCCTATAAATAAATAACAAAAATCAAATAAAAATACCCTTTTATTCCAAATTTTATTCTATAAATAAATAAAATATAAAATGGGAATAATTATATAAAAATAAATCATTAAAAATAAAAAAATAAATACATGTATATACTTGTATATAATAATAATATTTTGTAAATACCTAAAATATATTGCAAAAAAATAAATAAAAATCACTAGAAATTGATTTGAAAATAAATAAACATTTTTCATGTTTTAAGTTTTTCGAAAATAAATCATTTATTATTTTTATTTGAATTTACAAATAATTATCAAATGGTGACCTGTGATTGGTCCATAGGGGATGTTGACCCCCGGTCAACTCCCCCCTGGACCATTCACTCGCGGATCTCGCTCCAGACCCAATTTCTCCTAATTTCCCCCACATGATCCGATCACCGATTACCCAAACCCCAGGTCCTAAACATGCTCCGTGCATCCGAGACCCTCGCTCGACACCATGCCTAGGGGTCCGTGCTTCACCAAGCCGGACCCGACGCCTTCTTCTCGGACCTGCACCACTATATAGCTCCACCTCCGCTGCACAATTCACGCTATCTTTGGCGCTGCCCTTCGTCCCAGGACCTCTACCCTAATCCCTAGAGTGACAGCTATCGATTGGCGTGTCGAAGAGAGGAGAGGAGAGCTTCCCGTCACTGATCCGGCGACCCCTGTCGTCGTGCGCCGTCGTGAGGTGCACTGAGCCTCGGAACCCGACACTTCCACGAGGCAAGGACCCCCAGAGCTCCGCGAGCTCATCCCCAGTCGACAGCATCCGTCAGGTAGACCCGATTCCTTCTGGTTTCCCTTAATTTCTGATTTCGCCCAAATCCATTCTCCGCCATCGCCAATCAATTTCTCTCGCTCCGATCATCATTCTGCTCCTCCGACCCGACCATCATCTCCGTGAGACCCCTCTCCACCTTCTGCACCCACGCATCCACCTTGATTCGCCCAGGAACCAAGGCTCGACCTCCACCGCCGTCACCTCACCGGAGGTCGTCCATCTCGACTCGCCACCACCCATTTCACCTCTAACCGGGTCGAGGCAATTCGCCCTCGACCCGGGATGATTTTGATGCTTCTTTGCAGGCCAATGCGACCCATCTGAGGGTCTTCTCGTTCGAGCACAGAGGCCCAGCTCCGCCTTCATCGTTGGAGCTCCTCGGAGCTTCCCGGCCTCATCGGAGGGGCTCATTAGCTGCGGAGCACCTTGGCGGATCTTTTCCATATCTCAGCAACAGCAGGGGAGGACCTCAGCGCGCACAGTAGGCCGTTGAAGTTCACCGATGCCGAGTTCTTGGAGCATCTTCCCTCACCGTCCGATTGTGCCCACTCGCCCAGTTTTGATCTCGAGCGTCTACTTGCGAGGAGCCAACCACCGTCAGATCTTCCCTGGACTCGATCGGGACCGTTCGCTTCAACGAAGGGGTGCCCTTGCTCCAGCAACGCCAGATCATCCACGTGGCACCCCCTCATCCCTCTGATAATAAGGGGTAATTTATACTTAGGCCCCTCCTGTTTTTGCATTTCATACTTAGTCCTGTAAATATTTTAATCAGTTGTTTTTATTTTGGTAATTTTGCATTGAGGACCTTTATGTTTGAAACATTTATGTTTTAGTCCTTCTATATGTGGACGACGTGCATCGACACGTGAGGTTTTGGTTAAATTGCATTTTATCCCCTGTGTTTTCTGTGTGTTATTGTTTGAATGTTTTAAAATAGAAATTACACACATATCCCTCCGTGCCTGAAACACGTGCCCCGTGCGTGACTTGCTGGATATTTTGCAATTTAGGCCCTGGGTTTTATTTGCTTGTTATCGTTTGGCCCTGGAAGTAGTTTTTATTGCATTTAGGTCCCTGTGCACTGTGAACCTTTGTTTTATTTAAATAAAATATCAAATTTAACCCAAATCGCTTGAAATTTGGACACGTGGCTCCTGCCACTGTGTAAAAATTTTTCTAATTTTTGGGTACATTTTTTAGGCTTTTTCTTATTTTAAAAATTCAAAAACAGTAGTTTTTGCTTCTGTCCAGTTTAGAAAATCATAAAAAAATATAACAACTCTTTTAAAAATTCTAAAAAATTAGGAATTGTTAATTTTGGTGTGCTTGATTTTCTATCTTTTTTGTTATTTTTGGACATATAAAAACCCTTAAAATTGAAAAACCATTAAAAACTTATAAAAATTCTAAAAAATTGTAGAAAACTCCAAAAATAATAAACTCTTTTCCTGAATTTTCCTTATTGTTGCTATTTTTCGTACAAATCACTTTCAGGCTGTGAAAGATCCATTTGATATTTTTCATGGGTCTTTGAAGCCTGGCTGGACAGTAACACAATGTTTTTGCCTTCTTTGATTTTTATAAAATTATATAAAAAATAGAAAAATCTCAAAAATTCATCAAAAATACTAAAAAACCTAAAAAGCATAAAAATATTTTTGTTTGAATTTTCGGAGCATTCTAGAGTGTTTAAATAATTTGTGGTGTTTGCTTGTTTTTCACCTTTTCTTATTTTCCCTTATTATTAAAAATCTAAAAAAAATATAAAAATAATTAAAACCACCAAAAATACTTGTGTTTTCTTCTTAGACTACTTCGTAGGCCGCAAGGCCAATTCATGCTCCCTGAGTCCGACCCTGGGTGCTACACCAGGCTAATCTCATAGCCAGGACCGCTATTTTTGTATTGATTGATTTTCTATCTTTTTGATTGGTGGTCTGATCTTCATTTTTCTTGATGGAGCCGATTTCTCGAGTGACTGAGGTCGCAACGACCTTAGTAATCTGATTTACCTTAGTCGCTTGCGGGTTTTTCGGCTCGTCATTAACCACCATAGGATTAATCTCTATTCTTGAAACCGACTATCCTACAGTGGAAATGGAAAATCCTACACCCGATAATTGGAAGGCGCAATCCGCATGGAAGTAACGAGGTGGTATATATCATGGTTGCATCTTGTTGGCCATATCCAACACTTTGTTTGATGTATAATGTTCGTCCATGCAAACTGCGAAGGGACTATGGGAAGATTTGGATCGGAAGTATATTGAGAAATACTTCATCTTCAAGTTCTTAAAGTTTTCCATGATCGAAGGGAAGTCAGTTTTTGAACAGTTACACGAGTTTTTACTCCTTCTCCATGATTTAGAAGATGCTGAAATGAAACTTTCAAAGAAGTTTCTGGTCATGTGCATAAACAGAAAAGTTCCCCAAGTCTTGGGAAGACTTCATTATGACCCTGAAACACAAGAAGGGAAAATTCTTTATGGATGACTTGATAGTGGTAATTGCCATATAGGAGGAACACAGGAAACAAAAGCCTATGATTTTTGTCAATATTCAGGCCAAGGTCAATTTCATGACCACAAAGGACAATGATAAGAAGGGAAAGAGTTTTAACAACAATAAAATGAATTCAAAGAGCAAGATCTAGAAAAAAGCAAAGAATAAACCCTACTAGCACTGTAATCAGGTTGGGCATTGGAAGAATGATTGTTGTCTTTAAAGGCCCAAATTAAGACTGCAGATGGGAGTCCACAAGTGAATATGATCGCATCGGAACTTGGGACTAGCGAGGAGTATGTCTCTGTAAAATCTAAACTATACCATATCCATGATCCAAATGAATGGCCCTTGGATACGAGAGCTAACGTACATATCAATTCTGACAGAACTTTAATTTCTTCTTATCAGACCTGCAGTGGCGGGAATGCGAAGATGAGGAACGATCTGCGACCGGACAAGTCAACTTGAGGTTCTCCTCTGGATATGTCTGGACTTTGCATAAGGTACTGCATGTCCTTAACATGAAGAAGAATGTTTTATCTGGCTCCATCTTAGTTAGAAATGGTTTTGAATTGAACATAAATATAATAAAGTTGTCATTCTGAGATATGACATTTTTTATGGAAAAAGCTATTTGGGAGATTTTGATTTGTTGTTTAGAAGTAGATGTGATTTAGTAAATATTGGTGCATTGAATGTTTTAAATTCTAGATGCTCTGATTTTGTGCCTCATGTAGTTAATAATCTAGAATCTTGTGATCTAAGGCATGGTAGATTCGGACATGTGAATTTAAATTCAATTAAAAGAATGATGAATTTAGAGTTAGTCCCTAAATACACTATTGATAAAACTTAAAAACTGTGAAATCTGTGTGCAAACTAAGGCACCTAGGAAGTCTTTTCAGTCTGTCTCTAGAGATAGTGAGATCTTGTATCTAGTGCACACAGATATCTGTGAGATTAATGGTGTGTTGATCCGAGACAATAAGAAATACTTTATCACATTTATAGATGATCGCAATAGATACTGCTATGAGCTTTAGAAAAATTTCTTATATTTAAGAATGAGGCTGAGACACAAACAAGAAAAGTGCTTAAATGCCTTAGGTCAGATAGATGGGTTGAATGCACCTCTAACTTGTTTGATAAACAATGTAAGTTGTTTGGTATAGTTCATGAAGTTACGACCCCATATTCATCACAATTAAATATGATAGCAAAACGGAAAAATAGAATCTTAACTGACACGATCAATGCAATTTTGAATGTTAGACACACAAGCAAGGTCAAAACATGTGCCGGTTGTGCCTACATAGTTCTGGACTTCCAACCTATTTATGGGGAGAAACCTTGAATATGACTTGTCATATTCTGAATAGGGTTCCTCCAAGGTATATGGAAAAATGTCCTTGAATTTTGGAGAAATAGAAAACTGAGCTTAAGATATTTCAAGATATGGGGTTGTCTCGCTAAGGTTTTAGTCCCAGAACACAAGAGAAAGAATCTAGGTCCCAGAACACAAGAAAAAGAACCTAGGTCCTAAAACTGTTGATGTGGTCTTCTTAGGTTATTTGGAAAATTGCTATGCATATAAGTTCTTGATAATTCGGTCAGAGATACCGGGCATAGATGTCAACACTATTGTGGAACTCCGTGATGCTGCCTTCTTTGAGGATGTCTTCCGTATGAAGACTGGGATTCCTCAAAATCTGACCATTGAGAGTGTCTCCACATCAGGACTACCTGGCTTGTGCTTACAGTTTTGTTAAGGATACCAGCCTCTTGACCTGTATTTTTTGATGAACATTTGCTAATGGGTGTTATCTAGGATATGGTGATAGTTGCCGCTTGCTCACCAAAAAAGAGTAAATTAAAAAAATACACCCGATTCCAATGTTATACCTGAACTTTAAACAGTAACAATTTGGTTGGAACTTTAAGATTCGTCTCATTGAGACAAATCATAATGTCTGGGCAGAGACAAATCTTAAAGTTTGGGTACCATATTGTTACCTTTTTAAAGTTGGGATATGAAACTAAAATTGAGTTTATAGTTTAAAGACTTCTTTTGTAATTTAGATATAAAGTTATTTTGCGAAATAGGGAAAATCTTTCAACTTGACAAAAAAAACAAACAAACCGAGTTCCTCTGTCTCCCAGTTTGGGGCTTCTTCTCCTTCGGTCCATGATTCTACAAGCTTTCTCTCTCTCTTTCTCCATTAGCGAATAAAAATAATATGTTATTCTTTCTTCTCATTTCTTTATTTATTTAATGAGCGGATAAGATAAAATCTCAATTATCAGCAAGAAGCAATACGTGGCCATCATTTCATTCGCATAATTGCATTCACGTGTAAGGGCATCGGAATTAAGGTCGGAGGATCACACAGTGGAAAGAGATAAGGTAAGGTACCCCATACTTTGCATGCGAATAAATCCAAATAAAGGCAATGTTATCTCATCACAGAGGAGAAGAAAAAAGGTTAATTAAGAGGAATGAGAAGAAAGGGATGGAAGGAAAAGGTTGTGGATTCCATATCTGTGATTCAGATATGGATTGTGATGGTTATCATACATTGGATTCGCTTTCAAAACAGTATGCTCACATGCTAATTTTGATGGTCAATTGATTTTCCTTTGTCCAATGCAATATTACTAGAATATCTGTTTACTGTATTTGGAAAATTATGGATATGGATATCTGTATTTGAATAGTAATCGAATATAAATTGGATACGAATATGGGTTGCAGATTTTTCCGGATACGGATACGGATATGGTAATGGTTTGAATATCCGGATTCGGATCCGGATATCCGAATACAATATTTAATATTATTTTATATATTAGTTAATATAATATAAACCACAATCCTATGCTATTATATTAGTATTATATATTATATAATACACTATATTAATGATATTAATAAATTCATGAGCAAGAACAAAACTTATGAAATCATATCCTCTTTTTGCTTCCGGTCAGGAATGTAGGTTACCTCGACCCTTCCTTTTGCCATGATACAATTTATTTATATTTCATTGTCGTTTTTAAAAATCATTATGAACTTTGATAAAAAAAAAATCAATTCATATTCGTGTGTGGTCGTTATTCGATATGTATTCAGATTCCATGTTTATTAGATCCGTATTTGGATTTCACTCATTATTCGATTCATATTTGGATTAGCACTTTATTAGATCTGTATTCGGGTTCGTTCTTTATTCGATCCATATTCGGATTCGATAAATATCTGATTCGGATTCATATCCATATTTTTAAGGGTATGGTTTCCATAATGCATATCCGAATCATATTTATATCCGTATTCGTATTCGATAGAGATTAAGCGAATATGGAAATAGAAATAGGCATATATGATCCGTATCCGATCCGTTTTCCTTCATAAATATTATTGACAATTATTTGGATTTAGTGATCATGTAATTTAATGTGATTTTAATATGAGACCCACAGTGTGACCCTAAACTAACGCATAAATAACAATTAAATTGGTTTATTCCATCGAATATTCTTCAAACCAGCGACGATGATGACTATTTCTTATATCAGAACTATTTTTTATTCTTAAAATTCATAACAAAAGTTATATCGGCTGTCTTCTTGTTCTTAACATATTATATATTAATCGTAGGTAAATAACTCTAGCATTGATTAGAAGGAAAAATCTTAAGAAAACAATGGTGAATTTTCGCCAAATAACTCGTTGATAACAATATAGTAACGGAGATATTATTCGTTGTGAATTTCATATATCATTGGATTTGCAAAAGTAGTACTCGTTGTTATATATTTAATATAAAAAGTTGTAGCAATGATTTTCAATGTATTGTTTGTTATATCCCCATTTTATTGTTTTTGCATTTGCATAAAATGTTCGAGAAAAAATCTAAATAAAAACTTATTTTAGTATTGAGAATAATTAAAATCATATATTATTTGAAAAAATCATTGATGTTAAAAAAATGAAATTTAGGTTATAATCCTAAAACCTTATCCAATCACCGTATAACCCTTATATCTTTGCAATTACAACAAAACGCTTATAATCTAACTTTACTTAAAATATATTTCTCTATTCGAGGATTGCAGGATAAAGTTAGTAAGATCACGCAGGATTATTGTTTTTGTCCCATTACAAAAAATTATTGCACAAAAAAATCAGTAGCTAAAGCTTTTTGTGACGCAAGGTAGTTGCTACAAGAGTATTTCATGATACTATTTATCTAGCATTTTTACAAAAAAAAAGCTGTTAACCTCTCGTCTCTTTAGAAAGTAAGGTGGATCATTTTAAAGATTGGCCTTTTCAAAGGAATGTGATACTCTCAATTGATTCTTTCCTATTCATATCTCTTGGTTGGATAAATAGTCAAAAACATGTTTGTCAAAAGGATTGAAACTCAATCTTTCCACTGAGAATATTTTTGTAAATATCGATAGGCAACCGCATGATTGATTTGTGCCTCTAAAGGGTAAGACATGACAACCCCAGTGTTCCCCTTCTATCAACTTAGTCATACATATGCTTCCTCAAAAACATGGTTGAAATTGACCTCCTTGAAACTTCCTATTCTTAGAACAACATGAGCATGATCTCAAATAGTTATGGTGCAATCTCTCTCTCTATAACCTTGCCTCAAAGATGGTTGGAATCCTATTCTTGAATAAAATGAGGATTCTCCTTCAAAATTTTAGAAAATCCATCTTTCATAACCAAGAAAACTAATTATTGTCAACATAACCAATTCATCCAATGCTACTTATCAACTCTCAAATGTCTCATAGCTTTTATATGTGATTATTCGAGGTTCTCATTTGTATATCTTTTGGAAAGAAAAGTCAAAGATTTTGAATATTGTAAGAGATATAAATTTGAAGTAGAAATCAATTTAGGCAGATCGATCAAGGTGTTACGGATGAATAGAGGTGGTGAATTTAACTTGAGAGAGTTCAATAATTACTGCATTCAAGAAGGAAATATTAGACATACAATGATGTGTCACTAAAAATGGAGCGATGAAAAGAAAAAATTGAACATTGATGAATGAGGTTAAATGTATGATCTCGTATTACATACACAATATATTTCCTACCAATCCGTCGAGTCTAGACCTTATGAAATATGGAATGGAAAAAGGCCTCAATTAGATCATCTCTGTAGATGGGGATGTGATGCAGATGTCTTGATTCCATATCGGCTTAGAGACGAGCTTGATTTTAAGAAAATGAAGTGTTGTTAGCAATTCAGACATGTCCAAAGGATTAAGGTTCATGCACGAAGAAAGGAGACTAATAAGAGTCATTATGCTACTTTTCTTGAGAATAAAGAAAAAAAGCAACTAGAATCATAGGATTCAAAACCTTTAATAGATTTGTTTGATAATGATATCGACTCGGAAGTAGACCAGATCGGAACAAAAATTCTTTCAGATGTGGAAGATGAACTTGTGAATGATGATATCCCCTTGAAGGTTGTAGGTGAATCTAGACCACCCACTAGTATAACCGGCAACAAGAGACCCATAACTTAATCTGCTTGGATGGGTGACTATCATTTGTACTATTGCAAGGCTTCGTGTTTTGCTGTTGATGAGGACATTATGGATTGTAAAGATCCAGTGTCTTTTGATAAAGCAATGTCTTCATCGAAGTCGATATCATGGATGGCCATCATGAAGGATGAACTTGACTCGATAGAGAAAAATGATGTTTGAAAACTATGTGACTTACCAATAGTCAAGAAGTCCATAGGATGTAAATGGGTCTTCAAGAAAATGTAATGAGTTGAAGGTGCGATAATACAAAGAAAGATTAGTTGTCAAGGGTTATATACAAATAGATGGTATTGATTTTTAAGAAACATATTCTCATGTAGCCAAATTTGCATCGATAAGGATGATTTTGACCTTTAAGGGATTTGAAAATATTCTAAATGGGTGTTAAAATGGCATTTCTCAATGGATAATTAAGGGAAGTTATATACATGTAATAACCTGATAGTTTTCTGATAGATGGAAAGGAGGATGTGGTTTACAAATTAAAAATGCCTTGATGTTATAAACGCACAAGCAGTGGGCAGCTTAATATACGCAATGTTATGTACACGACCTAGTCTGGATTATCATATAAGCCTAGTAAGTATATATCAAAGCAATCCCAGACATGCATATTGGGAAGCCATCAAGAATCTGTCGATTTTTATCATTATATCTCTATATTATGTCATTCAAATTTCGTGTAAAACATATATTCCAACATCCTCCATCCAGATGAGGTCGATTTTAACAAATTTGCAATCGTTAAAAATGATTGTCTAGATGGAGGTCATAAGAGTCTTTATTTCTCGTGAAAGTGGAATGCCATAATATAGGAATATACTAATGAATTTCTACATATTTATTTTTCAAAAAAAATAAAAAACTGAGAAAAATAAGGCATGAGGAGCTAAGTTAGCTCCCCTCAGAAGGGAGTCCCGTGTTTCCATGTGTGTGTGTGTGTTGTGAGTGTGTGTGACATCATGTTCAAGATACTTGGTGTCCATACCTCCTATATAGAAAATATATATGAAACCATGTAAAGCAAAATATGCCAGTGATATTTTACCGACATATCGACGATATGTCGTTTCTCTAGCTTGTCGGCATGTTAGCAAAATCGGTATTTTCAGCCATAGTTGAGATATGCCTTGAAGCAACAAACCGATCATGATCCCATTACAACTTGGCCAACTCAATTTTCCCTTATGGATTTTTAGGATCCAATTAGAATATGTTTATTGTCTTTATAGTTGCGTGTGGTTGATTGCATGGTTGGATCATCTTTTACCATGGCTTCTGTTATTCTCTGCTTCACATCGAGAGTTCCATATAGATTTGTTTGTTTGAAGATTTTGCTTTATGTTGAGACCTCTCTCAGTAGACCATCCCTGATCTGATCCAAAACCGACAATGATGATGAAGTTTGAGGTCAAGAAGTTTGATCGCAACATCATCTTTGACATGTGGAAGGTCAAGATGGATTTGATTCTCATCCAACAAGATGTGGCAAAGGCGTTGAAAATCATGGAGAATATGCTTGCAATAATATTGAGTCAAAATGAGAAGGACGACATGGTTGCAAAGGTTAGGGCAAGCAAACAACTTTATCGATGGAATGATGTTCTTTGAAAGTTATGAAGGAAACTTCTACATCGATTATGTGGCTGAAGCATGAAGGCCTCTTGATGAAGAAGACCCTCACCAGTCACTGACATCTTAAATAATAACTCTTCATGCTCCTTATGAACAAATGTACATCAATTAAATCCCATCTAGATGTCTTTGTTCAATTATTTCAGAGTTAGAAATGTTGAAGAAGTTATTGAACACGAAGATCATGTGTTTCTATTATTATGTCCATTCAATCCTCGTACAAATACTTCATAGAGACCATGATGTATGTGAAAGATGAGATGTAGATGGATGATGTAAAATCATACCTTCTCTCCACAGAGCTAATGGACTATGAACTAACAGGTTACTTATCAAGCTACAAGAAGGTTGGCGTGCTCCATACGAGGGGCTTATACATGGAACAAAAGAAGCTTGACAAGTTGCTGGATGGAAAGAAAAAATTGGAAAACTTATATGGATACTGCAAGAAGAAATGGCATATGAATGAGGAATGATGAAAACTCTAAAACAAGGAAAAAAAGACTAGATAAAAGAAGATTTTGCACAATAAGCAAGTTAAATGGACATGAATGCAGAGGTGTGGGCTATTTTCTGATGGCGAGTACACCACATAAAATGAAAGACGAATGGATCCTTGATTCTGGTTGCTCCTACCATATCACACCTAATTGCCATTGATTGTACTCGTACATATCTATTGATGGAGGAGTTATCATTATGGATAATTATTCACAACCCATGTTGTAAGATTGGGAAGCGTTGAACTGAAGATGCACAATGGAACATATGTCATATTGACAGATCTTTGAAATGTTTCAGATATGACGAAGAGACTGATATCCCTTGGTAACCTAGAAGATAAAGGATGCAAGTATGATGGAATGTGCATTATATTGGTAGTTATCAAATATGGAAACTTTGTTATGTTTGCAACCTACAATCGTTTCCTCCACTTCAGAGACCGATCACACCAGACTGTGGCATCTCAGATAAGGACCTCTGAATGAGACATGCATGAGTATCCTCGTCAAAAGGAGATTTATTGGTGGTCAAGGCATGGGAAAGTTAGACTTATGTAAGAATTGTATTCTTCGTAAACATGCTTATGTATAGCTAAACATAGAACAAAGCCACTCTAGATTATATCCACTCCGATCTATGGGGTCTAAAAGAGGCCAACGAGCGGAGCGGTCGCGAGATCACACAAGGCAAACCTCAGTCGCTGAAGTGAATGCAGCTAAGCTCAATGGACGAACTCAACAATCAACCCACACAAATAATTCAAACAATCAAGGGAAAGTGTAAATCAAACTTTATTTTAACCCTATAAACAAGTATGTGTATTGTGGACAAGCAAGTAGGGTGTCCAACACAAAGAATAAGGGATGTAGCAGAGTATATTATTTATAAATAAATAATATAAGTGTATGTATGTATATGTATGCACAATATGTATTCAATGTTTTTATGGAATATTTAAATCTTTTTTATAAATTTTATATTATAATTTTTTTAGTCTTCTGATTTTTATTCCTTATTTTTTTAACATATAATAAATATATATGAGTATATGTATGTATATAAGGTAATATTTATAATATGGATAATATATAATAGTATATATATAATAAATACACAAAAATCAAAAAATATCCAAAAGAACAGTCCTTTTTATTTTTTAAAGGTTTTAAAATATGTATAAGATATTTATATTAATAATAATATGTATATATGTATATATATTAATATATATATAAGATATATATGGTATTATACTTATAAATATAAGTATATATAGTCAAAAAATTTAAAATAAAATCTTTTTTATCTTTACAATATTCTTCTATTTTGGGAATTTTCAGGGAATTCTTACTAATTATTTTGTCTTTTTTTTAAAAATCCACAACAGAAATTTAAATATGCCGAATTGATTTAACAATAAAAAATTACAAAGGATTCAAAATTTCTTAAAACCAATTTAATACATAGAAATATCTATATATAAAAATATAAACCAGAAAACTATTTTTTATTTTAGAAAATATTTTATAGTTATTTTAGAGTTAGTAATGTTTTGCTACTTTAGGGGGTTATTTTGATATTTTTTATTTTTATCTGGAGTGATAAAATAGGCTACTAAACATTAACTATTTCTTTAATTTTTAGAGTAGGTTTTATATTTTTTGTATTTTGTAAGTAAAAGAGAGAATAAAAAGGCTCTTTTGGATTTTTAGTAAATAGTAAATGCATGCAGAATTAAAAATACAAAAAGGAAGAGGGGGTTGGTTGCAATGCTTACCACTTAAGTGGTTTTACCACTTAAGTACCTTTCATCCAGTAGTTGATGGCATGCCTGATCCAAGGTCTCCTCTTGCATACCCCTTCGAAAAGGACCAACGAACCAGATTAGATATGGGGCATGCTCTTGATCGAACAGACAAGAATAGGTCAGTAAGAACACATGAAGAACCGGAGGACTACGACTTTTGACCTGGTGTTTCTCCGTGCTCAGACGGTGTCTTCTTGATCCAGCAGTGGCCGAAGGTGGCTGGTGCTCTTCCGCGTGCAATGGTCCACTCCAATGAAGCTGGGGCAGCCTGAAGAAGAATATGGAGCTACTTGGAATAGTTCCAGGTGCTCATTCGGGTACCAGAGGGTTCCTTGGTTCGTAAGATCTGCACTAAAATGATCCTAGGCTCGATGGCTACTCCCTCGACCTTGAATGAAGCTGAACTGCATGGAATGGAGAGGGGTGACGAGCCTCCGGCAAAGGATAGCAGAGCGAGACTCGATTTGCCAAATCTCGTGTGATTTGTGTTGATCACAAGGGGGAACATATGGAACAAATAACAGGGAGTCAATTGGGGTGAAAATTGAGGTGGAAGGATAGACAATTCACGGTGACTAGACCTGGAGTTCAAGCTCAATGTGATTTGGGAATTCTTAAAATTATGGATAATGACGGGATTAAAAATTAAAGACAGGAAAGAAATGAGATCCTAAATTATACTTAAAAATGGATGATAGGGGCCTTGATTTTGCTTGTCGATAAAAGGAATTTGAACCAGCCGGAGACCTCATCCATCAATGGGTGGATCATCACTTCTGATGCTCCTCCACGTTCAACTCCTCCAATCTTCAAGCTGTCACTAAGAAGGATCGAATGTAATGGAACTAAGGGGCTAAGGACATCAGGAGAGGGATCAAACTTGGTGGCGGAGTGGAGGAGGTTTATTTATAGGTTGTAAAAAGGATATTTGATCGAAGTGGCAGGCCGAATCGAGGAAGATGGCACAAATCTCTAGTTGTGGTGTGATTTATGGATGTTTAATCACCATGAATCGTGCAACACGCCAAGCTAGTGCATCATGAGCTCGAGCGGATAAATAAGCGAAGAATCGGGTCTGACAGTCTGAAGCTCCGGGAAGAAAGAAGGGGGTTAGTTGACTCGAGTTCAATGCGGGAAAGAACGTGATTGGTCCACGTGGATGATGAATCCCCATTCATCACTCTTTATTCTTTTATTTTAGCTATATATTTTGGCAAAACACCATGTAAATACTTGAAAATACAATAAGTTACCAAAAAGTATGCATTTGTTAATACTCAATAATTAGCATGCATTAGTGCAAAAATAAAAGAATAAAGAATAAAAGAAAAAGAGGGAAATATTTAGAATAAATATTGAGTGACCTAATCCCAGGAGAGGGTTCAACATGGGCCTGATCGCCAAATGAAATGAGTAGAGAGAGATAGGGACACTCAACCTTGTACATATGCCCTCTAAGTATATAAATAATTTATTTTTCACAAAAACAAAATAAAAATGTATTCATACTACTTGTATATATCTATAAATAAAACAAAATTTAGAAAAATAAAAACAAAATAATTTGTCTCTCTCCACCTTGTACATACCATCTATACATGTATCTATTCCTATTTATTTCATACTTGTAAATAGCTCATAAAAATAAAATAAAAATTATTTTATTCTCCAAATTTTATTTTGTAAATAAATAAAATATAAAATTGAGGTATTTATACAAAAAATAAACAAAATGAAAATTAAAATGAAAATAAATAAATATTTTATATATGTACATAATATAATATAATGTAAATACCTTAATTAATTTTTCAAAAAATAAACAAAAATCACTAAAAATAATTTGAAAAATAAGGAACATTTTTTCATGTTGGACCTATTTTTAAATAAAATCATTTTTTATTTTTAAATTATTTTACAAAGAATTTTGACCCCTGATTTTTTTGATTGGTCCACGGGGGACTGTTGACCTCGGTCAACTGCCCCTCTGGACCGTCTTCTTAGCGGATCCGATTTTTGTCCGTTTTCTTCAAATTTTCCCAACTTGATCCATTCACCATTCCTCTTGATTAGACGCTCCGATTATTTAGGATGGATCCATGACCCTCGCCTGCCGATTCCCTTAGGTATCCATTCCTCGATCCACGCGCCCAAGCTCCCATCTTCTCAGACCCTGCATCGTATATAGCCTCGAGGAGCCGTGTTCTTTTCCCGCATCTTTGTCCATTGCCTTCATCTCCTGGGATCTCCATTCTCCTCCTTGAGTGACAGCGAGCGAGTGAGAGTGTTGTAGCGAGGATTTGAGGCCGTTAGCCCTAGGTCCGGCGAGCCCTCTTGCCGTGCTCCGCCACCCGGTGAGCCAGAGCCTCTGGACGCGTCGTTCCATCGAGGCGAAGTCCCAGGAGGTAGCTGAACTCCAGCCCAGACGAACCCCTCCATAAGGTAACTTCGATTCCCTCTAGCTTGCGTTAATTTCCAAATTTTCGATTCCGGACAATCGAGCTTCATCGGATCATCTAGCGTCATCGGACCTTCAATTCATCATCCCGCCCACTCCTTCACCTTCACGAGACTCCTATCCATCTTCTACGCCCCTCCGCTCCCCCTGGTTCGCATAGGAACATGATCTAAGCCTTCACCCATTTCACCCGTAACCTGCTCGAGGCACTTTGCCCTCGACCCAGCAGTCTTCCTATGCAGGTTTAAATGCCAGAAGGCTTCATCTGGAGGTCTAAGCATCAGAGCACAGTCGCTCCAGGTCCTTGACGTCGCTGGGACACTCCAGGTGTCCTCGGCCCCATCGGAGCCTACTAGCAGCTGCGGACCATTGCCAGCAGTGTTTCGCCCATCAGAGCAGCACGTGAGGACCTCCCAGTCGCGCATATCGGCTGATTGAAGTTCGTCAGAGGCGAGTTCATCAGCGTTCTTCCAGGGAGCCTCCCAACCGTTAGATCGAGCCCCCCGTCAGTTCTAATCGTAGCCGTTCACTATCCGAGGATCTCGACCACCCGATCCATCTGAGGATCAGATCAGAGCCGCTCATCGTCGAAGGGGTATCGCCCGCTCTCACCCGTTTGATCCTATGTGAAGACTTCTCGACCGTCGGATTTGTAATAAGAATGGTAAATTACACTTAGGCCCTTCACTCTTTTGTTTTTCTTGTTTAGTTCTGTATATATTTTTCGCAGTTATTTTAGTTTGGACTTTTTGCACTATCGCCCATGTTGTTTTCGTTATTTTTACTTTGGTCCGTCCTGTCTGATTGCATGTGCGTCGTCACGTGAGTTTTTGTGATATTAGCATGGTTAGACCTGGACTTAATGAATGTTATGTTTTGATAAAATAGTTTCTATATTTGCATCCATGCCCCTGTGAGTGTTGATATCAGACATGTGATGAATTTCATGTAAAAATTGCAGTAGGCCCCGTGGACTTTTCACGCGTGTTATATTTTAGTCCATGGAACTTACTTTCCTTGCAACTAGGTCCATGTATGTTGTATGTGTTTGATTGGTTGAAATAAATATCAAATTGCATCCAAACATCATGAACACATGGCTCTTGCCATGTTGTAACATTTCCATGAATTTTTGGGCTTGTTTTGTTTTTATTTTATATTTTTAAAAAATCAAAAACCCAAAAAATGCTTCTGTTCAGTTTTAAAAATCAACTAAAAATATTAAAAACCCTTTAAAAAATCAAAAAAATATTGTGCGTTTGTTTTTGTATGCTTTTACTTCTTTCCAAGTTTCGTTGCTTTTGGATTTATAAAAACCCTAAAAATTGAAAACAATAAAAAACTTAGAAAAATCATTAATAATTATTAAAAAATAAAAAAATACAATTTCAGTTTATGTAGTTAGTATTTTATTTATAGTTTACAATAAAATTGTTGCTTGAATTTTATAGGCTATTTAGATATTTTTAAATAGCCTTTAGATTCGGGTTGCACGGTAGCTTGTATTTTTCACCTTGTTTCATTTTTATAAAATCAATTAAAAAACAGAAAAATCTAAGAAAAATGACAAAAACACTTGAAAATTTATAAAAACCAAAAATATTTTTATTTTAATTTTCTGACCTGCTTTGGTGTATCAAATAAACAATTGTTTGTGTCCTTTCTTAGTATTTTTACCCTTTTTCCAGATATTAAAAATAAAAAAATTAAAATCTAAAAATCCACCAAAAATACTTGTTTTTGAATCCCGACTACTTCGTAGATTTTTCCAAATCGTGCTCCTTGTGTTCGACCCTGGTAGCTATACCAGGTTAAATAAAATAGCGAGACCACTATTTTTGACCTAGCTTATTTGATATTTTGATTGGTGGACTTGAATTTTTCTCGATTGACTTAGCCTCACAGTTCGGGTCGCAACAACCTTATTTACACCTTAACCCGGTAGCAAGATTTTTAGGTCATCAGAATGCCAACCAGGAAATTCCTTGGCTATTTTTTTGTAAAATCAGAAATAAATAATAAATTAATCGATTGATTTTTTAAAATAAAAAACTTATTTGTAATTTAATGTAGTTTTTTATACATAATTTCTATTTTTTTTGAGGTGATTTATTGTAAGTTAATATTTGCAATAAAAATATAGGTATATATACCAGTATTTTGATATTTTTATTTTTATTTTGTGCTTTATATTCTATTATTTTGTACATTAATTTAATATATTTTTAATTTATATAATTACACTTAGATATTTTTATTTTATTTTTCTGACATTATTTGTGTACTTAATTAATTGTGTGCATATATTATATATAGGTATCCTTTCCATATGTATTGAGATATATTATTTATTTTATTTTATTTTGATGTTTTATTTTATTGTAATTTTGTGCAAATGTTCTAAAGAATGTATACAAAGTTACAATAATAAAATAATTTGAAAAATAGATAGAATAGATATATTGAGTAAAATATATAGGTATGTTGCATAATAGGGGCCCAAAACCAAATTTTCGCATCTTAACTACAAATTTAATGAATCTCCTATCAGTAAATAGTTTATTAAAAGTTATATACTATTAAGGTGATTTTGGTTGATGCAATATAGAGAATATACAAGTCTGTGAAGTTTTTATTCTGGATTTTTATTTTGTTTGTTTCGGGCACACTATGCATTATTTTTTGTGAAATCAATTTTGTACTTTTCTTTGTATTTTTATATACAATATTCATGTTGAGGGTTGTATTATTTGAGGTGTAAAAATAATATAACAAAATAGGTCCCAAAAATTAATTATTGATGAATTACACATTAGGGTTTTGATATATTGTCTGTACAATTTCTCTGCGCAGTCTCCTCCAATTTATTCCTCGTCGACCAAGTCATCATGATGACTTGGTCTCGGAGTCTAGGGTCATCCAATACCTATGGTATCTCATCTATTTTCCTTTTCTCCCTTTATTCTTTTATTTTGAAGTTAAACATAATAAATATACAATATTTATATAGTAATTTGTACAAATTATAGAGTGTTTATTTTGGCAAACTAATGATATATACATGCATTTAGCGAGGGATTTAAGGCCAAATGAAAGAATAAAGGTGATGAAATGGAGATTCATCACCTCCATATACTTACCTTTGCTAGTCCCTAGCAAACACTTGTGCCTATAAGTGTAGAAAAAAAAATAAAGAAAATAAAAAGAAAGAACATGGATTGATTTTAACTTTTAAATGTGTCTTCATAATATCAAAGTTTGGAGCTCAATTGAACCTTTGGATTTTTAGTTTGGTCGGAACCTTATTGGGAATCAGACTTGAAACACAACAGCCTCTGAGAATTACAAACTCTATCGAAGTCTCCTTAAAAGTTAGGTCAGAATAAGTCGATGTAATACACAGTCTCTTATGACTATGAGTCTATCGTGTACGGTGTCAGAGATATATAGCTCCTCTCGGATGAAGCGATCAAAGTCAGAATTTTCCGACAAGGTGACCCTAACTCTCCTATCCAATAACTCTTTCCTCGAGAAGTGAGGTATTCCCTTCTAAGTTCAATTACAATCGGCTTAAGAAGAGGAGATGGAGAAGAGAATAGATGGTAGATAGTGTACCAACCTATCATGGGATGGTTGACCAGTGTAGCCAAGTCATACATCTACAAGCTCATATGTATATGTGACTTTTAAAATCGATATTGCTTATTGAATACATACATGCTCCGATATGAATTGATTTTTCTTTGATTTGTGTCCGTCTATTTTTTTGGAGTTTCCGATTTTGTATTTTTTTAATACTATATACAGCAACATTTACATAAGGATTTTTTTCACTTGAGCCTGTAGACTATCCTTCTTTTGGAGCATTATTGCAACCCACAACATCCTGTTATTAGACCTCATGGTTATTGTATCGAGTTGGGGCACAATGGCCACGAAATCATGACTTTGTATGTTTCTATTCGCTTGTGTCTCATACCAGCAAATCCAGCAATCTACAATTTTAATTAAGTTGAGTAAGGAGTAAGGTGCAGGTGTGCAAGTAAGGACATTATCGGCAAGAGTCATGCGTGTGTTTCGAAATATTCTACTAAGGCAGTCAAGACGACACTGATTCAAGTTCCATGGTCTCAAAGAATTAAGTGTAGTAGACTTGAAGCGCCTCAATTCTGGTTCCTATAAGGTTCTTGTGATTAAGTGGATTAAGGTCCAACCAAGCTCCAATCTTCGGATTTTATTTAGAGTAGTTCAATTGTTATTATCACTTCAAAAAATGCAAATGATATTAAATGCAAATAAAAATCTTTTTGTGAAGCAAATGTCTGATTTTGAACTTTTTATGGATTTTTGAAATAGTTTTGCAATTTTTTTACAAATTTTGAAAATATTTTGTAGTTTATTATGTATTTTTGTTTTACAAATTTTAAATGTTTTTTTCAAAAACAAAAGCTTTAATAAAAGAACTATGTGCAGATATTTCACGGGAATGCATCTTGTTATTTATAAGGATTAGGATTCACGAATTTATAGAAGTTAAGTTAGTCATTATTCACATGTTTTTATTCCATGTTTGTAATGAACCTTTATTTGATATAAGTATGTACATGGTTCTAAAAATAATTTGAAAATATTTTTACAAATATTTTGACAAATTTGACAAATAATTTTTGCGATCATTTACAAAATTTAAAAATCATTTTGCAAAGATTTTTCAAAATATTTTTACAACCATTTTCCAAATCATTTGTAAATAGATTTTTTAAATTATTCACACAAATGAAAAACTTAACAAACAAAATGTTTTTACAAAGGTTTGAAAAATTCTACCTAATATTTTCCAAATAGTTTTTCAAAAGATTTTTCAAAGAGATTTTCCTGCCATTTTTCAAACAATTTACAAAATATTTTTAATTGGTTTATTAAACACTATATACAAAGAATTTGAGGTGTGATAAAGATTTTTATTAATTTGCTATATTATTTAAAATACGAAAGTACGAGTTATAGCTAAAGTATATACAATGTATATATGACCCCCCTATACTAAGCTTGAACTATGTCTTCATAGAACGATGAAAAAAGGAAGACATAGTCCTACTATGTATAGGAAAGTCTATACTACAAAGACTGAATGAGAAGTCCATCATCCCCCTATACATGGCATAAATTAATCCTAAGTATAACAAATTATACATAAAGCTGAGTGTCAATGGTACGAATAAAAAAATGTAATCATCAGATTGGACTGTCTCCCCCTATACATAGGGTAAAATATCTCTAAATATAGAAAGAATATCAAGAGTTGAAGAGACGTGTAAGAGATCAAAGAATGAGCACCCGTATACACTCATTCCCCTATACTTAGGATGAAGTGAATCCAAGTATAGTGATGAATGGGATGAGTGAATATTTCATAAGAATGATAGAATGAAAAATGAAAAGAAGAAAAGATTAACTAATCAAAAATATTTTTATTTGCCATGTATGAATTTGTAGGTGTTGCAACTTGAAGCTCTTCATCGTAGACCACCTAAATAAAGTCAACCATGGACATGATGGTATCATGCTCAAGATAAGGCTTCAAAAGTTGTCCATTGATGATGAAAGGTTGTTGTCAGCTGACAAACAAGATATGACTAATCTCCCATTGTCATGCACATGCTTCACTATGAACGGCCAGGTCCACTTTCTCTTCATCTTTCCTAGGAAAAACTTCAACTTTGCATCAAACAACCAACCCTACTGATCCAACTTGAAAGTGTTGCGACGGATATGATTGTCATGTCACTTCTTAACCTTCTCCATGTACATAAGGTTGTTGTCGTCAGCATAGTCACGGGATTCAAGTAATCTGTTCAGATCGAGTTTTCGGTTCTTTCTTGCTTTCTTGGGATCCAAATTGCATATATTTATTGACCATAAATATTTGTGAATTAGTTCAACAGGAAAATGACATGGCTTTCCATAGGCAAGGCGGTAGGGAGACATTCTTAAAGGTGACTAGTACGTAGTTTGATAGGTCCATAGAACCGAATCAAGCAGTTGACACCAGTGAATTTTTTAGTTTTAACAAAATTAATTAATTAATCTATTTATTATTTATTATTGAATTTCTAAGGAGTTTTCACCAGGGAGTTTTTCTGGCCTCCCCATGTTGACTCGGGTCAACTAGCCCCTTTTTCTCTTCCTCGAGACGTGAACTGCCAGACCCACGAATTCTTCCCATTTTCCTACTTAAGTACATGATGCTCAACATTGGCGTGTTGCGTGAAGTGTGGAGATTGAACCTCCATAATTCATGCCATGCCTTGAGATCTTGTCGATATCCTTCGATCCTATCATCGTCTTCATCTAAAAAAACTCCCTCCAGTTGCCTATAAAATGACCTCCTCTGCCATTCTTCCAATTTTGATCCCTCTTTGTCGAGTCTTTGCCCCTCAGGTCCTCTAGATATCTTTGCCTTGGTGACAGCAAGTGAAAGATCGAATTGTAGTGAGGAGGAGTCGAGGAGGAGGTGATCCACTCACGCTGGAGAAGCTCTCCGTTTGGTTCAGCTTCTTCAGTATTTGGACCAAAGAGAGGTCCTATCTTTCATTGTTAGGTAATGTCTTAGCCCTCTTTTCATTTCCAATCTTAAATTTTAGTTTTAGTAGCATCTTTAGGTTTAATTTTAGAAATCCCCAATTTACCGGGAGCTTAAGCTGTAGGTCAAATTCCATTCTCTCAGACCTGGTCTCCGATCCATTTTCATACCACTTCACCTCGAGTCACGTAGCATTTTGGTGTAGGCCCAACCTTGGCGACCCATCTGAAATCTCATTGAAGACCTGGAGGAGCTCTAAGTCGTTTGGACCCATCAGAGCTCCCCGAGCGTCCTCGACCTTGATAGTGAGCACCTGCACAGGAAGAGGAGTATCATAAAGCCATGCCACCTGTCGGATTGAAGATTCACTGTCGAAGCACGGAGAACGAAGAGATCAAAGGTCGTCGAGGTGTGTTCTTCGATCGTTCTTGCTGACCACCTCTCGATCGTCCAATCAAGAACACAACCCAGACCTAATCGAAGCTGTCCAATTTAATCGAAGTGGTGCGTGAGATTGGCCCTTCGATCAGACACGTGGTGCCTTACAATGGTTAGATTGAAGTGCTTTAAGTGGTAAAATTTGCAAACATACCCTATGCCTCTTTTGTATTTATCAAGTAATATTGTAAATATATAATTACGTTCAAAATTTTGTGTACAAATTATATGTGAGCCCCTAATCCTTTTAAATATTACACTTTATTCATGTGCCAGGTCACCTCACGTGGCCCCTAATGTGAGTGGACATTTTGCACTTGAGCCCCTCTGGGTTTTGTAATTACTACTTAGTCTTGAAATATCAAGTTGAGTTCAAAATTTGTGATTATTTTGCACGTGCTCTGCTCCCAGCCTTTATTTTATATTATAAATATGCCCCTTATATCTTGATTTATTTTATTTTTACATTCTTATTTTCAAAAATATCTCATGTGCTCTAAAAAAATTGTAAAAATAGGTGAAGATGTCTGATGCCATGCTTGTTCATGCCATATATTCCATTTATCACTTTGCATTCATTTTCTATTTATTAAAATAAAAAAGCAATTTCATACCTTAATTAATATAGAAAATGCAAAAAATTAAACCTCTTTGAAAAATTCCAGAAAAATTACTTATCGTTTGCCTATTTTATCACTTTAGACCAAAAATCAGAAAAAAAATCGATAGAAACTCGAAAAATTAGCAAACCCCTGCAAACCCTAAAAATATTATAAAATATTTCCTAAAAATCCAAAAAAATAGTTTTTGGTCGATATATATTACTATATATTAAAATTAGTTTTGAGAAATTTTGAATGCATTTGGTATTTTTAATTCCCATATAAATTCGGTCAAGATAAAAGTCCCTATTTTGGACTTTTTCTGATTTTTTAAGCACAAAAAATAGCAAAAATTCCCATTTATTTCACAAACATAGAAGAAATTTAAAAATACAATAATATTTTATTTTGAATATTTTAAATATTTATACCTATATTTATAAGTATAATGCCCTATATTTATGCATATTATATATGCTTATTATTATTAATTATTATAAAAATTTTATAAATATTTTAAACCCTTTAAAAAATAAAACAAATTATTCTTGTTTATATTTTCTTATTTTTATTATATATTATAGATATATTTTATATTACCTATATATACATATTACGTTATATTACATATATACTCTATATATTATATATTAAAAAGAAAAAAGAAATTAAAATCATAAATTGAAACGAAAAAATATGAAATAAAAAAATAAAAACTATTAATTAATTAAAATCCCACAAAGACATTGACTACATGTTGTTCACATACACATACTCATGTTATTTATATATGAATAATATACATGATACGTCCCTTATTCCATGTGTTCGACACCCTACCATATTTGTCTACTATACACACTTGTTTGTAGTGTTTTATAGTAAATTTTGATCCACTTGCTTTTTTGCAAAGTAAAAATTATTCCCAAGGAAGTTAAAGAGCAAGTGGATCGGGGCGTATAGAGTGAAGCATGTGCATGACAATTGAAGCATTATAATATCAAATTTCTCAGCTGACACATAGCCCTTTGTCATCAACAGACAACTTCTGAAGCCTTATCTCGAGCATGATACATTCATGTCCATGACTGATTCAATTTAGGTGGTCTATGATGAAGAAATTCAAATTACGGCATCTACAGATTCAGACATGGCTTCCAAAAATATTTTTGACTTGATAGTCTTTTTTTCTTTTCTTCTTTTCATTTTCATTCTTTCATTCTTTTGATAAGTCACTCATACCATTCATCACTTCTATACTCGGGATATGCTTCATCCTAAGTGTAGGGGGGATGAGTATATACAGGTGTTCATTCTTTGATCCCTCGCATGTCTCCTCAACTCTTGATATTCTATCTATACTTAGGGATATTTTACCCTAAGTATAGGGAGAGATAGGCAAATTCGATGATTTATTTATCTGTTCTAACCCTCGACCCTCCATGCTTTTGTATATAGTTTGTTTTACTTAGGATAAATTACTTCTAAGTATTGGGGGGACGGTTGAGTTCTCATTCTTTATTCAGAAGTTGTAGTATAAACTTTTCTATACTTGGTACCAGTTATGTCTTCCTTTTTCTCTATGATCTATGAGGACATAGCTCAAGCTAGGGGGGATGTATATACTTTATATACTTTATCCATAAATTGTACTTTCGTATTTAAGATAATAAGGATAATTAATAAAAATTAATGCATATAAAAATTCTTTATAATAAATTGGTTCAAAATGTTTTGCAAAATGTTTAAAAAATAGTTGGAAAATCCTTTGAAAAACCTTTTGAAACTGTTTGGAAAATATCTTATAAAATATTTTAAAACCTTTGTACAAATGTTTTTGTTTATAAAAATTTTCTTTCATTTGTTTGAATAAAGTATTTGGAAAGTCTATTTATAAATGAGTTGTCAAATGGTTTAAAAATACTTTGAACAATTTATGCATACTTTATGCATACTGTTTGAAAAAATATTTGCAAAATGATTTTCAACTTTTGTAAATATTTGTAAAAATTATTTGTCAAATTATTTGAAAAAAATAAAGTTTTCAAAATGATTGTCAAAATATTTTCAAACTATTTTAGGACTGTGTATGTATTTATAGCAAATAATAATTCATTACAAACAATTGTATAAAAATATGTGAATAATGACTAACTTAGTTGGTGTAAATTCTTGAAGCTTAATTCTTGTAAATACAAAAGCACTCACATGTAAATATCTGCACATAATTATTTCACTAACCTTTTTTTATTTCTGGAAATCCCTAAAAAATTGCAAAACCCAAAAACACATAAAAATTTTCAAAAGTTTTCAAAATTTGCATAAGGATTTGCACAAAATTCAAAAATCCCATAAAAGTTCAAAATCAGAAAATTGCTTCACAAAAAGAGTTTTTATCAAAATTGCATAGCATTCAGAATGATAATGACAATTGAACAAGTTTAAATAAAATTTGAAGAATGGAGCTTGGTTAGACCTTAATCCACTTAATCACAGGAACCTTATAGGAACTTGAATTGGGGCACTTCAGTTCTTGTAGAGTTAATTCGTTGAGACCACAAGATCAGGTTCAGTGTAGGCTTGACTGCCCAAATAGAATATTTCCGAACCAATGCACGACTCTTGTCAACAATAACCTAACGTGCACACCTGCACCTTGCATCTTGCTCGACTCAGTTGAAGTGGTAGAGGGTTGGATTTGCTGGCACGAGACACAAACGAATGGAAACATATGAAGACACGATGTTGTGGCCATTGTGCCCCAACCAGATCCAGTAGCCATGAGGTCTAATGACATAATGTTGAAGGTTGCAATAATGCTTCAAAAGAGGGATAGTCTACTAGCTCAAGGGAAAAATCCATATGTAAATGTTGTTGTATATATTATTCAAAAAAATGCAAAATCAAAAACTCCAAAAAATAGACGGACAAAAATCAATGAAAAATCAATTCCCGTCGAAGCATGTATGTATTCAATAAGCAAGGCTGAGCTTTAAAGACAAATATGTATGTAAGGCTGCAGTCGAATGACGTGGTTACACCGGTCACACATTATAGGATAGGTATCTACACTAGCTACCATTCATTCTCTTTCCACCTCCTCTTCTTGATTCGGTTTTACTTGAACTTAGAAGGGAATATCCCGCTTCTTGAGGAAAGAGTTACTGGATTGGGGAATTATGATTACCATATTGGAGAAGCTTGACTTTTACCGCTTCAGTCGAGAAGAGCTACATATCACTAGATAGACTCAAAGTCATAAGGGAATGTGTATGGCATTGAATTGTTCTGACCTGGCTTTTGAGGAGACTTGAGCAGAGTTTCGTGATTTCAGATACTGTTGCGTTTCAAGTCTAGTTCCCACTAAAGTTTCGACCAAATCAAAAATCCAAAGGTCCAATTGAGATCGAAACTTTTATATTTTCAAGACAAGTTTAAAAGTTACAATCAATCCAAGTTCTTTCTTTTTCTTTTCTTTATTTTCTTTTATGCACTTATAGGCATAAGTGTTTGCTAGGAACTAGCAAAGGCAAGTACAGCGGGTGATGAATCCTCATTTCATCACCTTTATTCTTTCATTTTAGCCATAAATCCTTAGTTAAATGCATGCATATATCAATAATTTGCAAGAATAAACACTCTATAAATTGTATGATATACTGTATAAAATATTGTATATTTAATGTATTTAATTCTAAAATAAAAGAATAAAGGAAGAAAAGAAAAAGAAATGAAATATCATAGGTATTGAATGACCCTAAAACTTGAGATCCAATCATCATGATGACTAGGTCGTCATGAAATAAAGTAGGGGGATATAGGGCGGAAGAATTGTACAGACGAAAATACACAAAATCCTAATGATTTCATTCATCAATAATTTCTTTTTAGGACCCATTTTATTTTATTATTTTTATGCATAAAATAATAAAATTCTTGACATGAATATTGTAGATAAAAATACAAAGAAAAATAAAAAATTGATTTCACTGAAAAATAATGCACAATGTGCCCAGGATACACAAAATAAAAACTTTACAGATATGTATCTTCTCCATATTTTATCAAAATTGACCAAAATCACCTTTAATTGTATATAAAATTTAATAAGATATTTGATGAAGGTGGTTTCATTTTACTTGAAATTAAGATACATAATTCAGGTTTTGGGCATCAATTATAAATATACTTAATAATATTCAATATATTTAATCTTTGTATTTTTACTTTCTTTTATTTTGACAAAATTTTCGATATTATTTGAAACATACGTACATTACAATAAAATAAAACTATTAAAATAAAAGGTAAATAAATCAATTACATCAAATCTATAGTATACTTGTATACACCTACATAATAAATACCCATATTTATTTAAGGGTACAGATAAATTCAGGAAAATCCAATAAATATTTAAATGTTTGTTAAAATAAATTAAAAATATATAAATTACATGTATATAACAATAAATACAAACTAAAAATTAAAATACCAAAATACCGGTATTTTTACCTATGTTTGTACTTGTAAATATTAACTTATAGTAAATAAACTCGAAAAAATAAATAAAAACAAGAATAAAATACTACATTAAATTACAAAAATTGTTTATGTTTATAAAAATTTAATTAATTGTTTATTATTTACTACTGATTTTCCAAGAATTTTTCACCATGGAATTTTCTGTTTGGACCACGTAGACCAACGAGAAGCTTCCCCTATTGACTCTGGTCAATTGACCTTATTCTCTCTTCCCAGAGCTGTAAACTGTCAGACATGAAATTTCTTCCCCCTTTTCCCAAATGAGATCATGATTCTCTACCTTCACGTGTTATGTGAAATTGTGGATATTGAACCTCTATGATTCACGCCATGCCTTGAGATCTTGTCGAACTCCCTCGATCTGATCGGCATCTTCATCGAAAACCACTCCCTCTAGCTGCCTATAAAATGACCATCTCCGCCATTCTTTCAATTTTGATCCCTCTTTGTCAAGTCTTAGCCCCTCAGGTCCTCCAGATATCTTCACCTTGGTGACGGCAAGCGGAAGATCGGATTTGCAACGAGGAGGAGTCGAGAAGGAGGTGATCTGCCCATCACCGAAGGGGCTCTTCGGATGGTTCAGCTTCTTTGGTCTTTGGACCAAATAGAGGCCCTATCTTCAGTTCTTAGGAAATATCTTAGCCCTCTTTTCATTTGTGCCTTTAATTATAGTTTTAGTCATGCCTTTATGTTTAATTTTAGAAATCCCCAATTTTCTTGGAGCCTGAGCTCCATGTAAAATTCCATCATCTCAGACCTTGTTTTGACCCATTTTTATACCACTTCACTCCCTAGTGTTCCCCATTAATCACTCCATCTGATCAACTCAGATCCATCATGGATCTGGGATTCGAGTTCCATTTGTCACCGAACACCGAAGCTCGTCGGCATTCACCCATTTTCGTCACTATAAGCTTCATTTTTGAGCCGAAATGAATTGCCTCGAGCGACGTAACAATTTGGTGCATGCCCCAACCTTGGTGGCCCATATGGAACCTCATTGAAGACTTGGAGAAGCTCCAGGTCATCGGAAGCCATCAGAGCTCCTCGGGTGTCCTCGACCCACTGGTGACCTACACACTCGGTGGGATATCAAGAATCCACACCACCTGTCGGATTGAAGATTCACTATCGAAGCACGGGGAACGAAGATATTGAAGGTCATTAGATGTGTGTTCTTCGTTCGCTCTTGCAGACTACCTCTCGATCACCCGATCAGGAACATGACTCAAACCTAATCTGGACCGTCTAATTTAATCGAAGATGTGCGTGAGATCGACCCTTGGATTAGACAAGTGGCGTGCGTACAACGGTTGGATTGAAGTACTTTAAGTGGTAAAAATTGTAAACATACACTCCGCCTATTTTGTATTTATCAATTAATATTGTAAATGTTTAATTATGTTAAAAACTTTGTGGATAAATTGCATGTGAGCCCCTGGACCTCTTAAATATTGCACTTTAGTGTTGTGTCAGCTCACCTCACGTGCCCCCCCCCCGGAGTGGACATTTTGTAAGTGAACCCCTCCGATTTATTAATTACTATTTAGTCTTGAAAAATCATGTTGTAGTTCAAAAACTATGGTTATTTTGCACGTGGCACCTGCATTTATTTTATATTACAAATATATCCCTCCCAGCTTGATTTATTTTTATTTTTGCATTTCTATTCTCTAAAAATAGCTCTGGTGCTAAAAAAGATTTGCAAAAATAGATGAAAATATCTGATGCAATGTATGTTTATGCCAAATATTCCATCTAACATTTTGCATTATTTTCTTTTAAAAAAAAAAGCTATTGTATTCCATGGTTGTATTAGAAAATACAAAAGAAACTCAAAAATTAACAAACCCTTGCTAACTCTAAAAAAATTATAAAATATTTTCTAAAAATAAAAATAGTTTTCTGACTGATATATATATATATATCTAATAATATACATTAAAATTTTTTTTGAGAAATTTTTAACTCATTTGCTATTTTTAATTCTCAAATCTATTCGACCAATTTAAAAGTTCATATTTTTAGACTTTTTCTGGTTTTAAAAATAAAAAATTAGAAATAATCCCTAGAAAATTCAAAAAAACATAAAATATTTATTTTATTTTGAAATTTTGGAGTATTTATCCCTATATTTATAATTATGATACCCTATATATATTATTATATATACTTATTATTATTATTAATTATATATTTTTTAAATATTTTAAACTCTTTAAAAAATAAAAAGGATTGTTCTAGTTTATATTTGTCTGATTTTTATTATATATTATATATATTATATATATGCATATAACATTATATTACATATATACATAGTACAAACCTCTTAACACCCATTGTTGTTGAGAATGGGCCTTTGATTTCCCAAGGACGTCCACGCACTCACCAGCACTCACCACCAGCTTGCAAAAACACCAAGTCTCCAGATCATTTGAATTGTGTATATGGAATAAATCTTGGAAATAGAAAAACATGGTAGATATGTGTTATATACATTTCTAAAGATAAGCTAATGGATTTCACAAATGAGGAAGTAAAAATAGAGTAAATTACACAAAAGTCCATGAATTATGCACCCGATATCAGTACCGTACTTGAACTTTAAAAGGTAACATTGTGCTACCTGATCTTTAATACTTTATCTCAATGTGGTTTCGAGCTATTGTTATTTAAGATCGGAAAGATCAAATGATCAACTAAATTTCAATAGCCAATGACCATACATTGAGACAAATCATAAAGATTGGGTATTATGTTGTGACTTTTTAGGGTGCGTTCGGTTCAGAAATAAGTATGAATAAGGGTGAGGAATAAGCTGGAATAAGGTATTATTCATGTTCGACTACAAGGATATGAATTAATAAGGTGAAATAAGGGTACGTATATAGGTTGAGGTTTTTTTGGAAAAGAATCCCAATAACCTTATCATCACGCCATAATTGCCATATTATTTCCTCACTGGATGAGATTTAATATTCCATTCATTTCCCTCATTGATAGGCTTAAAATCCCATCACCCTTTCCATTCTCACATCATTTTTTAGCCACCAACGTGAGCCTTGAGAGAGAGAGAGGAAGAGGAGGAGAGGGAGGTAGGGAGACAGATCTTACCAGGTGTCCTTTGTCATAGGGGAAAGCAGCATCGAATCGAAGGAGGAGGAGATCGTGGATAGAGGGTTATGCAAAGGTATACATCGGGTTAGATTTATACATATGAACAATGGTCAAATTCAAATGTTGACCTGTAAAGTGTATGTGTCAATACTTTGAACAAGGATCACATTCGAAAACCACCGTCAAATATCCGTATTCGATTGTAGATTAATACACATGAATATGGGATTCCATTGGATTGACCTAACAAAATATATGTGCGTAACATTAGGGTCTGCGCTATCATAATAATATACTATAGAAATATATCTTAATAGTTGCAAGTTGTCTTGCTAATGTAATCCTATGATATCTCATACAATCGATTAGTTAGTATCCGCAACATATTTTCAATTTGCTTTTTTTAAAGTCAATCCCCGATGCCTTTTCCTTGAGAAAAATTTTCATATACGATTTTTTTAAGCATTTGCGAATCTTGCCCATCTAATTTAGGATTCATGTAAATCCCTATTAAATAATCTCTTCCCACCATGGCATTACACGATGCACATTATATAAGATCTTTATATTAAGTTTTATGGTTATGGTAGAGATTTCACAAACCCACCGGATACGATGTCTTCACAACAAATTTATCATTTTTCTTTACAAGTACGGTTGACACTGTTTTCAGCTAGTCCATAAATACCAACTTTTTATGACTACTGGTTTCTATTTTCATACGATTATGATGTAGAACGATAATTGGGTGATGATTAACCGCATTTACAAAAATCTAGAAATTTTTTAAAATTATCATAAACCATATGTTTTGTAAGCTGGGATCCCTATTAGTCAGTGAAGTGGTTGAAGAACAATTTCGGGTAAGATATATTTTGGGGGCTCCCAGGACTCACTCGATTCTTGTTCTTGTGTGTTTTTCTCCATGGGAAGAACACCCATATATAGGGCCTTCCAGTGACCTGTACACCCCCAATAACTGCCCAAAGATTCTGTAACGTCTCTACAATTATAATAGACGTTTTGATATTCATATCATCTTATTCATGGCCATTATCTTTGTATTCATGACCATTGAAGGTCATTATTCTCGTAACTGTCTAACATCTCCCACTTGACCAAAATGGTCATGTATTCCACACTCCCACTATTCGAGAAGTGCATATCTTCTTAGAGATGTTTACTTGAGGTCCATTATTCATGACACCTCCAATTTGACTCAATCATTCCTGAGTCTCATTAAACCAACATGTTTAATGTATGTTCCAGCTGCAATTCCTTTAGTAAAAGAATCAGCTAACATATCACTGGTAGGTATATATGTTACCTTGATTTCTTGTTTAGCCACTATATCTTGAATATAGTGATAATGGATCTCAATATGCTTTCCCTTGGAACTATTTGCTCCACTGTTAATCAAACTTATTGCAGCTTGATTATCACAAAATATTTCAATTGGTTCTTTAACCAATTCGAGACTTAAGTTCTCAAGAAAGCGTCTGATCCAAACTGCATGAGTGGTGGCCATGCTACATGCAATGTACTCGGCTTCTTGTGTATGTCTAGAAACACATGTTTGTTTTTTTCTACCCCAAGAAATAGCCGCTCCACCAAACATGAAAAGGTAACCTGATGTAGATTTTCTATCGTCAACATCTCCTCCGAAATCTGCATCGGAGTATCCAACCACCTCAAGTGAATCTGCTTGATAAATTAATTTTAATTGTACAGTACCTTTTAAGTATCTCATAATCCTCTTTATAGCTTCCCAATGTGCCATTCCGGGATTACTTTGATATCTACTTACCAGGCTTACAGGAAAAGCCAAATCAGGTCTTGTACACATCATTGCATACATCAAACTTTCTACTGCTTGTGCATATGGAATATCAAGGGGTTTCTGCCCCTTTCCGGGACACTGACTTTTACTAAGTCTTTTTCCCATCACAAGTGGTGTAGGGGCTGGAGTGCTATTTTGCATTCCAAACCTCTTCAAAATTGTATGCAAGTATTTTTCTTGACTTAGGCTCAAGCTCCTTGAGCCTCTATCTCTAGTTATTTGGATACCAAGAACATAGGATGCTTCGCCCATGTCCTTCATCTCAAATTCATTCCTCAATTTTTCTTTTATTTCATTGAGCATTAGCATGTCATTTCCGGCAAGCAAAATGTCATCAACGTATAGTGACATTATAACAAATTTGCTCCCACTTTTCTTGACATACACACAATTATCCAACTTATTCGCAAAAAATCCAATTTGATAACAGTGTCATGAAATTTGAGATACCACTGTCGTGAAGACTGTTTCAAGCCATATAGTAACTTTTTCAATTTGTACACATTTTTCTCATTTCCTTCTAACTGAAAACCTTCGGGTTGTCGCATATAAATGTCTTCTCTCAATTCTCCATTGAGAAAAGCAGTCTTCACATCCATTTGAAATAATTCTAAATCTATATATGCGACTATTGCCAAAATCATCCTTATAAATGCGAATTTGGCTACCGGAGAGTAGGTTTCTTGGAAATCTATTCCAGCTTTCTGGGTATAACCCTTGGCAACTAATCTAACTTTGTATTTATCAATGGTACCGTCAATGCGATACTTCCTTTTAAATACCCACTTGCACCCTATGGATTGCCTACCTTCTGGCAAATCACATAGTTCCCAAACACAGTTTCGCTCAATTGAGTCCAATTCATCCCTCATGGCGGTCGTCCATGATTCTGACTCGTTAGAAGCCATTGCTTCATTAAAAGAAATAGGATCTGTACAATCCTCTATATCCTCATCTACACGAAACCTCGCATCCGTACAGATAATAATCATCCATCCATGCAGGTTGTGTCCTGGGTCTCTTATTGCCGATTATACCCGTGGGTTGTGTGGGTCCACCCACTTCCTCCAAAGGTTCTATAATTACTATAGGTTCATCTTCCGTCTCCAGATGAGGTATATCATCCAATATTTCTTGTCTCGTTTCTATATCTTTTTCATTATCTTCTAAGATAATTAGAGGTTCCGTTTCCTCTATTTCATGCTCCGTTTCATCTTGATTTTCAAGAAAGGTAGCATCACGACTTTCAATGAGACCTCGTGTGTCATGAAAGAACCTATACCCTTTGGATTTTTCACAATATCCAATAAATCTACACTTTAATGTCTTAAACTCAAGCTTGTCTCTAAGATGACTTGGAAGCAAGACATGTGCAGTGCATTCCCATTTCCGAAGATGACTCAATTCTGGTTTTCTACCATTCCATACTTCGTATGGAGTTGAATCCACAGATTTGGTGAGAATCCGATTCAATATGTAATTGGCTGTCAACACAGCTTCTCCCCAAAATCTCTTAGAGAGACATGAGTGTGATAACATGCACCTCACTGCATTCATTAAGGTCCTATTCTTCCTTTCTGCTACACCATTCTGTTGTGGTGTATAAGGCATTGTAGTTTGTCTACTAATGCCTTCCCGAATACAATAATCTTTGAATTCATTTGAGTTGAATTCACCACCTCTGTCAGTTCTAAGTGTTTTAATTGGTCTTCCCAATTTCTACTCCACTTCCATTCTATATCTCTTGAACATTTCAAAAGCTTCTTCTTTTCTACTTAATAGATAAATGTAGGTATACTTGGAGTAGTCATCAATAAAAGTTATGAAATATTCCTTGTTACTGTGTGTACTCACACTCAAAGGACCGCAAATGTCAGAATAGATCAATCCTAATAGTTCCTTTGACCCTGTACCTTCGGAGAAAGGTTTCCTTGTCATTTTACATGTCAATCAATGCTCACAGGGTAATGTCCTCGCTCCTGTCATGCTAGGTATTAGGTTCATTTTAACTAACTGATCCATTTTTGAATTTCCCGGGTGTCCTAACCGCATATGCCAAAGATCATACATTGACAAGCAACACAAGGAATAATCAGAACTTTCTTTCATTGATTCATAAGTGACGTTCAGACAAAATAGATCATGGCCCGACACAAATTTTCCCATGGCAAAGATTTTTCGATCTTTACCGATGGTAACACGATTGTTGTAGAAGCGGACTTCAAACTTCTTTTTCAGTAGCACGGGGACAGAGATGAGGTTCCGACGGATTCCAGGAGCATATAGTACATCATTCAAGACCATTATGCTACTTCCTAGATCCAGTTTGTATGTTCCAACACCTTCAACATCGAGGTAGGTGTTATTCCCCATGTAAATTCTATGTTCTCCCTTTTGAAGTTCCTTGAAATCCACCAGGCCCTCCTTGGTTTTCGAAATATGGCGGGTTGCACCGGAGTCAATCCACCATCTTTCGCACTCTGTCACCGCAGAGTTACATTCTACCACTGCCGCAAATTCTGACTTATGCTGATTTTTGCGTTCTTGTCCCTTGAAGACACTCGCATTCTTTCGCTTTGGGCAGTTGGCCTTGAAATGACCAAAACTCCCACAGCCATAGCATGAGCCTCGCGGCACTTTGCCGCGTTTTCCTTTGAATACATCTTTGGAGGGTCCCCATCGCTTCTTGCTTTGCACCGCATTTACTTCATCTTTAGGTTCAACGTCGAAGACCTCTGTCTTCTTTCGCTGATTGGCCAAGTCTTGTTCCATCGCTAACTGAGGAGGAAGGTCGGAAACATTCTTAATGGTACCACTCAACCTAAGAGATGTTGTCGCTACATCAAAAGAGGATGGCAAACTATTGAGAATAGTTGCCACTTGTAATCTATCAGGAATTTCTGATCCTGCTGCCCTAGGTCCTTTGCCATGACGATCATTTTATTCACATGATCGATTACATTTTCGGATTCCCTCATTTTGAGGGAATTATATTTATGCAACAAAAGTTGAATACTCACCTCTGATTTAGAGTGGTATTTTTCTTTCACGGCATTCCATAGCTTAAAAGCATTTTCTTGGGTTTCGAAAACCCGAATCAAGTTATCCTCCATGTGAATTAACATGAAGCTTCTCGCCCGGTTATCCATTTTTTTCCCATTGCTCATGTGTCCTAATTTGTTCAACGGTAGGATTCTCAGGCAATTCGGGAGCGGGCTTATCGATCACGGAATGGATATTATCATGCATAAGACCATATCGAACTCTACGGCTCCACATCTCATAGTTTGTACCATTAAGGTGCTCCAATTTCACAAGTTCAGATGCAACTAATTTTCCGGCCATTTTTCTGAATTTAAGAGAAGAAATAGATGAGAAGCAGAAGAATAGAGAGACGAGAAGGTAGACGAAGATGGATAAGAAGAGAAGGTACATTTTTATAAAAATATATCTAGATTAAAAAAATTATATAAAGGCTGAAAAAAATGTCTCTAAAACAAGACTTAAAGAAAACGTCAAAAAACACACTTTTGAGGGGGACTTTGGTCAAACCTTTTTAATTCTAAAGATGAAAAAAAACGTCACCTTTAAAACAGGAAACTCAAAAAACGCGTAACTAATAAAGAAAGTTTCAAATAAAAAAACATGTCAAAAAAAATAAAGAAATCAACGGATAAAGGTTAGGTAAAAAAATTAAAGAAATAAGATAAAAAAATTTAAGAGGGCAAACTTTTATTGTGACAGATTGCGTAAAAAAAAGGGGTTAAAAATAATTAAAAAAATAGTACCAACAAATATATCGTAATCACCACAAATTAAAAAAATGTAAAGAGGGATCAACACATTAGAAATAAGAGCAAAAAAAATAATTAGAAAGAACAGACACTTTAAAAAAATAGGATTATGACAAAAAATGGCAACGCTAATGTATCAACAAACAACTACAATTAAGAAAAAAAGATTCCACGTCAAAAAAAATTAAGCTATTAAAAAAACAACGCAGTTAATACTGTGAATACTATGAATGGAATACTATAAATGGATTCCTATGAATAGATTCTTAATGAAGATAAGTTGCCAAAAAAAGATTGCCTTTCTAACAAATCACGTTAATAACAAATTTACCCAAAAAAAAGGTGAAATCTCGGTTGGCTGACAAAAAAAACACAGTAGTCGAATCTTAAAAAAACTTGATTGATATTTTTTTATTTCAGGAAAGCAAGAAAACGTGGCCTCTATTTTTAGGAAACACGGCTGTGGTTATAATGGAAAAAAATTAACGGGAAAGATTGCGAGAAAAACGTGGCCTCAGAAATAAAAAAAATATTCTTGGTCGAGAACTTGGCTAAAAAATAAACCAGCAACATAAGAGAATACAAAAAAAATACATTCTCTACCTTGTGGTGTCGTTTGAGTTGATACCGATGGGTTGAAATTTTTTTTCTCTCAGATGAATCACACGCAAGAACTGCAGACTGGGATAGCAGGACCGGATGCACAAACAAGGTCGATGACGTAGATTGAATCCGCTACAGCGATCAGAGACCGAGCCGATGCTAGCGCAATATGGAGATGAAGTCGTTGTTGTCGATGTCACCGCTCTGATACCATTTGAAGAACAATTTCGGGTAAGATTTATTTTGGGGGCTCCCAGGACTCACTCGATTCTTGTTCTTGTGTGTTTTTCTTCATGGGAAGAACACCCATATATAGGGTCTTCCAGTGACCTGTACGCCCCCAATAACTGCCCAAAGATTCTGTAACATCTCTACAATTATAATAGACGTTTTGATATTCATATCATCTTATTCATGGCCATTATCTTTGTATTCATGACCATTGAAGGTCATTATTCTCGTAACTGTCTAACAGTGGTGATGCACCATTCCTTTTTATTTCGATCATATATGTAAGTATCAATAGTTTTCAAGATAGAAAAGAAAATAACTTGAAGTAGGTCAACAATGTGTAAAAACAGGCATTGACGATACGAGCATGTTAACCAATTAAGGAAAATCCCTCTGTGAACATATTTGAAATGGTATTACCAAAACTATAAACTAAAGAAGTTTAAGGTAAAGACTCATAAAGAGCCATTTGGAGGGTCGGAAGGGGTCGTGTTAGCTCAAGGAGCAACGCCGCAAGGGGCGTATGGTTGCAAGGAACCGTAGAGGCAAAAGCTAAGTCTTCTACAATTGTATCTACACTGTCATGACATGCCATGTACCGCAAGTGCCACCTGTTGAAAATGCATACCAAGATACATATATGACAGTTATTCAAGAAAAATAGTTTATGAAGGTAAATCATTATGAGTTATGCAAGAAAATGGTCTCGTAAAAGAGTAAACCATTAGATGTTATACAAGAATTGCTTTAAGAAAAGTAAAACATCAAAGGGGTTAATATGCAAAGTATTTGTGGGATTAAATAAATATTTAATGGTTATATATCTTACGAAATATGCCCCATAAGATGTAAGAAATATATGTTGTATATTATTGAGCATATTACACACGTATACCCATGTTATGAAAGAAGTCAAAGTACATGTTAGGGTTCGAATTTAGACATGCATGGGAAAAAATTAGGACATAATGGTGTTTAGACATGAAACTTCAAGTACATGAAATATAACGGATCAAAGACCGTTAGAATTCCCATGCATGGATATGTTGCATACGGGCATTAGGTTCGTGAAAATTTTGTTGTCAATTTCAGGTGAAGATCATGGTTGATTGCATACTCAGGATTGTGCTACGGACTCCTCGGGATTCCTAATGCGATATGATTTAACTCGTGAAGATTTAGATGATATGTGTATGCCTGCAGGAATTGTTGATGTTATCTTAATTCTTAGAATAGTTTTTTTTCAAAATACCCTAGTTGGAGTTGTAATTTTATTTTGAATGGACTTTATTTGAATTTGATAGTATCTCTGCTCATTAATTGTCATGCATGTTTTGGGAAACAAGTTCAATCGTGCAATCTACTATTGCATACTTCCGTTGGTTGGCACAAATCGTTTGGAGTAAGGGTGGAGAGAGATGCGTATATGGGAATAATCAGTAGGAGGAAGGATAGGGGAATAACACTTGTATTCTTGAGACTATCCCCCAAACGAACATCTCCTTAAAGTTGAGGTAAGACATTGAAATCGAAAGTATAGTTCAAAACTTTCATATAATTTACTCAAAAATATAGGAAGGTAACCATCTTCCTAGAATAGGTTGGATATGAAGCAATTGAAGATGAAAAAATACGATGCATATTTTAATTTAAACGCAAGAATATGTTTAAAGAAAAGTCGAAACTTTATAGAAAAAATATGAAAATAATGATGTATAGGTAGATTGATATTTTCTCTTGTATGTTATCGCCATGTATTTTCGTTCTGATAATCTTATTATCCTGAGACCAGAAAATAAAATAGGGCAACGGTTTTATCTTCAATACAAAAAATAATGATCAATATTTCTACGTGATCATTGATTAATTTGCCGCCCCCCAAATTGTACGGAAGCTCCAGATCTTGTTTAAAAATCTTTTATTCAAATGCAATGAATAAAGATATTTTCTTTTTCTGAGCAAATTTAAATTTCGTTTTAAAATTGAATCGGACACCGAACCGGCTTAACCATGTAATTAAACTGGTTCAACTGAATGATGATGTCATCATTATTTAAAATCAGATAAAATCATATTGGTGAGAAAAAAGTAGCTGAATCGGATAATCAAATCGAAATGAAATAATATGTATAATATACACTTAAATATACTTGAAATAAAATAAAATATATAGACAATGTATATATTTCGCACTATGCATAAAATATTTTTCCATATACACCATCAAATGTCATAAATATCATATATACATATATGGAAAAAATGGGGCTGCCCCCGTCCCATTTTTCGTCAAATTTTTTTATTTTTTTTGAAAAATAACACGTGTATATTCATCCCTATATACCATTCGAATTTCGTCAGAAACAGAGACTCTTACGGCCTCCATCGAGATGATGTCGATTTAAAAAATTCTGTTACCGTTAAAAAATGACTGTCTGGATGGAGGCCGTAGGAGTCTCTGTTTCTGACGAAATTCGAATGGTATATAGGAGGGATATATGGATGAATATACATGGTGTTATTTTTCAAAAAAATAAAAAAATTTGCCAAAATAAGGTGGGGGCAGCCATGTTGGTTGCCCCTACACATATGACCCTATATATATATATATATATATATATATATATATATATATATATATATATATATATATATATGGGTCATATGTGGCTGCCCCCTAGGGGCAGCCAACATGGTTGCCCCCACCTTATTTGGACAAATTTTTTTATTTTTTTTGAAAAATAACACCATGTACATTCATCCCTATATCCCTCCTATATACCATTCGAATTTCGTCAGAAATAGAGACTCCTACGGCCTCCATCCGGACAGTAATTTTTTAACGGTAACAGGATTTTTTTAAATTGATACCATCGAGATGGAGGCCGTAGGAGTCTCTGTTTCTGACGAAATTCGAATGACATATAGGAGGGATATATGGATGAATATACATGGTTTTATTTTTCAAAAAAAAAATAAAAAAATGCCGAAAAATGGGGCGGGGGCAGCCATGTTGGCTGCCCCCAGGGGGCAGCCCCATTTTTTCCTATATATATATATATATATATATATATATATATATATATATATATGGGTTGATGGGGCTGCCCCCTGGGGGCAGCCAACATGGCTGCCCCGCCCCATTTTTGCGCAAATTTTTTTATTTTTTTTGAAAAATATCGTCATGTATATTCATCCTATGTCCCTCCTATATGCCATTCGAATTTCGTCAGAAACAGAGACTCCTACGGCCTCCATCCAGACAGGGTTGATTTAAAAAAATCCTGCGACCGTTAAAAAAATGATGTCTGGATGGAGGTCGTAGGAGTCTCTGTTTCTAAAGAAATTTGAATGACATATAGGAGGGATATATGGATGAATATACACGGTGATATTTTTCCAAAAAAAAAAAAAAACTTTTACGAAAAATGGGGTGGAGGCAGCCATATTGGCTACCCCTAGGGGACAGCCCCATTTTCCCCATATATATATATATATATATATATATATATATATATATAGGGGACCTTTCAAATGATGTGGGAGCTTATCTAAAATTGTAAAGGCCACTGTGAATTTAGTAAAAACTATGTAACAGTTTGTAAAATATAAACTGCACATTGTAAAAAATGAATTTTGTAAAATATAGCATCCAAATTTAAATTAACATTTTCATCCAATACAATATTATTTTCATAATTTTATTTCACTATACATGTTGTGTTAATATTTATTGTTATATGTATAAAACAAGAAATTGTAAAATATATTGAAAAGATGCCTAAATTGAGGGTGGCTCACCATATATATATGGTGAGACCCCGCCTCATTTGAAGTTTCTCCTATATATATATATATATATATATATATATATATATATGAGTGATCCTATTAGGGCAAAAATTTGTGAGAGCATTAGAGGATTCATTCTGGACCACATGATCCACCCAGGAGAGAGAAGACCAGGAGAGAGAAGACAGGATCATGTGGTCCAGAATGAATCCTCTCATGCTCTCACAAATTTTTGCTCTCATACGATCACTCCTATATATATATATATATGAGGAAAATGGGGCTGCCCCCTAGGGGGAGCTAACTTAGCTCCCCCCGCCCTATTTTCTTCAAAAATTTTTATTTTTTTTGAAAATTTTTTCCGTGAATATTCATCACTATATCCTTATATTATGTCATAAAAATTTCGTGTGAAACAGAGACTCCTACGGCCTCCATCCAGACAGTCATTTTTTTAACGGTAACAGGATTTTTTAAATCGACCCCGTTTGGATGGAGGTCGTACGAGTCTCTGTTTCGCATGAAATTTGAATGACATAATATAGGGATTTAATAATGAATTTACACGGTTTTAGATTTCAAAAAAAATAAAAAAAATTTGTGAAAAAAGGACGGGGGAGCTAAGTTAGCTCCCCCTAGGGGGCATACACATTTTACCCTATATATATATATATATATATATATATGTGAGTAAAATGGAGCTGCCCCCAGGGAGTAGCCAACTTGGCTACTCCCACCCCTATTTTTCCCTCATTTTTTATTTTTTTTGGAAAATAAAAATTTGCATATTCATCATTATATCCCTCTCACATTCTATTAAAATTTCGTCAGAAACAGAGACTCCTAAGCCCTCCATCCAGACGTCATTTTTTTAACGGTCGCGGGATTTTTTAAATCGACCATGTTTGGATGGAGGCGTAGGAGTCTCTGTTTCTGACGAAATTTTAATAGAATGTGAGAGGGATATAATGATGAATATACAAATTTTTATTTTCCAAAAAAATAAAAAAATTAGGGGAAAATAGGGGTGGGAGTAGCCAAGTTGGCTACTCCCTGGGGGCAGCCCCATTTACCTCTCTCTCTCTCTCTCTCTCTCTCTCTCTATATATATATATATATATATATATATATATATATATAGGGTCATATGTGGCTGCCCCTATGGCTGCCCCCACCTTATTTGGCAAATTTTTTTATTTTTTTTGAAAAAATAACACCATGTATATTCATCCATGTATCCCTCCTATATACCATTCGAATTTCGTCAGAAACATAGACTTCTACGGCCTCCATCCGGACAGTAATTTTTTAACGTTAACAGGATTTTTTTAAATCGATACCATCGAGATGGAGGCTGTAGGAGTCGTTGTTTCTGACGAAATTCGAATGGCATATAGGAGGGATATAGGGGTGAATATACACGGTTTTATTTTTTTAAAAAAATAAAAGAACGTCGAAAAATGGGGCGGGGGCAGCCCCATTTTTTTTATACACACACATATGGGTAAAATGTGTATGCCCCCTAGGGGGAGCTAACTTAGCTCCCCCGCCCCTTTTTCGCAATTTTTTTAAATTTTTTTGAAATCTAAAACCGTGTAAATTCATTATTAAATTCCTATATTATGTCATTCAAATTTCAAGCGAAACAGAGACTCCTACGACCTCCAAACAAACGGGGTCGATTTAAAAAATCATGTTACCGTTAAAAAAATGACTGTCTGGATGGAGGTCGTAGAGTCTCTGTTTCACACGATATTTTAATGACACAATATAGGGATATAGTGATGAATATTCATGGAAAAAATTTTCAAAAAAAATTAAAAACATGGAGAAAATGGGGCGGGGGTAGCTAAGTTAGCTACCCCCTTGGGGCAGCCCCATTTTACACTATATACATATATATATAGGGGGTCCTTCTAATGAGGTGGGTCTTTCCTGAAATTCAGAAAGCCACTACCAAATTTGTAAATTACGTAACAATTTTGTAAAATTAAACTATATATTGTAAAATACTGACGATTATACAGTTATGTAAAATATATCATCCATATTGTAACAAACTTTTAATGTCAAATATAGTAATATTTTTATAAATTTTTTATGATGTACGTATTATATTAATATTAAATATTAAATTTATGGAGTTAGAATGTGTAAAATAAATAAAATAAATGCTTAAATTGACGTGGCTTTCCATGCATCTAGGAAAGGTGCACCTCATTTGAAATATTTCCTATATATATATATAGAGAGAGAGAGAGAGAGAGAGATGATGGGGAGCTTGCACCAAGGTGCATGTAATATTTCATGCACCGGGGCTTATATCTTCCATATTTTTTACTTTTTTGAAAAATACCACCATGTATATTCATCTATATATCCCTCCAATATGCCATTTGAATTTCGTCAGAAACAAAGACTCCTATGACCTCCATCTAGAACAGGTAATTTTAACGGTCTTAGAATTGCTATAATCGACCTGTTCTAGATGGAGGTCATAAGAGTCTCTGTTTTTGACGAAATTCGAATGGCATATTGGAGGGATATATATATAAATATACATGGTGGTATTTTTAAAAAAAGTAAAAAATGTGGAAGATATAAGCCCCGGTGTATGAAACATTACATGCACCTTGGTGCAAGCTCCCCATCCTCATATATATATATATATATATATATATATATGGGTAAATGTGTATGCCCCCTAGGGGGAGCTAACTTAGCTCCCCCGCCCTTTTTCCACAAAATTTTTTTATTTTTTTTTAAATCTAAAACCGTGTAAATTCATTATTAAATCCCTATATTATGTCATTCAAATTTCATTCGAAACAGAGACTCGTACGACCTCCATCCAAACGAGGTCGATTTAAAAAATTTTGTTACCGTTAAAAAAATGACTGTCTCGATAGAGGCCGTAGGAGTCTCTGTTTCACACGAAATTTTTATGACATAATATGGGGATATAGTGATGAATATTCACGGAAAAAATTTTCAAAAATAAAAAAAATTGAAGAAAATAGAGCGGGGGGAGCTAAGTTAGCTCCCCCTAGGGGGCAGCCCCATTTTCCTCTCTCTCTCTCTCTCTCTCTCTCTATATATATATATATATAGAGAGAGAGAGAGAGGTAAATGGGGATACCCCTAGGGAGTAGCCAACTTGGCTACTCCCACCCCAATTTTTACCTCATTTTTTTATTTTTTGGAAAATAAAAATTTGTATATTCATCATTATATCCCTCTCACATTATATTAAAATTTCGTAAGAAACAGAGACTCCTACGGCCTCCATCCAAACATGGTCGATTTAGAAAATCCTGCGACCGTTAAAAAAATGACGTCTGGATGGAGGGTTTGGGAGTCTCTGTTTCTGACGAAATTTTAATAGAATGTGAAAGGGATATAATGATGAATATACAAATTTTTATTTTCCAAAAAAATAAAAAAATGAGGTGAAAATAGGGGTGGGAGTAGCCAAGTTGGCTACTCCCTGGGGGCAGCCCCATTTTACCCATATATATAGGGTAAAATGTGTATGCCCCCTAGGGGGAGCTAACTTAGCTCCCCCGCCCTTTTTTCATAAAATTTTTTTATTTCATTTTTAAATATAAAACCGTGTAAATTCATTATTAAATCCATATATTATGTCATTCAAATTTCATTCGAAACAGAGACTTCTACGACCTCCATCCAAACGAGGTCGATTTAAAAAATCCTATTACCGTTAAAAAAATGACTGTCTGGATGGAGGCCGTACGAGTCTCTGTTTCACACAAAATTTTAATGACACAATATAGGGATATAGTGATGAATATTCACGGAAGAAATTTTCAAAAAAAAAATAAAAACATGGAGAAAATGGGACGGGGGTAGCTAAGTTAGCTACCCCCTGGGGGCAGCCCCATTTTATCCATATATATATATATATATATATATGTATATATGTATATATATATATGTATATATATATGTATATATATATATATATATGTATATATATATGTATATGTATATATATATATATATGTATATATATATATATATGTATATATATATATATATGTATATATATATATGTATATATATATATGGGTTAAATGGGGCTGCCCCCTGGGAGTAGCCAACTTGGCTACTCCCACCCCTATTTTTCCCTCATTTTTTTTATTTCATTGAAAAATAAAAATTTATAAATTCATCATTATATCCCTCTAACATTCTATTAAATCTTCGTCAGAAACAGAGAAAATGAGTCTCTGTTTCTGACGAAATTTTAATAGAATGTCAGAGGGATATAATGATGAATTTACAAATTTTTATTTTCAAAAAAATTGAAAAAATGAGGAAAAATAGGGGTGGCCAATTGGCTACTCCCTGGGGGCAGCCTAGGGATGAGCATTGGGCTGGGCCGGCCCGGCCCAGCCCGAAGCCCAGCCCAAAAAGCCCGACCCGGCCCAAGCCCAAACGAACATTGGGCCGGGCTTGGGCCCAATATTTAGGCCCAAAATTTTTTTGGGCCGGGCTCGGGCTTGGCTCGGCCCAGCCCAACTCGGCCCATGGGCCCGGTCCGAAGAGGGCCCGTACCCTTCCCATATCCTACACGTCTTGAAACTCTCATATGTTGCATGCACACTCTGTTCATGTATCATGTCTTCATACAATGTTTATAAATCAAGAAAATCGGGTGTGGGATATATGAGTTGATGATCATTACATTTCAATTAGAGATTATTTTCCCTTAATTAGTCTATGATTTATATTCTGGTGGTTATTCTTGAATTTGTTAGTGTTTATTTTTTTCCATCAAAATATTTTCTATTATTGAACATTTACCCAATATGGGTATTATACTCATTTTTTTAACATGCAGTACCTTGTGCACCTATTGTTGTTAACTAAGTAAGTTTGGTTCGTTCTTTCAATTTCTATAATGTGAGACGTTCATGGTATCTAACATTGAGTGCACTTTTATAAAATGAGAATAATCTCCGACAGAATTGAGTTTTAGTTGTTTCACAATTATTATGGCATAGATTTTAAACAATTTTGACATGTCTAACTTGAATTGAGATTGACTTTAAACAAAAACTCAAAGTTAATAATATATAAAGATGGAGATGGGCCGACCCGGCCCAAGCCCGGCCCATAAGAATTGGGCCGGGCCTGGGCTTGGGCCGAACCAAAAAAAGTTTTGCGGGCCTAAGCCCGGCCCAAGGCCCGAAGTTTTTAAATGGGCTTGGGCCTGGGCCCTTCAGGGCCCGGCCCAGCCCGGCCCATGCTCATCCCTAGGGCAGCCCCATATGTATGAGGTAAATGGGGCTGCCACCAGGGAGTAGCCAACTTGGCTACTCCCACCCCTATTTTCCCCTCATTTTTTTTATTTTTTTGGAAAATAAAAATTTGTATTTTCATCATTATATCCCTCTCACATTCTATTAAAATTTCGTCAGAAACAGAGTTCTACGGCCTCCATCCAAGCATGGTCGATTTAAAAAATCTTGCGACCGTTAAAAAAATGACGTCTGGATGAAGGGCTTAGGAGTCTCTGTTTCTAACGAAATTTTAATATAATGTGAGAGGGATATAATGATGAATATATAAATTTTTATTTTCCAAAAAAATAAAAAAATGAGGGAAAAATAGGGGTGGGAGTAGCCAAGTTGGCTACTCCCTGGGGGCAGCCACATTTTACCCTATATATATGGAAAAAATGGGGCTGCCCCCTGGGGGCAGCCAACATGACTGCCCCCGCCCCATTTTTCGGCCTCTTTTTTATTTTTTTTTTTGAAAAATAAAACCATGTATATTCATCCATATATCCCTCCTATATACCATTCGAATTTCGTCAGAAACAGAGACTCCTACGGCATCCATCTCGATGATATCGATTTAAAAAAATCCTGTTACCGTTAAAAAATTGCTGTCCGGATGGAGGCCGTAGGAGTCTTTGTTTCTGACGAAATTCGAATGATATATAGAAGGGATATAGGGATGAATGTACATGGTATTATTTTTCAAAAAAAATAAAAAAAATTGCCCAAATAAGGCGGGGGCAGCCACATATGACCCTATATATATAGGGCATATCCAGAGGGCACTGTGCCGATTTGGATCGTGGTGAGCACCAAACGTGGGCTCGCCACGTGTATGTGTCGGTTCTATTTGGAAGGGGACGGTTTTTGGCAATAACAATGTGCATGCATTATTAACATAATAAGAATTCGAATTAAATCATTTCCTTAAAAATAGGTGGTCGGTTTTGGTAAGATAAAAAATACGCATTTAAATTATTGTCGGCATATATTCTATTTATGGAATGATCATTCCACGTTTGGATTAGAAAAGATAAATTACTAATTATAATTATTGATTACGTCAATTACTAATGTCCATACAATAATTACCTATTACAAATATAAATATTACTGAACACATTATGATTGTTACTGAATTTATAGCTATTTTACATCTGTAACATTACATTGTACAGAGATCAGTAATTTATTCATATTACTCAAGTAATACATATTCAGTTCTCAAGTAACTATTGTTGTGGGATCAGTAATTAAGTATGTGAATTACTAATGTCCATACAATAAGTACTGATTACAAATGTCCATTTTACTGAAGTCATTTTGATTGTTACTAATGTTATAGTTACTTAATACTTTGAGTCTTACTGAAGCACTTCTTATTTACTTATATAACATTTTTAATTACTTATAATGTATCGAGTGTTACTGATAGCAATACATAAATTACTGGTTACATGGTTTTTTATACTTATTCCAACTTACTTATTCCATTACCTTCTTTTACCTACAATTTATTATATGTTACTGATGCTTCTATATATCTTACTTGTTTTATTCTTTGTTTTGAATTACTATCGAATCACACCTTCTTTACTTATGTAGCATATTTAATTACTTGTAATACGTCAAGTGTTACCGAAAGTCACACATAAATTACTTAATTATAGTTATATGGTGAACATCCAAATGTCAACTGTCTTCTAGTTCATTTAGATGATGTTGTTTTGCTCTCGCTCCTCGGCATAACAACAACTTCTTCAAGACACCAAATTGTGCATTGTTCTGCAAGAAACAATAAGTTAATTTATATCCGTGAATAGTAAGAATTGTATAAAGAAAAGTAATTCAGCAATATACTCACTTCAGTAAGAATCATTGAATGACAAGTAACTTGTAATGAATTGTTAGTAACATTTATTATATGACAAGTAACTTGTAATGATTGTTAGTAACTCAGCAATATACTCGCTTCAGTAAGAATCATTCAATGACAAGTAACTTGTAATGAAATGTTAGTAACGTTTGTTATATGATAAGTAACTTGTAATGAATTGTTAGTAACTCAGCATTATAGTCAGTATATCTTCAAAGTAACACATTAAAAGTAACAATTTTGTTAGTAGTAGTAACATAAAATATCTTATAAGTAAATTAAGAAGATATATCAGTAACTCAGTATATATTCAAAGTAAAACATTAAAAGTAACAATTGTGTTATCATTAGTAACATAAAATATCTGAGAATACTTGCTTCAGTACTATTTTATATCCGAGAATAGTAAGAATTGTAAAAAGAATGGTAACTCAGCAATATACTCGCTTCAGTAAGAATCATTCAATGACAAGTAACTTTTAATGAATTGTTAGTAACGTTTGTTATATGACAAGTAACTTGTAATGTGTTGTATTTATAAACTTACTGATTGTTTTAATATAGTTACCGACAACCAGTAATGAAGTTACAATGTTACTAGAGTTACTTGTTATTATTATAAAGTTACTTCTACATGCTAAAAAATTACTGATGGATAGTGTAAATATTACTTGTTATATATGTAAGTTAATAAAATACTAGTAATGGTTTACAATGTTACCAAAGTGTATATTAATTGTTACTGGTCATTATACGATAGTTACTAGTACAAGTTATATGGAATTTCTTACTAACATATATATAAAACTTACTGATACATGTAATAAAGTTACTCAAAGCCAACAATAAAGTTACAAATTTACTGTAACTTTTTATTATATGAAATCAAAATAACTTCGATAAAAAATCAATTAGGAATACAAATCGTGTATCAAAATGAATAAAAATCGATATTATGAATAAAACTTTCTCATATTCCAATCATACTTCTCGAATAAAACATCGCTTACGATAAAAAATATGCAGTATTCATAAAAAAAATTAATGTATTCATCATCTCGTCGTATTGATCCCAAAACAAACATTGCTAAAAATCAAAAAATCATTAAAACAACGAAATTATGATAGAAATAAGCGATTAAATTATGAAATCGAATCACATACCTCCCATCTTGCGTTGGAACGAAACAAATGTCATGCGTTGGAATGAAACGATAGATTTTACCAATCAAATGCACGCGCCTTCCTCTTTCCACAAATGCAAGGCTATTTTTAGCAATGTTCTAATTTCCGATTTTGTTTTATTTCCATACAAAATCGGTTCCTATATTTTGGTTTTAATCGGTTCCTATTTTTTTGTGATGGACGGCTAGGATTGGGTGCTCATCCGAACTCAAATGGGCCATGTGCTCTCTGGATAAATTCCCTATATATATAGGACTAGTTTCTTTATAAAATAATAGTGGTTTAATTATATTAGAAACCCATAACAAGCAAAAAGTTATGTTATAATAGTTGGTTAAGAGTTTGAGACTGGTAATCAAAGGTCATGGTTCAACTCTACTACCAATATTATTTTTAAATAAATTAAAAATTAAATGTGGTTCTATTTTGGTTGAACCTAGTTAAACCAAGTTAAAATAATAGATTGAACCAGATGTGTTGTATAAAATTTGAATTTTGAACCGAACCGGCATAAATCGATCAGCCGGACCTATCTAGTATCGATTCACTGGTCAGACCGATCTAACCAGCCGGTCCAGTCCGATCAAAAACATTGTTTGAAATTGAACGCTAACAATATGTTGGAATTCACGTTTTATACCCATTCGCAATCGATACAATCATATCATCTTAAAGTAGAGAACTAAATTTGTTCATCACGGAAATGAAATCATAGAAAGGAAGGGAAGATAGGCTCTTTAAAATGAATCACAGGAGAATAAAGCGAGGAGATAATGGCTGGAAAAGTACAGATAATGAAGAATAAAGTGACTGAGATGTATAAGGACGAGTGGGGATATTTGATATCACATAAATCTCAAGGACAAATGTAAGACAAAGAGATGATTAAGATGTACAAACTACTAAAAGAGGCATATGACATGCGCGAAAAAATGGGCGAGGAGTGCTTGATTTGATGATAATTTATCGAGTTTAATTAGAAATAAGTCACCGACAATCGATCGACAAGGAAAAAAAAGAAGAAGACATCGAATCTGATTTTTTTAGGAAATGAAGATGTTAAGGAATTTTGATCATCAAGTCGCAGGATTGGGGATTGCACAAGCAAAACTGTCCATGTCAAAAACATGTGGATTTCCCTTTTGCAGCCTTGAGAATGATCCCTTTGGACACCAACAAGAGAACACGATTCCCTCAACCCAAACTCCATTATACATTAAGGGCCCGTTCGGTAGGAGAATAAGCAGGAATAAGGATGGGGAATAAGGGGAATAATGGTCTATTCTCCGTTCGGCTGGAGGATAAGAATAAGGAGATTAAGGTGAAATAAAGGTAGGTAAGGTGGGATAAAGATAGGAATAAGAGTGAAATAAGATGAAATAATGGGGAATAGTCGTACCACGGGGAAGCGTGTTGAAGGCTTATTCCCCTTATTCCATTCCTCCTTATACCCCAAACGAACAGGGCCTAAGAGAATTTAGAGCGACTAACTTTTGCTACCTCGTCTTGTCCAAATATGTTACTATGGGTCCGTTTGGTTGTTGGATTGGGATAACCTGATGTGAAGAATAGCTGTTTGGGATGGTTATGAGGATTGAAATAAATAATATGACGTGATGTTACAATGATTTGTGATGGAATTCTAACTCAAGAATAGAGAAGGGTAAATCGGGTTACTCTGAGATAACTCTGATATCAAACTGACCCTGTAAGAATACTTTTGTTAGATGTTATTCTCTTTATTTTAATGCACACTGGTTCACATCAATAATCAAATCAGTTTGATAGAATAGAGGAGATCCATATAGGGCCGCATCTTACATTATCTTGTACAGGTGGGTGCTAACCAGTAGTTAATTGATCTCTTGTGTTGATGTTAGTGGAGGAGAGATCTCCCAAAGTCATGGTGCTTTGCAGCTTAAAAACTGTTGAAATTAATGGAAAACACAAGGCATGGACTTTGGAAAAAGGAAAGAAAGAGAGAGAGGAATAGGAAGAAAGGCCCACTGCCCATCATTAGGGAAGGTATATTATATGCATGGCTGAAAGATACCAAGTGATGGGTCATTTCAATGACATGATACTAATTTAATATAGCTTATTCTTAGCAAAAGGTATCTTCTATAGGAGAGCAAATTATTACAAGCCTTAGATTATATGAGAAGGACATGAGGAAATGCCTTTTGTCCTTTATTTTTGTTCAATTTATACGAGGTATAATGAAGTGATAAATAATGGATACGGAGATGTAAAAGATGATATAATTACGACGTGATTACATTGTTATTAGATAACTATCTAGTGTTAAAATTTCTTATCTTAAGGTAAGGTAACTTTATCCTACAACCAAAAACATGTGGAAACTTCAATAGTAAATTTCTTTTTGTCAAATGATATTTTCTTGCTTCGATTTAATAAAATATTGAGAAGTTATTAACCAAGACTATGGTATGAACCATCACACGAGGCATCAACCAATACCTTCTTCTTTGTGATCATCCTCCGATAGAAGATCAGAACTAGCTCAACTTTGGAGATCTTGTGATCTGGAAATCTCCTCAAAAGAATCTAAACGCTGAGCCACATATCCTGAAGTGGCTCAAGGGGATCATGTGAAAAATATCTTGTAACCGATCGCATGAAGTTGGCTTGGGTAAAATGGGTAATGAGGCAAAATTTCCTAAGAAAGGCAGCTCAAAGCGTACCCTAACTTGCTCTCTCCTCTCCCAAACATCGGAGCCATCTCGTGGCTCCGTCCTTCAGTGACAAGGGAAAGGTATTCATCATGACATCCTCAAGTGTAATATAATAATAGAATCAAGTACTGTAAATCTTCTCAAACTCAAAGAGATGCTCATACGACTCTTCGTATGGCTTTCCATGAAACTTCAGTAGCAATGACACGAACTCTAAATCAATCAGGAAAGTTGGTAATCTCGATGTAGAAACTGACTCAACTCCAAAATGAGATGCATGCTACTTAGTCCGCACTCTAGTTTCAACAACTCGTGGACCCAAATCTCTCATCTGATAGGAACTCAGCTCACGGATCTCATGTATCTGCTCATCTGCAACAGGTTTAACTGAAGGTTGACTCTGAATGACAGGAGGTGAAGGAATAGGAAGATATGAAGAAGAAGATGAAGAAATACAAGAAACAAAAGGATAAGACTCTACGAGGTCGGAGTCACACTCGGAGAAGGACGGAGGACTTGACTCAGGTTCAAAAGACGAGATGTCTCGAACCGGTCTAGATGAACGGGTAGGCATGTATGGAAATGGTGCCGTAAGAGTCAACCTAAGATATCATCTACCCATCAACGTGACTCACGAAGAAGAAAAGCTGACTCTATGATAAGATGCAGACGATGAGTGGCTGCTAGATATCTCAGAGGTTAGACTCACCCCATACAATCAAAAACAAAGCAACCCCCAATTTCACCAACTCAACTCGACGATGACTAAGAAACCTTGGTTGTTAATTTTTTTCAATTTTAGAGCTAAGTGTCAATGCAGACTTATCAACAGATTACACGAGTTGATAGGTGCATGAATTTCCCCGAAGATTGTCCTGAGTTTGTACGATTAGTTGCATCTACTTTCATCTAGTATGTGAGTAAGTACGGACCATTTTCGACTACCCGTTTCTTGAGGACAGAGCCTTATGTAGTGTCCTCTAAACCTCCCACTCTGCTAAGGAAATCCGGACCATTTCTGGCTACCCGAGAATCTTCACTGAGAAGTAGCTAACCGCTTTCAGAGCAGTAGTCTTAAAGAAAATTCGAGCTTTGGTTCTAACCTTAAGGGTCGTCTCTCACTCAAAAATCTAGAGAGTATCTACAAACCATCGTGAGGATTACTCTTCCAAAATAAGTGGACTCCTTTATGTTTAATTTTGTTGGCGCATATAAGCTATTTGTATCTCTTTGTTATTTTATTTTCTTGCTATTCTCTTTATGTAATTTACCCATAGGCTACTTTCCTATATAAGAGAGCCTAGGGCTATGGAATAGATAATGTCTCATTCACGTTTCCCAACATGGTATCAGAGCGACGGTCCTAGGCCGGAGTTCTCGAAACCCTAAACCTACCCCTCCCCACCCGCCGGCCTCTCTTCTCTCTCTCTCTCTCTCTCTCTCTCTCTCTCTCTCTCTCTCTCTCTCTCTCTCTCTCTCTCTCTCTCTCTCTCTCTCTCGGCGCCGCCAACTCCAGCCTCAGCCGATCGGAAGCCTCTCTTCTCCGATTTGCAGTGCTCTGGTGCGCCTCGGAGACATCGTGCGCATCCTGCGCATCTTGCGCCTAAGTGCGCATCTGGCGCACAGCGCCTCCTGCACATCTTGCGCATCCTGCGCCTAAGCGCACCCCTCGCGCATCTGGCGCACAGCACCTCTCGCTCATAGCGCCTCCCGCGCTGAGCGACATCTGCGCATCTTCAGCACATCTTCAGCGTGCTGTGCGGCATCTGCGTGCTGTGCGCATCTCGCTCATAGCGTGCACTAGGGCACGAGATACCGTCTGCAGCAGGAAGCAGTAGCGTGCGTCATCTCCAAGCACGTGCCTCCTGTCCACCAGCGCGTGAAGGTTACATATTGCGTGTACATACTGTGCGCGTGCGGATCGTAGCACACGCAGATCCATGGGGATAGTTGCTTGAGGTCTACACATGCAACTAATCCCGTCTATGTCATTGTAGACAAAGATTATCTCTTGTCATTCGCTCCAGTCTTCCGTCTCCAGTATGTCAGAAAGCAAGGCAGATATTCCGTCTATGGGCGCGTTTCGTGGTCCAGCGCCCATCGTCACGATGGATGGTACGAACTATGAACTGTGGGCAATGCAGTTCATGAGTATGATGAAGTCCACAGGTAAGAAGCATATTCTTACCGAGCCCGAGCCTGCAGAGAAGACTGGAGTTCATGCCTCATGGGAGGCCGACGATGCATATGCCAAGGTGTGGCTATCTGGCACATTGGCTATTGAAATCGCCAATGACATTCTACATCAACCCACAGCTAAAGACATGTGGGATATCCTGGCAGCGACATATTCTCAGGCGAAGAATGAGACGAAGATCCTGCAACTACAACATGATATATTCACAATAAAGCAGAACGGGCGTCCTTTACATTCTCTCTATACATCATTGAGAGGAATGTTTGAGAAGCTGTATAACTTCATGCCTCTCACCGCCACGCCAGAACAGCAGAAGACATACAGGAATGCGACGATGGTGGGTGTATTTCTCGCTGCACTTGACCCAGAATATGAGGCAGCACGGTCACAGATCTTGGCGGACTCGACTATTCCTCCAATGGAGGAAGCCTTTCACAGATTGAGTAGGATCACAGTACCTTCAGCAACTGCGAGCCAGAATCCCTCAGCTATGGCAACAAACAGAGGCCGTGGATTTCATCACCAGGGCCGTGGACGTACTCCTCGTGGAAGGGGTGGCCGCACTAGGCCAACATGCTCATATTGTCACCGCGTCGGACATACTGAAGACACATGCTACTCGAAGCATGGATTTCCTGCATCTGCACAAGTCGCTGAGCAGATAGAGCCTCCGTCTGCTGCTTCACTGGATCAGCGTTTTGATGACCTGGTTGCCCGCCTCAGGGGTATTATCCCACCATCTGGTCCAGCACCGACTACAGAGAGTCATACTGATGTTTCTGCTTCTGCCTCTGCCTCCACCAGTACTTCAGGTAGTACACTTGCACTCCACAGTAGTAGATCTGATACATTGCCATGGATCATGGACTCGGGCGCTACACATCATCTTTGTGGCGACCGGAGTCTACTTACAGGATACACTCAGATTCCTCCAGGACGGACAGTAGTTATTGCCAATGGCACACATTATCCTATCACGGGTCAGGGGGAGATTAGACTGACGTCTTCTATGCAGCTCAAGAATGTCCTACATGCACCGCATTTTTCTATGAATCTGTTGTCGATTAGTCAGATTACGAAGGATCTCCATTGTCGAGCTATTTTTGATTCATCTTCGTTGATTTTTCAGGACATCCGTACGGGCAACGTGATTGGTCATGGCTATGAGCAAGGAGGCCTTTATCGTCTGAACCAGACACCATTTGCCGGAATCACAGCCTCTCCCGCTGAACAAGTATCTCCTCTCCTGTGGCATCTGCGTTTTGGTCATTTACCGCTTCAGAAGTTGCGTCTAGTCCTACCCTATAGTCTCTCTCACACACCTATCCAGTGTGAGGCATGTCAGTTGGGAAAACATCACAGGTCGTCTTTTCCCAGTAGTCAAGGTCGGAGTAGTAACTCCAAGTTTGAGTTGTTTCATGTCGATGTCTGGGGTCCGAGTCGTGTTCCCGATCATCAGGGGCTTAGGTTTTATATTGTATTTGTGGATGACTTTTCTAGAGCATCATGGGTATTTCTAATGAAAAATAAGTCTGAAGCAGGAAATATTATTATTCACTTTCTAAATGAGATTCAGAATGTTTTTTCCACATCTGTAAAAATTATGAGAAGTGACAATGCCCTAGAGTTGTGCACCAACAATCTAGCCAACTACTCCTCCTCTAAAGGAATTATACACCAAACATCTTGTGCTCATACGTCTCAACAGAATGGGGTTGCTGAAAGAAAACACCGTCACCTACTTGATGTCACAAGGTCACTTCTTATTCAGAGTCATGTTCCGTACTCCTACTGGGGTGATGCAGTCCTTACTGCATGTTACCTTATCAGCCGTATGCCTTCGTCTGTCTTGAATGAACAAATTCCTTTTTCACTCATTTATCCTAACAAGGATTTGTTTATTCTTACTCCTCGTGTGTTTGGGTCAGTCGCATTTGTCCATCAGTTGTCGCCCGGTACTGACAAGCTCTCTCCTAGGGCTGTCAAGTGCGTCTTTGTGGGGTACTCCAGAACTCAAAAGGGGTACAAGTGTTTTGATCCTGTGCGTCGGCGGTATATGATCAGTGCAGATGTTACATTTTTTGAATCTGTGATGTATTTTTCTGAATCCGGAAACATGCAGCCACTACCTACACTTCCTGATGCCGTATTTATGGAACCACCATCACCATTGCCACAAACAACACCACCGTCACCACCACCACCACCATCATCAATAGTATCCCCGCTACCATTCCATTACACCCGCAGGCCTCCTCCAGCTCATGGTTCTGACCCGTCAACTAGCTCGCCTATGGTATGTAATGAAAATATTAATGTTGATGGATCTGACGACATTTCTCAGCAGGATACATTACAGGAGCATGGTGATAACATAGATGATCTGGAGGTTCCAATCGCTCTACGCAAGCCTAAGAGGAGCTGTGCCAAATATCCATTATCAGCAGCTGTGTCTTTTGAGAGGCTATCTGGAGACTTCAGGACGTTTGCATTGGCACTTTCATCTACAGACATTCCACGGAACCATCATGATGCTTTGCAGGATGCTAGATGGCGGCTAGCAATGGAAGATGAGATGGCGGCACTTCAGTCTAGAGGAACCTGGAGTTTGGTTCCTATACCTCCAGGTGTTAGCCCGGTGAGTTGCAAGTGGGTGTTTACAGTTAAGCACAATGCAGATGGTTCCATTGACAGGTACAAAGCACGCCTAGTTGCAAGAGGCTTCACACAGACATATGGGGTTGATTACCTTGACACGTTCTCTCCTGTGGCACGTCATTCCACTCTACGGATCCTGTTATCAGTTGCGGTTGCTAAAGACTGGCCACTCTATCAACTCGACGTGAAGAATGCATTTCTGTATGGAGACTTGCAGGAGGAAGTCTATATGCAACAGCCACCTGGTTTTGCTGTTGAGGGGGAGTGTTCCAAGGTTTGCAGATTACATAAGGCCATCTATGGCCTTAAGCAGAGCCCCAGAGCATGGTTTCAGAAGCTTTCAGACCTCTTTGAGAAACAAGGATATAAACGCTCCAATGCTGATCATTCCTTGTTCGTGCAGAAGACGACGAGAGGTATCATTGTAATCATGGTTTATGTTGATGATATCTTGATTACAGGTGATGATGACCAAGGCATTAAGCAGGCAAAGGAAAGGCTGGGGACCGAGTTTATCACCAAGGACTTGGGAGTCCTTAGATATTTTCTGGGGCTGGAATTTGCTAGAAATCCATATGGATTAGGGCTATCAGAGCGACGGTCCTAGGCCGGAGTTCTCGAAACCCTAAACCTACCCCTCCCCACCCGCCGGCCTCTCTTCTCTCTCTCTCTCTCTCTCGGCGCCGCCAACTCCAGCCTCAGCCGATCGGAGGCCACTCTTCTCCGATCTGCAGTGCTCTGGTGCGCCTCGGAGACATCGTGCGCATCCTGCGCATCTTGCGCCTAAGTGCGCATCTGGCGCACAGCGCCTCCTGCGCATCTTGCGCACCTTGCGCATCCTGCGCCTAAGCGCGCCCCTCGCGCATCTGGCGCACAACACCTCTCGCTCATAGCGTCTCCCCCGCTGAGCGACATCTGCGCATCTTCAGCACATCTTCAGCGTGTTGTGCGGCATCTGCGTGCTGTGTGCATCTCGCTCATAGCGTGCACTAGGGCACGAGATACCGTCTGCAGCAGGAAGCAGTAGCGCGCGTCATCTCCAAGCGCGTGCCTCCTGTCCACCAGCGCGTGAAGGTTACATATTGCGTGTACATACTGTGCGCGTGCGGATCGTAGCACGCGCAGATCCATGGGGATAGTTGCTTGAGGTCTACACATGCAACTACTCCCGTCTATGTCATTGTAGACAAAGATTATCTCTTGTCATTCGCTCTAGTCTTCCGTCTCCAGTATGTCAGAAAGCAAGGCAGATATTCCGTCTATGGGCGCGTTTCGTGGTCCAGCGCCCATCGTCAAGATGGATGGTACGAACTATGAACTGTGGGCAATGCAGTTCATGAGTATGATGAAGTCCACAGGTAAGAAGCATATTCTTACCGAGCCCGAGCCTGCAGAGAAGACTGGATTTCATGCCTCATGGGAGGCCGACGATGCATATGCCAAGGTGTGGCTATCTGGCACATTGGCTATTGAAATCGCCAATGACATTCTACATCAACCCACAGCCAAAGACATGTGGGATATCCTGGCAGCGACATATTCTCAGGCGAAGAATGAGACGAAGATCCTGCAACTACAACATGATATATTCACAATAAAGCAGAACGGCCGTCCTTTACATTCTCTCTATACATCATTGAGAGGAATGTTTGAGAAGCTGTATAGCTTCATGCCTCTCACCGCCACGCCAGAACAGCAGAAGACATACAGGAATGCGACGATGGTGGGTGTGTTTCTCGCTGCACTTGACCCAGAATATGAGGCAGCACGGTCACAGATCTTGGCGGACTCGACTATTCCTCCAATGGAGGAAGCCCTTCACAGATTGAGTAGGATCACAGTACCTTCAACAACTGCGAGCCAGAATCCCTCAGCTATGGCAACCAACAGAGGCCGTGGATTTCATCACCAGGGCCGTGGACGTACTCCTCGTGGAAGGGGTGGCCGCACTAGGCCAACATGCTCATATTGTCACCGCATCGGACATACTGAAGACACATGCTACTCGAAGCATGGATTTCCTGCATCTGCACGAGCCGCTGAGCAGATAGAGCCTCCGTCTGCTGCTTCACTGGATCAGCGTTTTGATGACCTGGTTGCCCGCCTCAGGGGTATTATCCCACCATCTGGTCCAGCACCGACTACAGAGAGTCATACTGATGTTTCTGCTTTTTTATTGTCAGATAGTAATAGCAGTCTAGGCTTTAATTTTCGATTATCACTTTTTTGGATTTTTTTCACAACAACGTCTAATGTATTTTTGTCTTTTCTTTTTATCTCAAGTGAAGCAAAACTAGGTTATGTGGCCTAAAATCTAACTACGAATGCAAAGACAAAAAATAAAAGTCCTAATGCAAGCACCTAGCCACGAAAATCCACAAAAAACAACGAGAAAAATGTGAGGAAAACCATGGTGAGTGCCATGTTCCACAGACCTTGAGAGAAAAGAAGGGGAGGTACAAGTCGAGAATTAAGGGGCCCCCTTCTACAAAAAGCAAAAACGGGCAAACGTCCTTAATTTTTTTACAACAGGAATAAAAAATCAAATCAGCTTCTCAGCTCTGTCTCGCGCTGCTCAAATCCTGCAGCACAAATCATAAACAGAAAGCAATGAAATGAAAAAAATGCGACAAAAAAATAAGATGACGAAAAGGAAGAAGAAACTCTAAAACTTAAGGTTCTAAAGTCTACCCAAGTGCTACCTCCCCGGCAATAGCGCCATTTGAAAAACACTTCTGACCTGATAGTTCTAAAAGAGAGACTATTGTCATTGTGGGTCAGATAAGATTCACAGAAAATATATTTGCTTTTATTTGTACTCCTAAACTCAATGTATAGTGTTAAGCACATGATGTCGAACTAAGGGAGGCAATCTGTAGAAAACTAAGGTAAATAGTATAAAATCTAAGGTATAAGAGTTTCCTAATTTTTATTTATTTTAAGAAATTTTCTAGATTTTTATTTGATTTTATGATTTTTTATTATTTTTATGTTTTTAATATATTGAAAAAATATAGTACTTAATTATATATTTTTATTTGTAAATTTTATTTATTTCTTGTTTTTGTGAATTTTGAAAGGTTTTTAGAATTTTTATGGCTTTTAAATTTATGTCTAAAGTTGAAAAACTATTTTTATGAAAATAAGGTTTTATTTTTATTTTGAAAATATTAAATAGCAAGAAAATGTTTTTATTTTTTTCAAAAATTAGGTGAAAATTCTTTCAAACAAGGTATACATATTTACATAATTTTTATTGAATTAGTTATGTATTTTTAAAGTTTGAATATATTTTGTATTTTTCATTAATTTTAATATTCAATTTTTGTTTTATTTTTGGTTTAATATGTAAAATATACTGTAGGTAATTTTTTAGATTTTTAAAAGTTTTATATCTTTTTATTTATTTTGAGTTGCTATATTTTTATTTTTTTAAAATGATTTGTTAAAAATAGAAAGTATTTTTATTTTTCAAAATATTGAATATAATGTATATAGTATGTTATACGGTGTTTATACGTATTTTTATTTTATTTATTTTTTTGTATTTTGTATTTTATTTAATATGTATTATAATATGTATAGTATTGTGGTACTGTATAGGGGTATTTATGTTATAATCTAGAAAATTTGCGGGTGCGTGTGTAATATGTCCAAGTAACATGTGGTCTTCACATGAATGCTCAGTTGTCAGGAGACCTGCTGCGAATAACACAAGTGCTGGGGCAAACAACAACTCCTCCTAGAGAACATGTGCCAGGCATGTGCCTCAAGCCCATGAGGATCTGTTGGCGAGTTGTCAAAGTTTGAGGTTGTTTAGGGAAATTTTGCCAAAAATATCTGGGATTTCACGCACATCTCACATGAACGAGAAGAGCGGTGGGATGGTGGTTGCTAATGATGTGATGCGTGGACGGTTTTGGCACCGTTCGATAATTCTACCGATTCGATCAGAGGTTGGCGTGTGGTAGGTTTTGAACGTGTTGGATGCAGATCCAGCGGATATGAATGAACGGTGATGATCAGTTATTGGCTTCAGATAGTGATGTATCTATACATCGCGATTCGTCCCTGATGACACGAAAATCAAATCGGTTAAAGATGGAAAAATAATCGTAGGTCATTGTTCTCAAACAATCAGTTCGGTCAACAAGAAAAATATGTATAAACCACTTAAGAGAAATAATCATTCATGAAAAGCAATATATGCGGTCATCACTATTAATTTACCTAGTATAGAGATCAGGATCGAACACAAAGGGGCATGATTGAAAAACTCGGCAGCCAAATTTCGAAAATAAACGATTTTTAGTGGTTTTTTATTCTTTTATTTTTATTATAAATAAACACACAAGTCACAATATGCAAACACAATCTTTTGTATTTTTCAAAATATTCAAAAATACTCAGAAAATTGTAGAAAATATATTTTTGGGTTTTACACATTTTAAAATGTTTTTGGTAATTTTTCCAAAATTTTCTGTTGTTTTTGTGATTATATGAAAATCAAACAATCCGAAAATATTCAAACAGTGCACAACCTAGAGTAATTTCCAACTTAAAAATATTTTATGCCCAAAACTCCTGCAATATTTTTATACAAAAATATACACAAATATCTACACACAGAACTGAAATCACGAATATTCAATTTTTCTAGAATTATCTACATTTTCTAAGATTTTTAATATTTTACAATTTTTTAGTTTTATAAATAGTTAATACGTGAAAATTAGAGAGAAAATAAAAGACAATAAAATACATCTAATCTATTTTTTTGGAATTTTTTAAAGCAATATTTCAAATTTGTATGATTTTTCAACTTTCTGGTAGAGAAAATGACACTGTTTTAAAATTTTTAAAATATCAAATAGCAACAAAATGCAATGAAATTTATATATAATGAAAAGGAACACAACATGAATATTCACAAATTTTTGAAGAATTTTTTAGTACGAAAAATATTTATTTGAATGAAAAGAGCAAGCAAAATAAAGTCTTGAAAAACAGGGACTGAGATGTAAATAATTAATGTTTCTACATTGAATAAATAATAGAAATAAATTACGAGAGAAAATATGCAAATTTACCAATATGTACGTACGTGACATTATATTTGCAGGGAACGTCATTGTAATTTTGAAAACCTCCAAGGGCTTTTCTGTAATTTTTGCCAAATTTTTAAAAACGACCTTAGGGTTTTGTTCTCTGATCTTTCTTCCAAAAAGGGGGAACAAGGGGGGCCGCCGCCGCCCCCTCCTCTTATTTCTCTCTCAAGCTGCGGGCGTACAAGCGGTGACGGGTGATGGACGACAGGCTCTCCAAGGCAGCGAGTCGCGGTAGAGGACAACGATGAAGGCTCTCGCTGACGGAGACTGCGGTGGATGTGCCTTGCACTTTCACTTCAGGGGGCAAAGGGCTCTCGCGAAGGATCTCCTGCGTGGGTGTGATGGCGCAGCCATGGATCGACGATAGGCGACCGCGCTCAGGAGCGGTTGGCAGCTGTGGTCTGCGGCGATCGGTAGAGGAGTGCGGTAGCGGGCCTAACGGTGTGGGTGGTGGACGTCGGTCGGGGTCGCACGGAGCGTGCTCCTTCATGCACGCGGGAGGTCGCGGACGCGATCGAGGATCGGTGGCGGAAGCACTTGATGGTCGCGGGCTGGGATGGCGGAACGGCATGGGGCGACACACGCATTGAGTGGTGGTTAAGGTGCGGACGGCGGCAGCGGTAGGAGGGCGGCAGCCTACTGCGGGCTGGAAGGAGGCATCCCTGATGCTCGAATGTTTTTATTTTTTTAATTTTTTTATGCAAGAGATGCAAAAAAATGTAAATAACAAAGTTTTTATATTTTTTTAATTTTCCTACAAAATAAATGTTAGGAAAGAAATATTTTTAATTTATATATATAAATTATTTTTAAACAAATGAAGATACATGTACGACGGCTTGATCTAAGAAAAACTAAAAATGGAAAAATGTGAGTGGATGCAGATTCGCAAAATGGAAGATAGATCCGAGTCTCCGTTCACCGTGCGTGACAGAAGTTGAGTGATCGTGTGAGGTAGAATAGGAACGTGTCGAGATCGAGATGTGAGATGAGAAATCAGTGTCGGATAGGATTGGAAAAAAAATTATGATGAAAACTATGGATATAAAATCTACAACGCAGATGAAAATAAAAACTATGCTACGATTACTCTGGAGAAATTGGATCTAACCTGAGGGAGGCAGACGTCATGATGACCTCGACAACAACCGGTCTGCTGTCACCAGACGGGTCGAGGGCTATGCTCCTATATGGATCGACGGAATTTCGGGATTGAGGCTCCTTCTCCACCAAAGATTGATCCAAGGCAAATGAGAGAGGAGGAGCCCAATTAAAAGAGAAGGAAAAAAACAGAAAGGAAAGATGTACAAATACAGATTGTTTTTAATGGTTAACTTAATAAATTAATCAATTAATTAATTATTTTAAAATGACATTTGAAGTTAAATGAAATAATTAAGTAATTAATTTAAAAAAAATTAAATAGCCACCTTAATGGTGGTTACTGAAGGTATAGAATCAAATCTTTATATACAAGGTATGTTTTCAAATCAAATAAATGAATAATAACTAAATAATTAAATTTAAATTTCATCTGCATTCCAGCTGACTCGACCCCCTTCGCCTTCTCTGGACTCGTTTCTCCCCCTTTTCCCGATCAGGTCAGATCTCCTCTTGCCTTGATATGTGTTCCCGATTAAACTCCAATGATCCATGATCCTCACGAATGCCTAGGCGCACCCGGATTGTGCTAGGGTTTCGATGAATATTCTGATCTTTCTGGACCCTAGCCTCCCTCTATATATATAGTCTCTTCATCCTACCTCGTGCTACCATTGCCCCTAAGCCACCTCTAGGACAGTGACAGCTCCTCGGAGGTCCCCTTAGAGCTCCCGTGAGCGCCTAGTTGCCCCTTCTTAGCTCGTGGTCAGAGTTCTCCACCGCGACAAACCTCACAGCCTTCCGTAGCTTGGTTGAGGCCATAACCTCACTGACCGCACGCCTGCACGTCAGCAACTCCAGGTATCCCCTTTTTTCTCGCTTCCATTTTCCCGTTTCACTTTGAATTAGCCAATCATCTCCGTCGTAGTTCACCAGTTCCAACTAATTTATATCGGAGCCCCATCACTCACATCTTTCCACGACACGTCGTCTCATCGCCCAACTTCCCTTGCGACCTGACCCCCCTTAGGCTCACTCGTCAAAGCGAGATTAAGGTATGATCTCCATCTTTCATGTACGTCGGAGATTGAGCCCCATCCCATACTCGCTTCCCCTTATTTCTACGCAATAACTGGACTAAAGCAAAGCCATAGAGTCCTGTTACGCTTCACAGATGTTGGTTTACGTGAGGAGACCCAATGGTGCCCCAACTGCTCAGGCGGAGCAGCTCCGGGAGGAGCTTCACTGACCTGACCATCTGACCATTGCCGCTCCCATCAGAGCAGTCCATTCCATGCGGAGCACTTCCACGATAGTGGTGGACCCTTTAGCGTCTTCATCGGAGTAGCGGATCTCCCTCCATGCTCAGTTGAAGCTCGCTTTTGCCCAGTTCATCCAGCACCTCTATTATCATCCGATCTGGAGTGGGAGTCCCATATCTGATCAGGACCATACAAGAACATCTAAATTCTAATGGTTTGATCATATTCTGGGGCGAAACTGACATACATGTTTAGCCGCTTTTCAGAGCCGTCGGATCCTTAGATAACGACAGATCAGAGCCGTACTCACGTGCCTCGACCTCAGCCGTCAGATCCTTTTGCAGAGGAGTATCAGAGCCGTCAGCCTCCTCGTGTTCCATTCACGTGTCACCAGGGTATATTTCCTTTTTACCCTTGTATGTCTTTTATTTCTCTTTGGCCCATTAAATAAGATGTGTAGTTAATAACTTTGCAGTAGGACCCTATAGTTTCTTTATTTGGACTTTAATCTAGACGAGCTTGAGTCACATGTGTCCCCACGTGATTATTTGGGTTATTTGCAATATCTACACTGAACTTCTCTACTGATCATGCAATGAATGTTATGTTTTGATATTTGCACTTATACCCCTATGAGCTATGAATCACATGTTGCGCATGTATTTGGTGGATTAATTGCATAACGGTCTGTGTATATTCTTTCTTGTTAATGATTAGGCCTCAAAACTTAATTTCTTTGTGAAAAGGTCCATGTGAATTGTTTTTGACTATTTCCCATTTATTTAATGCAATAAATAACAAATTGGCCCGAAAAAATCTACAAAATAGCCGACAGCTCCTACTTGCTTGATATTTACGTGGTAATTTTACTTTACCAAATTGATTTCATTTTATATTATTAAAAATTCAGAAACCATTAAAAGTTCCTGTTATCTTTGGAAAATCATAAAAATTCGAAAAAGCCTTCGAAAATTCCATAAAAATTAGGGTAGATGTTTTTTATTATCTTTTAGCTCCAGTATTAATTTTTTTGAGAAATACCTTATAAAAACTATAAAATTTGCGAAACACTCAAAAATTATAATAATTCTATAAAAATGTAAAAAACTAAAAAAAAATTACTTTAGTCTCTTTTTGTAGGTATTTACTTATATTTTACCATAAAAAACCATTTCGAAGTTTTGAGCATTTAATTAATTTTAATTTGCAAATTCCTATTGGTTGTGCCCTATTTGTTTTTTTCATTGTTTGATTTTTAGAAATCATAAAAATATTTGAGAAATCTATAAAAATTACAAAAATAATATAAAATATATAAAACCAAAAAACATTTTTATTACAATTTTATGAGTATTTATGTTCCTTTAGAAAAATACAAAAAGAGAGTGTGTGTGAATATTGTTATCATATGTGCTTACTCCTCTCTTATTGAAAATTTAAAATTTGAAAAATTTAAAACCACTAAAAACTTTTTATTCTTGAAATCACTCTATTTAGATTTTAATTGTGCTTGTTGAGTTTGACCATGGTCGTTATACCGGTTAAACAAAAGTAGTGAAACCGCTTCCACTGATTGTTTAACATCTTAGTGGTTTGATTTTCTTGTTGATCGATTTGATTGATTGGTGGACAACGATAATTGATTTATTTATTCCACCTTAGTCGGTCGCAGAATCGTGTCATTAGCTGACAATGAATCATATAACAATGCTTATCCATTACATTTCTTCTAATTATTTCTTTTTTTACTGAAAAATAATGGATAAAATCACTGGTATATGATCTTTTAGCAATGAACATGACATTCATCGTGAATTATAAGAACAAAAGACAACTTGTGATGAAGAATAATCATTGTAATATATTTAACATTGAAAGATAATAGAGATGATTATTCAACTTATTTATTGTTATATGTCAATTTTGTTAGTGTTGAATATCCTACAGATATGTTATCAAATTTTCTACTATTATACTTATCTTGTCATGAGTATATATTAGTGCATGCATTGACTATATATTATCAATGATATTATATCAACTTTTACTAAGAAAATTGAGATACTTGAGTGTTTAAATGTAATGAAATATGTCGTCCATCGTTTTTTTAATGACGTGATTTCCATATTCTTAAAAAGTTGTACAAAAAGCTAACCTACCAAGCCATAAAAACTATGAATAGGTGGACTCTTTTTAAAGAAAAAGGATAACAAGATTGTAGCCAATCCTGCTAGAAAATCCAACCACAAGATCTATTTATTTCAAAATCACACTGGATCACTTCAAAAAAAATAGAGTATATTTAAGTAAATTACAATTTGGTCCCCATTTATGGGTCCGATCTCAAAATGGGTCTCGATCTTTAAGTTGTAACAATTCGGATCCCAAAATGGTAAATGAAAATTTTGGGGTTCATGACGAATATGTCCTTGTTGGGAAGGATTGGGGCTTGGGTTCCAACTTTTAAACAAGGGCATATTCGTCATTAGTCCCAAAAAGTTCCTTACATTAATGGTCCTAGAACGCGAATCGTTATAATTGAAAGACAGGGACCCGTTCCGGGATCAGACCCATAGATGGGGATCTAAATTATAATTTACCCGATTTATTTAGGAAAACCATTAAATAAGAAATAAGCCCTCCACGTTTAGTTGGATTTTAGTTGGGGGGATAAGGTGAGAAAATGTGTCATTTTCTCAATGGATAAAATAACCTCTCGGTGTAATATAAATAAACCCGAACGGAGGACACGCACCACAATGGAAACACAACTTTCAGACGTAAAACCCGAGCATTTACCAGCAGCATGGATATGGAATAGTGAAAATTGACTAGACAGTCCAAGGCATCAGAGCAGAGGGGTACTGTGTTTCACAAGAACGGAAAAAAGAAAGGCGATTTCTCCCTCGCTAGATATATATCCCTACACACGTCTGCAATTGAATACACATACGTAGATAGTTCTCCTATTTTATTTTATTTTATTTTATGGGAGACCAACCGAGTTAAATCACTCCATCTCTCTCTCTCTCCCCCTCCACTTCTCTGACACAACACTGCTGCACTCTCTCTCTCAAATTCTCTCTCATAGCGTAAGCTTGATGGCTGACATTGCAAGCAAAGCCAACACAGCCCATTGCTTTACTGATTTTATCACATCCCTACCCCTTAACACTCCGAGTCTCTCCTTCTCTCTCTCTCTCACATAAAAAATCTGGCCCTTCCTTTCTCTCTCTCTCTATCTATCTCTTGTGTGTTCTCCCCAACAATGCTGTAAGCATCTTGTTTAGTGCCCCCCTCAGTCCCTTCTCAAAATCCCATTCAAAGCTTCTCTCTCTGGCCCTTCTTTCCAGAGCCCTTTCTTCCTGCATGGTTGAGCCAGACTGCGTTGCCCCCTCTCAGCTCAGTTTCTGCAAGGTACTACTGCTTCTTCTTCTTCCACACCAAACAACTAGAAGAGATCACTTCAGCCATGTTCTATAAAATTACCCACTCTTCCCATCTTCTCCACCTGCCACCTTCAAGTGTTAAGGAAGAAAACAAGGTAGAAGATAGTAGGAGAAAAGAAAAGCAAGCTTCTTCGTTTTTTTTCTTCTCAATTTCTTCTTCCCTTTGTGTAAATGTTTTTTTCTTTTCTTTTTTGTTGCTGTTGAAGCTGCAGGTGCTCGTGGTCTGAGACTCTCAGGGGTGAAGAGCTTGTATGCATAGCTAGACACGGGCAGGAGGAGGGAATCAACATCAAATAGAAACCTTTGTTGACTTGTAGTGGCTTTACTGTTCCTTTGATTTTCCTTCTGATTGTGTTCCCCGTGTCCGCGAGCTCGAGGGTATAGAGGAGTGTTTCATAAATCACACAATAAAGACTCATCAGTCCCATATGGGTATGTGCCTCCTCCTCACCTCTCTCTCCCCCCCTCACATCATAAGTTCGTATTAGACAACTTGAATTCAGACTCCACTGTTTCGCTTAGCCTCATTTTAAAGCTACAAAACAAAGGAATGGGAGAGGTGGGTCTTCTTCCCATGAATCTCAACGGGCTCTGATTTCAAGTGTCTTTCCATGATAGATTTAAAAAAGTGGGAGAGCAGACAAATTGGGTTCCCTTTTTATTTATTGAGATTGGAGTCCCAAGAACCAACCTCAACAGCTGATCTCTTTTCCTCTTTTTCCCCCTTCTGTAGTAGAGGAGAAAGCACCCATAACATAGCGCACGACAGGCAGAAAGTGTTGTAGAACGAGAGAGACAGAAGGCAATGGATCTCTCAAGCCATGGAGGAGGAGAGATGCCTATTCCTATGCCCATAAACAGCAAGTACGTTGGTCATAACCACTCCATCAAGCCATCTTCCAATGGCCCATCTCCAACCCAACCGCCGACCTCGGAGCCCCACCAGTCCCTCTCCTACAACTTGAGCACCATGAACATCAAGAAAGGAGGGGGAGTGGTGGTGAAGTACAGGGAGTGCCTCAAGAACCATGCAGCCACCATAGGAGGCAATGCCACGGATGGATGCGGGGAGTTCATGCCAAGTGGGGATGAGGGCACCATGGAGGCACTGAAGTGCTCGGCCTGCAACTGCCACCGCAACTTCCACAGGAAAGAGGTGGAGGGTGAAACCTACGATCCTCCACCTTTCCACCACCACCACCAATTCATGAAGCATAGCAGAAACAAGGTGGTCGGGCAGAAGGGCGTGCTGGTCTCCTCCCACAGTGACACCACCTTCGGTGGCTACAACCCTATACTCCCCTTGCCCTCCCCGCACCACATGATAATGCCAATTGGTGCAATGCAGACCTCTGAGTCGGATGAGATTGAAGGCATCGCAGGAGGCGGTGGCGGAGGGATCATGTCAAGGCCCCCCACAACGAAGAAGCGGTTCAGGACCAAGTTCTCGCCAGACCAGAAGGAGAAGATGCTGAGCTTCGCGGAGAAGGTCGGGTGGAGGCTGCAGAGGCAGGAGGAGGGGGAGGTCCAGAGGTTCTGCCAGGAGATTGGTGTGAAGAGGAGGGTTTTGAAGGTATGGATGCACAACAACAAGCACAACTTGGCTAGGAGGTCCACCATCAGCATCACCGCCGCCGCCACCGCCACCAATAACAGCACCATGAGCAACATCAACCCCATTCAAATGCAAGTCCAAGGGCCTCACATCTCCATGCAAACCGATATGTAGTCAGCTTCCTGACGCTTCCCCTCAGGTGAACGCTGCTTAGCTTAGTTTCATGAGTTTATTTCTTCTTCAACTTTGTTTCTCTCTCTCTCTCCCCCACCCCTCTTACTCTGCCATCACTGTAGACGTAAATTTCCTTATTTCCTGATATTTTAATATTATTAGGTGGGAATGTAGGGATGTTCTTTAAACTCCATCCCCATGCAAGGTGGTGTGCTTAAGCAGTGTTAGTCCATGACTTAGATTAATGATGAGTTCTTTGACCCTTTTGCGACTTGTTGGTCCCTGTCACTGTAGCCGTTAATCCTTGATTCTCGTATTTAATATTGTTAGGTGGAATATTTAGACCTTTTAATTTACTTGGGATTCTGGAGAAGAGCTTTCATCTTGGGAGAGGTGCTTCTCCTCCTTTCGTCTAGTGCACTTGTGCTCCATAAATGTGGTCTCTGTGCTTTCGCACTGCACCTCTCAAGGAAGTCGTGACCCTTTGTTATGGATTTGCAGGCCTCTCTTAATTAATGGATTTCTTTTGTTCAAATCGTTGGCTATATGTGACAAGTATTTATGAGTCTTTTGACGATGGTGCTTGATAAGCTTATGTAAGCGGGTTCATGGGTAGCAAATAATTAGTTGTAATATATATCGAGCAATGATGCCCGTGTTGCTTGATAAGTTTTGCATGCATTATATATTTATATGTATCACCCGGAGCATAGTATACTTTCTGCAGCATTGTATGATTACTAATGATTGTGTTTTCAGGTCGCCTATTACCAAAAAATGAAAAAAAAAACGATTTTCTCACAGATGCTTATGACAATCTTTCAAATTCCAGTATAAGCCAGATGGATTATATGTAATTCCCGTTTTCTTAAGCAGTTGTATTCTGGCTATTTCCTGTTTGTTTGAGTACAGAAATTAATCGTACCAGCTATATAGTAAAGAGTGATCTTTCATTGTGTTGTTCCAAGACTAAAGATATGTTAGGAACTGGTCTCTTTCAAATAAAGAAAAGATTTGCTGTACAAACAGCTTGCTTCTCAAAATCTATCTCAGCAGATTTCTCGTAACATTTCACGCTGCTTGTTTTGGCTTACCAAGATGTGCTTCGATGTGCTCATAAAAGTTCGATTTGATCTCCTATCAGAAATGTGTTCCATATGGAATGTATATTTTTGATGTCAGAAATATGTATTTACTCTCAGAAAGATATTGATAGGTTTTCTATTTTACATTTAATAGTAAACAAATCTTACAACTAAAATTGTCTTTCGATGCGTTTAAACTCCCAAGCAAAAAAAATAAACAGGAAATAGAGTCCCTCATGTTTCACTATAGTTCTCAGGTATAACCTAAAATTTCATGAGTAACAATAATGACAATGCCATATTGATCATTGATAGTCTTCTTAGTTGTGGAACTGCATTTCACTAATAATAAAACACCTTTTCTAATGATCCCACCTGTTACAGCGAAAAGAAATCTAAATGGGTTCACAGCCAGAGAGAGAAGAAAAAAAAGACAGAAAGAAAGAAATTCTTGCATTTATATCCTGTTCATGCTTAAACATAGATCTAATCCAGGCATGCAACTTGCTTTTTTAATGATCGAGGTGCCCACAGAGCCATGCATCTATTATTCCATGAGGCAACATGAGTCTATTATTCCATGAGGCAACATGAGAGCAGCCTCTCCTCCATACATCAAAAATAACAATAAATGTAAAAAGGATTGCATGCTGAATGCAGAGAGGGCAGGTCCCCCCACCACACTCCAAACAAAAACCACGCAGTGCTACAAACACTAGAGACCCAACTTGTGCAAGTCGAAACAACAAGCAATGAGGTCCAAATCAATGTTGGATTCTTGTGAGGTCAATCAAATTTAACAACACAGCAAGTGCTGAATGGATGAATGAATGGAATGGTATACATATCACTGACCATACCATTGTGGCAGTGAGTAGGGTGGGTCTGGGCCTCATTGCTTGTTCCCCCCATTCTACTCCCTATACTATGCTCTGATTGTTTATGAATATTTGGAAAAAAGGCGGGACATTGCTAAAGTACAAATGCTTCCCGCGTGGGAGGTGAAGTCTATGCAATGTATGCATGCCTTTTTCCTATTGCAATTGGTTTTCACCAGAAGGGGTCATCAGGGAAAAAGGCAGACGATAGGCTTTTTTTCTTGCTGCAATGAAATATTGTTGGTGGGTTTTTTTCATGGAGGATTTTTTTGGTGTTACAGTCTTTTTCTATATTTTGATTTTTTTTCTGTCAACATTGTTATTGGTCTTATCATTTGCTACTGCTAAAACTGGTGGCTTCAGAATCTTAACAAACCTCTCCACTGAAATTTTCCAGTAAGTTTATCTCCATCAATTGATCAGATCTTTCCACTTTAAGAGATGAGGTATGCTCTAATTGATGCAAAATAAACTTAGTAAGATGCTGAGTTGGTCATTGGTAGTTGATGGTATCTGTCCTAGATGACTCTTAGTTCAATCACTTTTGCCAGTTATAGCATAGCAAATCATTTTTAACAACTTTCTCTGCTGGAACTCTATTGACAAGAGATTATATCTATATAGTTCGGATAAAGGAGTGTTTTGTTAGGTAGCCTACAACCAATGTAATGTTGGCGCTCTTAAAAGTAAGCTCGTGGAGACTATGGACATGGTTATTAGGAGGAAGATTAATGTCTTCTACATGTAGGAAATAAAACGATATACATTACAAAGATGGAAATAACTTTTTTCAAGTTAAATTATTCATGATGAGAGAAAGTTTCACTACAACAAAATTGAGCTATAGTGACGCTTTTTTTCAAAATGTGCCACTAAATTAGCCGTTAAATATATAACGACGATATTATTCGTTGCAAAATGAGTTTTCGTACTTGAAATTAGTGGCGAATAGTATATCTGTCGCTATATCATTAGCAACGATCTATATAGCAATGATTACCTATTGTTATTTTTTAAATATCAACTAATCACTGATATTTTTTTATTTCAAAATTTAGTGACGATTAATTAGAAGTTTGAAAAATAGCAACGGATAGGTGTCGTTATGTGAACATTTGCTAATATATAGCAACACATATGATATTCATCGTTAATTTCAAGTACGAAAAATCATTTCGCAATGAATAATATCGTCTTTATATATTTAACAATGGCTAATTTAAAGCAAATTTTGAAAAAAACGTCTATATAGCTCAGTTTTGTTGTAGTGTTTAAACAATATTGAAATTATTGTGCACAAATATATAACGATAGAAATATAAAATAATCTAAAAAATCACATGATGCAAAGATAATGGGCATGTTTGGTAGGAGAATAGGCCCTGGAATAAGGGGCCAATTCTCCCCCCGACACGGTTTCCAGTGGTACGACTATTCTCCATTATTCCATCTTATTTCACTCTTATTCCTCTCTTTTTTCCACCTTACCTACATTTATTTCACCTTATTCTCCCTATTCCTATCCTCCAACCGAACGGAGAATAGACCCTTATTTCCTTTATTCCCCATCCTTATTTCTGCTTATTCTCTTACCGAACGGGCATATGAGTTAAACCCTAATTGTCAATATGCCAACTTTCAAGGACCTATATATAGAGCATATAAGTTCCAATATAATTTTAATCATCTTTAAAGTTGTTATCTAAAAAGGGATTTTTACTCCCACGGACCTTAAAATCTTTTAAATTACCTTGTCGACATTGTAAACATCATTATTATCATCTCGATCTTGTAAACTTTCCCTGCCCTGTCTTTGTCTCACTCACAGACCATGCCATCAATTTCAGTTTTACTTGAATCAACACCTTTGGTTAATATTGAGTTAATCTGACCAGAGGAGAATCCTCCTCTCAGCTTTCTTTTTCTTCTTCTTCTTCGTGAAGTCGTTCATTTTCTTAAGCATCTTATGTTCACCATCAACCATGACCACTAATATTCTTCAAACCCAAACCAAATCCCGCTTCTGAATACCTCGCAGCAGATCGAATAGGATCCCACACACCTGAATGTTCCAGCAGCAGACCAGCCTCGCGTAGAAACCCAAGATGGATTCCCTTCCTCCAGCAATCTATGTAGCTACAGCAGCTTGAGCAAAATCCGCTTCCTTGTGCACCTGAAAAGATCTGCTATGGATCTCCACATGAGCACTTGAGAGCAGTCCCATGTGCCAGATTCGGCAACCAAAAGTGATCAAAGCAGCAGAAACTTGGGAGGTGTGGAGGTGCACTTGGATGCGAGGGTTCGGGAGGGAGGACGGAGACTGGCACTGGGGAGGGTTTGCTTTGACTTCCTTAGTTCGTCTCCGACAACGAATCAACAAGTCCTCCAGAACCTCTCGTCGTCGCAACAGATCCTTCGGCGGTGACGTAAGAGCAGCACGGAGGAGCATGTCGTCGGCTGAGGGTGATCTGTCATGAAAAGAAAGAAAGGAGGAAGAAGAAAAACGAGAAATGATGGGAAAGAAGAGGAGGAAGACGGTATAAAGTTGTGATTTTTGTAATAATATGAATATAAATGCTCTGTTTTAATGGATTTTATTTAGTTTTAACATCTAAATATTAAGAGTTAGACCGTTTACAAGATTGAGAAGATAGTAATGATGTTTACAAGTTCGAAAGGTAATTTACAAAGATTCTACGATTCATGGGGGTAAAAATCCCATATAAAAAATACTTCTTGGATGACCATGATGTCACGAATGGCAGATGAGCCAGCATACCTAGCGGTTGAACATGATGTCTCGAATTAGGATTGTGATGTCCTAGAGGTAAGATATATAATTTGTATATGGGTTAAATAGGGCTGCTCCTGGGGGAGCTAACTTGGTCTCCTCGTCCCATTTCGTCCGGGTGTTTTTTATTTTTTTTGAAAATTTCTTTCGTGGAATTTCATCACTATATCCCTATATTATGCCATTAAAATTTCGTGCGAAACAGAGACTCTTACGGCCTCCATCTAGACAGTCATTTTTTAACGGTAACATAATTGCTAAAAACGACCCCATCTGGATGAAGGTTGTAGGAGTCTCTGTATCGCACGAAATTTTAATGACATAATATAGGAATATATTGATGAAAATCCACGGAAGAAATTTTCAAAAAATAAAAATAAAAAAATCGAGCGAAATAGGACGGGAGAAGCCAAGTTAGCTCCCCCGTGGGGGCAGCCCCATTTTACCCTTTTGTATATATTGATGGTTTATATTTATTCACGATAAGGTTTACTGGTCTATATTGATTATTTAAGGACATGTCATGGTTGTAGACCTACTTTTTGCACTAGCCTATCTCGATTATGTGCAGGTTAATGTCTATTGGTGTGCAGAAATATATATGACTACAATTTGCCAGTCGCTTAGAAATGTTGGTTTATACGCATGTCTCCATTTGTATCAGAAATTAGCATAGTGTTTATCAAAACAAGAGTGATCTTTTTATTCATGACCTTGTTGTTATTATAATTATTTGCAATATTTAATATAATTTTAAGTTTTTTAAATTTTTACTGTTTAAATGTAGCAAAATTTTAACTGGGGAGATAATCTTCTAATTCATGTCGGCATACTCTCACATGCGGTGAAGGCTCATAGAGACTGGAGAGATAAAATAGACATGTGAGCTCTTGGTTATGTTGTAATATCATCATATTATTTACCTTATTCCTTTTATGTTCTAGATTTTTGCATCGTTTCAATCACTCGAGGAAGCATACGGTCTTAATCCTTCCAATACTAGTCCGAAGGATTGGTTTGAAGCTTGTAACAACTGGTCTTCTAAAAATTTTATATAATTATCTCAAAAAATAAGGTCAATAAGGAGAAGAAACTCGACCCTACACATGGGCAAGGAAGGAGGAGTATCAATCAAATGAAATTAATTTGAGTAATAGTTTTTTGATATTATATTTTTAAAAGTTACAATCAAATTTTTAACTTTGTATTTTCATTGTCAAGAAAAATGAAGGAATAGTTTTCAATCGTATGTAGGCTTTCAAACTCCTAAAGAAAAAGAGTGGGATCAATGGCTCTCGTATATGATGTTACTTACGAATAGCTTATGTAGATTTTCTCCATATGAAATGACGTCCATCCAAACAGGGTCGATTTAAAAAATCCTGCGACCGTTAAAAAAAATGACGTCTGGATGGAGGGCCTAGGAGTCTCTGTTTCTGACGAGTTTTTAATAGAATGTTAGAGGGACATAGTGATGAATATACAAATTTTTATTTTCCAAAGAAATAAAAAAATGTGGGAAAAATAGGGGTGGGAGTAGCCAAGTTGGCTACTCCCAGGGGGCAGTCACATTTCACACACACACACACACACACACACACACACACACACACACACACACACACACACACACACACACACACACACACACACACACACACACATATGGGTTGATGGGGCTGCCCCCTGGGGGCAGCCAACATTGCTGCCCCGCCCCATTTTTTCGCAAAATTTTTTATTTTTTTTGAAAATATCGACATGTATATCCATCCCTATATCCCTCCTATATACCATGTGAATTCTGTCAGAAACAGAGACTCCTACGGCCTCCATCCAGACAGGGTCGATTTAAAAAATCCTGCGACCGTTAAAAAAATGACATATGGATGGAGGTTGTAGGAGTCTATGTTTCTAACGAAATTCGAGTAGCATATAGGAGGGATATAGGGATGAATATACATGATTTTATTTTTCCAAAAAAATAAAAAAATTGCCAAAAAATTGGGTGGGGGCAGCCATGTTGGCTACCCCTAGGGGGCAGCCCCATTTTTCCCTATATATATATATATGAGGTAAATGGGGCTGCCCCCAGGGAGTAGCCAACTTGGCTACTCCCACCCCTATTTTTCTCTCATTTTTTTTTATTTTTTTGGAAAATAAAAATTTGTATATTCATCATTATATCCCTCTCACATTCTATTAAAATTTCGTCAGAAACAGAGACTCCTACGGCCTCCATCCAAACATGGTCGATTTAAAAAATCCTGCGATCGTTAAAAAATGACGCATGGATGGAGGGCTTAGGAGTCTCTGTTTCTGACGAAATTTTAATAGAATGTGAGAGGGATATAATGATGAATATACAAATTTTTATTTTCTAAAAAAATAAAAAAATGAGGGAAAAATAGGTGTGGGAGTAGCCAAGTTGGCTACTCCCTGGGGGCACCCCCTTTTAATATATATATATATATATATATAATATATAGGGAAAAGGGAGCCTACAACCATGTGTAGGTAACTTTCTTACACCCACCTCTTGTTCCCTAAAAATTTTTTATTTTTTTGAGATGATTCTTTGAGGAATTTAGATCACGTTATATCATCATATCGTCATTCAAATTTCAACTTATTTCGAGACTTCTAACTTATCCATCATGACAGTCAAATTTTGACGGTCTGAGATTTGCTGAAATCGGCCCCTTCCGATGGAGCTGTTAGGAATGTCTGTTTTACATGAAATTTGAAACACACATTTCATTTAATATTCAAAGTAAATCCCCTAAAGATCCATTTCAAAAAAATCAAAAAATTTAGGGAACAAGAGGTGGGTGTAGGAAAGTTACCTACACATGGGTGTAGGCTCCCCAATCCCATATATATATATATATATATATATATATATGGTAAAATGGGGCTGCCCCCAGGGAGTAGCCAACTTGGCTACTCCCACCCCAATTTTCCCCTCATTTTTTTTGGAAAATAAAAATTTGTATACTCATCATTATATCCCTCTCACATTCTATTAAAATTTCGTCAGAAACAGAGACTCCTAAGCCCTCCATCCATACGTCATTTTTTAACGGTCGCAGGATTTTTTAAATCGACCATGTTTGGATGGAGGCCGTAGGAGTCTCTGTTTCTGACGAAATTTTAATAGAATGTGAGAGGGATATAATGATGAATATACAAATTTTTATTTTCCAAAAAATAAAAAAATGAGGGAAAAATAGGGGTGGGAGTAGCCAAGTTGGCTACTCCCAGGGGGCAGCCCCATTTACCTCATATATATATATATATATATATATATATATATATATATATATATATGGGTAAAATGGGGCTGCCCCCAGGGAGTAGCCACCTTGGCTACTCCCACCCCTATTTTTCCCCATTTTTTTATTTTTTTCAAAAATAAAATTTGTATATTCATCATTATATCCCTCTCACATTCTATTAAAATTTCGTCAGAAACAGAGACTCCTAAGCCCTCCATCCAGACGTCATTTTTTTAACGGTCGCAGGATTTTTTAAATAGACCATGTTTGGATGGAGGCCGTAAGAGTCTCAGTTTCTGATGAAATTTTAATAGAATGTGAGAGGGATATATTTATGAATATACAAATTTTTATTTTTCAAAAAAATAAAAAAATGAGGGGAAAATAGGGGTGGGAGTAGCCAAGTTGGCTACTCCCTTGGGGCAGCCCCATTTGCCTCTCTCTCTCTCTCTCTCTCTCTCTCTATATATATATATATATATATATATATATATATATATATATATATGGGTTAAATGGGGATGCCCCTGGGAGTAGCCATCTTGGCTACTCCCACCCCTTATTTTCCCTCATTTTTTTATTTCTTTAGAAAATAAAAATTTATAAATTCATCATTATATCCCTCTAACATTCTATTAAAATTTCGTCAGAAATAGAGACTCCTACGGCCTCAATCCAAACAGGGTCGATTTAAAAAATCTTGCGAACGTTAAAAAAATGGCGTATGGATGGAGGGCATAGGAGTCTTTATTTCTGACGAAATTTTAATAGAATGTTAGAGGGATATAGTGATGAATATACAAATTTTTTATTTTCTAAAAAAATAAAAAAATGAGGGAAATATAGGGATGGGAGTAGCCAAGTTGGCTACTCCCTGGGGGCAGCCCCATTTTACCCTATATATAGGGTAAAATGGGGCTGCCCCCAGGGAGTAGGCAACTTGGCTACTCCTACCCCTATTTTTCCCTCATTTTTTTATTTTTTTGGAAAATAAAAATTTGTATATTCATCATTATATCCCTCTCACATTCTATTAAAATTTCGTCAGAAACAGAGACTTCAAAGCCCTCCATCCAGACGTCATTTTTTAACGGTCGTAGGATTTTTTAAATCAACCATGTTTGGATGGAGCTGACGAAATTTTAATAGAATGTGAGAGGGATATAATGATGAATATACAAATTTTTATTTTTCAAAAAAATAAAAAAATGAGGGAAAAATAGGGGTGGGAGTAGCCAAGTTGGCTACTCCCTGGGGCAGCCCCATTTACCTCATATATATATATATATATATATATATATATATAGGTAAAATGGGGTTGCCCCCAGGGGGTAGCTAACTTAGCTACCCCCGCCCCATTTTCTTCAAATTTTTTATTTTTTTTTTTGAAATTTTTTTCCGTGAATATTCATCACTATATCCCTATATTATGTCATAAAAATTTCGTGTGAAACAGAGACTCCTACGGCCTCCATCCAGACAGTCATTTTTTTAACGATAACAGGATTTTTAAATCGACCCCGTTTGGATGGAGGTCGTAGGAGTCTCTAATTCGTATGAAATTTGAATGACATATTATATAGATTTAATAATGAATTTACATGATTTTGGATTTCAAAAAAAATAAAAAAATGTGAAAAAGGGGCGGGGGGAGCTAAGTTAGCTCCCCCTAGGGGGCATACACATTTTACGCTATATATATATATATATAAGGAAAAAATGGGGCTGCCCCCTCGGGGCAGCCAACATGGCTGCCCACGCCCCATTTTTCGGCGTTTTTTTTATTTTTTTTGAAAAATAAAACCATGTATATTCATCCATATATCCCTCCTACGTGCCATTCGAATTTCGTCAGAAACAGAGACTCCTACGGCCTCCATCTCGATGGTATCGATTTAAAAAAATCCTGTTACCGTTAAAAAAATACTGTCCGGATGGAGGCCGTAGGAGTCTCTGTTTCTGACGAAATTCGAATGATATATAGGAGGGATATAGGGATGAATGTAAATGGTGTTATTTTTCAAAAAAAATAAAAACTTTTGCCCAAATAAGGCGGGGGCAGCCATGTTGGCTGCCCCTAGGGGGCAGCCACATATGACCCTATATATATATAAAGGGGCACTTCAAATGAGGTGGGGTCTCACCAATATTGTGGTGAGCCATCGAGCAGATTCGTCAGATCTCAATCTGACGGTTGCATCAAAAACCTTATCCAAAAGGGCATTTTCGTCAAATTGATTCCATTAATTTCGAGTTTCATTTATTGGTTTCAAATTGTCATTCTAAACTTTTCTCGATTTGGTATTTTCACAAATGCCTTTATTGGTTAATTTCCAATTGTTTCAAACGATCTGAAATCAACCACAGCTTTGTAAATTACAACGATGTTTTGTAAATTATATTTTACTCTTTGTAAAATTTCATTAATGATTGCATTTTATTACTGTTATTTTATTTTGTAAATGGTTGTATCAGTTTTGTAAATGTGTACATTCATTTTGTAATTCCAGCGAGTTTTTTTAATAGTATTTTTCCTCTTTGTAAACTTCAACTTTTTTGTAATTGTGTATGTTTTTTTGTAAAAAAATCCGTGAATCTATTTAACTGAATCTCCCTCCTTTGTAAAATTCACGCATATTTTCCATTTGCGTTAAAGTTCAATTGCCATACATGTTTTTGAGTCCTACAAAATAGAGAAAAAACATTGAGATTTGTAAAAAAGGTACATCAATATGTAAATCTGAATATCAGTTAAGTAAAATTGTTATATGATAATGTAACCGAATCTCCCTCCTTTGTAAGAGTATATGATCACTTTGTAAATTTTAGGCGCTCTTTTGTAAGATGATCTGATCACTTTGTAATATTTTTGTAGAGTTCTGCGACAAATAACTACACGATTAGATATTGAAAACATGTAAAAAATTGATATGATATTGTAAAAAAAATTCAATTTTTGCATAAATCATTCCCAACTTTGTAAAAAAACCACGATTTGTAAAAAAAGATAAGGGCCCTCCTCCGCGCATATCTCGATGCTTCGGAGTCGACGATGAGGTGCCGCGTTGGAGGAAGCGCAGGCGGAGCGCGGCCTGACGGAGAGCAGGGTCGAGGGGAGCCACCATCATCCGCGTGCGCCATCCAGCCACCGAATCCGCTCCAGCCGCCCCGAGCCTGCAACACCTCAAGGTGGAGCGGCCGCCCGCGTGTCCTCCTCGCCCAGCGCAACCCCGACGCCCTCCTCCAGACCAGTCGCGCCCCCGCGCGTGCGCCGCTGCGCGCGTCGTGCGCGCTCCTCCCATCCGATGCCTGAGCCTGTGAGGCATCCTCCTCGCCCATCACAGCCCCGATGCCCTCCTCCAGGCCCACCGCGCCGCCGTGCGGCCGATCTAGAACCGCCCAGAGGCAGCCCGCTGTTGCCCCTCCTTCACCGCCTCCCCTCCGCTGCGGGCGGAGCCCCCGAGCGCCGCCTCTGACGTCCACACGCGCCGCACCCAGCACCGTCGGGGTCTTCTCCGTCCTCCCTCCTCAACGCAGATCTTTCCTCCTCCACTCGTCGTTGTTGGTTGCTGCCGCCAGAGAGAGACTTAGAGATTTAGGATTTTGACATATATGAAATAAATTAATGGAGACAATTTAGATTAGGGTTGTACATTCTATTTTTAGAATGTGATAATGACCAAAATGACCTTTTAATCAATTAAAAAATAGTAATAAATATGCAATTAATTTAAACCATCGGATTGAATATCAACGAACGTGATTGTTGGCTCACGATGATAATGGTGAGACCCCACCTCATTTGAAGTTTCTCCTATATATATATATATATATATATATATATATATATGGGTAAAATGTGTATGCCCCCTAGGGGGAGCTAACTTAGCTCCCCCCACGCTTTTTTCACAAAATTTTTTTATTTTTTTTGAAATCTAAAACCGTGTAAATTCAATATTAAATCCATATATTATGTCATTCAAATTTTATGCGGAACAGAGACTCCTACGACCTCCATCCAGATGGGGTCGATTTAAAAAATCCTGTTACCGTTAAAAAAATGACTGTCTGGATGGAGGCCGTAGGAGTCTCTGTTTCACACGAAATTTATAAGACATAATATAGGGATATAGTGATGAATATTCATGGGAAAAAATTTCAAAAAAAATAAAGAAAATTGAAGAAAATAGGGCGGGGGGAGCTAAGTTAGCTCCCCCTAGGGGGTAACCCCATTTTCCTCTCTCTCTCTCTCTCTCTCTCTCTCTCTCTATATATATATATATATATATATGAGGTTAATGGGGCTGCCCCCAGGGAGTAGCCAACTTGGCTACTCCCACCCCTATTTTTTCCTCAATTTTTTATTTCTTTGGAAAATAAAAATTTGTAAATTCATCATTATATCCCTCTAACATTCTATTAAAATTTTGTCAGAAACAGAGACTCCTACGACCTCCATCCAAACATGGTAACATTCTATTAAAATTTCATCAGAAACAGAGACTTCTACGACCTCCATCCAAACAGGATCGATTTAAAAAATCCTGCGACCGTTAAAAAATTGATGTATGGATAAAGGACCTAGGAGTCTCTGTTTCTGACGAAATTTTAATAGAATGTTAGAGGGATATAGTGATGAATATACAAATTTTTATTTTCCAAAAAAATTAAAAAATGAGGGAAAAATAGGGGTGGGAGTAGCCAAGTTGGCTACACCCTGGGGGCAGCCCCATTTTACCCTATATATATATATATATATATATATATATATGGGTAAAATGGGGCTGCCCCCTGGGAGTAGCCAACTTGGCTACTCCCACCCCTATTTTTCCCTCTTTTTTTTATTTTTTTGGAAAAGAAAATTTTGTATATTCATCATTATATCCTCTCACATTCTAATAAAATTTCGTCAGAAACAGAGACTCCTAAGCCCTCCATCCAGACGTCATTTTTTTAACGGTCGCAGGATTTTTTAAATCGACAATGTTTGGATGGAGGCCGTAGGAGTCTCTGTTTCTGACGAAATTTTAATAAATGTGAGAGGGATATAATGATGAGTATACAAATTTTTATTTTTCAAAAAAATAAAAAAATAAAGGAAAAATAGGGGTGAGAGTAGCCAAGTTGGCTACTCCCTGGGGGCAGCCACATTTACCTCATATATATATATATATATATATATGAAAAAATGGGGCTGCCCCCTAGGGGCAGCCAACATGGTTGCCCCCGCCCCATTTTTCGGCGTTTTTTTTAATTTTTTTTTGAAAAATAAAACCATGTATATTCATCCATATATCCCTCGTACATGCCATTCGAATTTCGTTAGAAACAGAGACTCCTACGGCCTCCATCTCGATGGTATCGATTTAAAAAAAACTTGTTACCGTTAAAAAATTACTGTCCGGATGGAGGCCGTAGGAGTCTCTGTTTCTGACGAAATTCGAATGGTATATAGGAGGGATATAGGGATGAATGTAAATGGTGTTATTTTTCATAAAAAATAAAAAATTTTGCCCAAATAAGACGGGGGCAGCCATGTTGGCTGCCCCTAGGGGGCAGCCACATATGACCCATATATATATATATATATATATATATATATATATATATATATATATATATATATATGAGGTAAATGGGGCTGGCCCCAGGGAGTAGCCAACTTGGCTACTCCCACCCCTATTTTCCCCTCATTTTTTTACTTTTTTGGAAAATAAAAATTTGTATATTCATCATTATATCCCTCTCACATTCTTTTAAAATTTCATCAGAAACAGAGACTTTTACGACCTCCATCCAAACAGGATCGATTTAAAAAATCCTGCGACCGTTAAAAAATTGATGTATGGATAAAGGACCTAGGAGTCTCTGTTTCTGACAAAATTTTAATAGAATGTTAGAGGGATATAGTGATGAATATACAAATTTTTATTTTTCCAAAAAAATTAAAAAATGAGGGAAAAATAGGGGTGGGAGTAGCCAAGTTGGCTACTCCCTGGGGGCAGCCCCATTTTACCCTATATATATATATAGGGTAAAATAAAATGGGGCTGCCCCCAGGGAGGAGCCAACTTGGCTACTCCCACCCGTATTTTTCCCTCATTTTTTTATTTTTTTAAAAAATAAAAATTTGTATATTCATCATTATATCCCTCTCACATTCTACTAAAATTTCGTCAGAAACAGAGACTCCTAAGCCCTCCATCCTGACGTCATTTTTTTAACGGTCGCAGGATTTTTTAAATCGGCCATGTTTGGATGGAGGCCGTAGGAGTCTCTGTTTCTAACGAAATTTTAACAGAATGTGAGAGGGATATAATGATGAATATACAAATTTTTATTTTCCAAAAAAAATAAAAAAATAAGGGAAAAATATGGTGGGAGTAGCCAAGTTGGCTACTCCATGGGGACATCCCCATTTACCTCATATATATATATATATATATGTATGTATATATATATATATATATATATATATATATATGTATGTATATATATATAGAGAGAGAGAGAGGAAAATGGGGCTGCCCCCTAGGGGGAGCTAACTTAGCTCCCCCCGCCCTATTTTCTTCAATTTTTAATTTTTTTTTTGAAAATTTTTTCCGTGAATATTCATCACTATATCCCTATATCATGCCATAAAAATTGCGTGTGAAACAGAGACTCCTACGGCCTCAATCCAGACAGTCATTTTTTTAACGGTAAAAGGATTTTTTAAATCGACCCCGTTTGGATGGAGGTCGTAGGAGTCTCTATTTCGTATGAAATTTGAATGACATAATATAAGAATTTAATAATGAATTTACACGGTTTCAGATTTCAAAAAAATAATAAATTTTGTGAAAAAAGGGCGGGGGAGCTAAGTTAACTCCCCCTAGGGGGCATACACATTTTACCCATATATATATATATATATATATATATATATATATATATATATATATATATATATATATATATTTGTCATTAGATATGGAGTTGATATGAGGCAATGCACATGACTAGAAAACATCCCTATGAACTGAAGGTCTCAAGTGTAGCTTGTGAGATAAATTTCACGTCGTATCAATTTTTTTTGGATGCTTTGGATTAAATCAAGTGGACTACTTTTTTTACAAAGGTTTTAAAATATTTCTTTATATATGGGATTACCATCAATGTACATAATATTTTAAGATACACATGGATATATCTCTGAATCATCTATGATGTACCAATGGATTGTGAGACGAGAATCCTACTCTTAAATGGTTGGTTAATTAGTTAATGGATGTCAATTGTGTATCCCAAGATAAACGCCTTCGAGGAATGTATATTCAATCGTGTGGGAGTATAAGAAATAAATACTACAAGGTGGACACACACCTTTGTGGTCCGACTGTACCGATAGTGAGTCATTCCCACTAAAGGAGCATCACAGATTGGAGTGGTTGTAGGTACTCTGAAAATTATGGGTGGATGCACGTGTGCATCGCACCGTAATTATACGTAGTTGAGGCCATTTGATTTGGGCGATCACGACTCCCCTAGTTGACTCGGTTAAGGGAGCCATGGTTTCTTGGGCTACATGCTCCTTGTCCCGAGAGTTAGAGTGGTACCAACTACACTAATTGAAGGGTCAGGCTTACTGACAAGTTCTAGGTTGCACTCTGAATGAAGCATTCTAGATTTCATTTTTAGTTTAAGGTTTCATTCTTAATGTAGACATTCTTTTTGGCAGGTGAGTTCGAGATAAATAGCTAATTTGAAGTTATGGATAAACTAATATAAATGAAGTGAGTTAATTGTATAAAGTGTTTTAAGATCTACTATGAGAACATAGTTATAGGCATAGAACCTCCTTTCATCATAACGGATTCCACTTTATCTTTTTAGCTATTGCACGTTTGTCTTGCCTATTTACTATCTATTCTATATAAATTATTTATATATGTACTGGATCATTTGACTCACAAGGTACGCATCTTAGAAATCCAACAAGGAATGTTGAGCTAAAGATTGAGGCTAGAATGTTTGGTGGTGCATCTGTAGGACATTGCTGAGGTTGAGGCATAATTTTTCAATTGTTTTTTCCTCTCCTATTAGCTTATGTTGTTGTTATAAGGAGATTTTTACGACTTCTATTGTTATCAGCTTGTGGATATTTTCTTTCTATTTGAATGGAAATTTTTAAATTTGGCATATTTTTGTATAAATGTACATCATGTAGGTTGATTGTGACTGTTGTTGGGTAGCATTGTGTTTGGGTGTTGAGATGTGTTCATATAGAGACGGGGCGTTACACTGGAGATGTTATTTTATGGAGAAGGGTGAAGCAATCGCTTATCACATCAAGTACTATAGAAGATGGGTTTGTGGCATATCATGAGGTTACTACATAAGGACTTTGGCTAAAGAATTTTATTGTCACCCTCCAGAGAGTGGAATCGATCTCAAGACCTCAAAAGATGAAAATACTACAACTGTATATGCATATGCATGACAGAATGATAATCAACATTAAATATCTTCTTGTTAAAGATAAAGTTAGAAATCATATAGTATTAATTGAACATATAAGTACTAAATACATGATTGCGGATCCTATGACACAAGGATTTCCATCTAGCGTATTCATTAATTATGTAACTGAAATAGGCAAATCTAGTAGTTTTTAATAATATCAATACATCCATATGTATACACCTCAAGTTCAGTATGATGATCTATTTATTTTGTTGTTTATTATATTTCAGTAGCATGCATTTAATAAACATACATGAATTTAAAATATGTATTAATATTTGGATATTAATACATGAAGTTTTGTTAGGATAAGTAAACTATTGGTATTGTAATACTTGGAAGGACAAGTCCCTAATTTACATTTTCCCTAACAATCTCCATTCTCAAAATCATCTCCGCTGCACCAAGGTCCCTATGTCAAACTCTACTGCAAGGAGCTTCTTCAGATCATGTACGATACTTTTCTTCTTGGCAGCAATCAACATGTTGTTGACGTACAGTAATAGATTGATGAAGGACCAATCCTCTATCTTGTTGTGTTAAATAAAATAATCATATGGATTGTGTTGAACTCCAAACCAATCGTGAAGTTGTCAAACTTTTTCTACCACTATATAGAAGATTGCTTAAGTCCATACAAGGACCTCTTCAATCTGCACACATGATCTTCCTTGCTTTGAAATGTGAATCCTCTGGATGCCTCGTCAAAAAGTCATCTTTGAGTTCACCATGCAAGAAAGTTGTCATTACTTCCAACTACTCCATCTCAAAGTATCAGTGTTCAACAATACCTAGTAGCATCGTTGTGAATCATGAAAGAACACACAAACAAGATAAATCACACAAGAACGAAAATACATATATTTACAAGGACCACCCGTAACTGGGTTGCGTCCTTGGTCGGCAGCGATCAATTTTCATTAGGTGGAGAAAGAAGAATATAGAGGATTCAGATATCCCTAACCCCAGAGGAGTTTATATACTACTCCCGTACAAGCATATCCCCAATACAAACAGATCCAAATACCTGAATACAAATAGAATTGTTAATAAAAAAATTCTCTAGCACCACCTTGGGGTTACTACTAACTGTCGACATTGAGCAAAGACCAAACAATGTTTGAACTTACTCCAATAAATTACCTTTGTGAACATATTGGATGTATTATCGGTTGTGCTGACCTTCTTCACCTTGATCCTCTTCTCAAAATGAATGAAGTAATATCTGACATTTATGTGTTTGATCCTCTCATTATGCACTTGATCCTTGGGTAAACATATTGCACTAAGACTTCCACAATATACTATAGTTTAATCTTATCATAGATCAAGATCTCCAACTAAGCGCTTTAGCCAGATGCCTTCCTTTGTAGCTTCTATCAAAGCCATGTACTCTTCCTCTGTGGTAGACAAAGTAACTGATGGTTGTAATGTATAGCCTTCCAGCTGATGACGGAATTTTCCAAAGTGAAAATGTAACATGTCATTGATCTCCACCCATCAACATCTGCAACATAATCCGAATCAAAATATCCAACAATCAAGCACTCTGAATAACTTCTTTAGATGAGTCCAATATCTGATGTTCCTCTAAAATAGCAAAAAATCTGCTTAACTTTATGCCAATGATCCTTCCCTTCGATTTCCCATGAATATGCAAACAACGCTCACAGTATTAGCGATGTCAAGTCTAGTGCATACCATGGCATACATAAGACTCCCAACTGCGTTGTTATAGGGAACATGTGACATGTATTCATTCTCTGCATATGATTGAGGTAAGAAAGAAATTGAGAGACAAATATTCATAGCAGATGGAGTACCTAAAGACTTGGGCCATGATTGTATACATCTCGCATCGCATAGGACTTTTCTCAATGTAGTTCTTTTGAGATAAGAAAAGCTTCCATTCTATACGATCTCTAATGATCTCCATCTTTGAAATCTTCTTCATCGTACCAAGGTCCTTCATGTCAAACTCCGAACTAAGGAGCTTCATCATATCATATATGGTACTCTTCTTCATGGCATCAATCAACATGTTGTTGATGTATTATCAAATAGATGAAGGAGTTATCCCACACCTTGTTGTGGTAAACATTACAATCGTATGGGCTTCTATTGAACCCATAATCAGTCATGAAGCTATTAAATTTCTTATACCATTGCCTGAAAAACTACTTAAGCTCATACAACAATTTCATTAATCTGTAGGCATGGTCGTCTTTGTCCTAAAATGTGAATTCTTCTATCTATCTCATGAGAAGATCTTCTTCGAGTTCACCATGAAAGAAAGTTGTCACCACATCTAAAGTTGTCCCCGCATCTAATTGTTCCAACTCAAAGTCTCGATGTGCTACAATAGCTATTAGTACCTTGATGGATGTATGTCTTACAACGAGACAAAACATCTCATTGTAATCTGCATCTTCCTTTTGATTGTAAACCCTTCACAACTAAGTGTGACTTGTATCTAATGCATTCATTGCATGAGATTTTTGTCTTTTTCTTGAATATCCATTTACCTCCAGTGACATTCCTCCCATTTGGCAACTTGAAAATCTCTTATGTTTGATTCTTGTGAACATACTCCATCCCCTCACCCACAACAATAATCCATTGCCCAAATTCTATCCCGGCTATGAACTCCCTTTAAGTGGAGGACTCTAGAGAATATGCCTCCTCCACAACCTGAATTACAAATGCAACAATATCTTAAAAATCATATCTCTGTTCTGGATGTATCTCTCTCTAGGGCAGACCAATAGCAACACTTGGTTGCCTCTCCTGTAGTTTCTCAGCTTCAGGATGTTTTATAACGGCTTGATTATGAGTGGTGTAGTAAACTATGTGATCACTACTTTGTGTTAATTCAAACTCGGATATCCATCCCCATCCGACTCATGTGTCTTAGATACATATGCCATAATTTTGAATCCAATTTCACGGCTTGGGAACCCACTACAATAGAACCTGTAATTGTAAACACATGTAAGATGTACATGATTTTTTGTTTGTTTCCCTTAATGACAACCATCCCAGCTTTGGCAACCTACATAACTCTACCTTCAACATTGTACTTAAATCCTTTAGAGTCCAAGACTTCAAGGGATATCATGTTCTTTCTCAAACCAGGAACATGGTGTACTTATATCACCATCCTCATGAAATCCATCATGCATATTGATCTTCACAAAGTCATACCCTACAATCTAGCACGCAACTTCATTTCTAATGACGATGTTTCCACCATCTATCTTCTCATATGTGAAGAATCAATCTTCATTAGAAGTCATATGTTAAGAACAGTATAAATTAAAAGCTTGCGTGTTATATGTTTTCTTCGAATATGTGATGGTGAGAACTAAATCATCTTCGAAGTCTATGCCTCCCTGAGTCATGACAGCAACTGTGCCTTTCCCTTTCTTCTGCGGTAGTCCTTCTTCCAATGTCTAGGTTCATTGCAGTAATTATAGATGTCTTTAGAATTGTGATTCTTTGACTTGGACTTCCACTTTCTGATCTTCACATAGCCAAAATGACATGACTCTTTTCGTAAGTCATAACCAAATTCAGGGTGTTAGAGTCTTGATTCTCAGTAACCATATGTCGAAATTCACGTGTATGCAAAATCATGTGAACTTACTCTAGGGTTGTCGATTCTGTTACCACAATAAATGATGAACAAAATTCTCATATGAAAGCGTAAGAGAAACCAACAGAGTCAATGCAGCATTTTCATCTTCAACTCCTCTGCCAAAGCAGCATGATCATCGAGTACACCTTCTCTTCATGTACCCTCAACTCGAAGGGTTCGAAAGCCTTCATCCTCTCATGGTCCAACAATGCCCATATGCCCTCTGCTTCAGAAGGGCACGCATCATGATCTACCATGGAAAGAATCCATTCTTCCTAATAAACTTCTCGGTCTTCAGATTGTGTGATGTCATCTAGCTTGATGATACATACGAAACTCGATGCTTTGATACCAATTTGTTGTGAATCGTGGAAGCATGCACAAAAAAGATCAATCATGCAAGCACGAAGACACAGATTTACAAGTTTTGCCCATATCTGAGATACGTCCTTGGGCGACGATGGTGAATATTCACTATGTGGAGAAAGAAGGAATACATAGGATACTGAGAGCCCTAACCTTTTGGGGGAGTTTATATACTAATCTCATATAGATGGTTTCCTTGTGCAAACAAATCCATACCCTCGTCTTATTGGGGTATGGTATGATAGGAGGGGGTGCATACGACGGTTCTTCGACCTAGGTCAACTAGTTAGGATTCTGGACAAATCAACAACTACCATACATGGGAGTTGTTAATTAATTAATTTATTATCGTGACTCATGATTAATTATGAACAGGTATATCTCTTGGTTGGTTGCCATTAGAGTGGTGGTTGCCTTAATGGAGAGGTAACCATCATGGTTATAATACACTGATAGAGGTCCCCTCTCCCTTACCAAATTTTATAAGAATATCCATTACTCAAATATCTTGGGCAAGGTTGAGAAGGAGGAGATCCCATTTCAAATTTCATCTTCATTTGCAATGGCTTCCAATAACTCTTTGATTTTTAAGATATATCGGAATGAACCAATATTTGCATATCTAAATATTTTTAGGAGGCAACTTATCTTAATGCTACATTTTTAAATGTTATCTTTCATAAGTGAAAATGACATTAATTTGAGGAAACAGTCCATCAGATATTAAGAGTGGGATTATAAGTTTTCATGCTTACATATTCATACCGTTATCAAGAAAAATTGATCACCAAAAATATTAAGTTGACTTGTCAAGTGGTAATCACTCACTCTATACCCCTACTCACATTTTTTTAGTATTAAATATGGTATTGTATTGGGGGTGTTACATGGACTTATCTATAATTAAAGACATACTATTTTTATTAAGGATTGTGATCTTTTTTAATCCCATTTGTTATACTTTTATGCATGCAGGGGTGTGGCTTAGAAGAGAAGTCCACTATTAGCCAATGGTCTTTTATCTCGTGATCGGTTGTTATCACCATATATTAGTTCTTCTTTGTTGCCCATGAATTTATGAAGTGATCCTCAGCCGTGGGGTTTCCTGCAACACGGGTTGTTGTGTCCTTAAGGCCTCGGATATGGGGTTAAACTAGTGATGAAAACGAATGTGAAGATATTTGTATTCGATCCGCTATCATATTCGTTTTATATGTATTTTGACATTCGTATTCGTTTGAAAATGGATGCGAATATGGATATCACTTTGACAATTGTTAATGTTTGTATTCGTATTCGTATATTCATTTTCATACATAAGTATAGTAATAAATTTATTTATAACTGTGTATAACAATATTTTATGATTGCATTCATCATTGTTGATATAATTGTTACGAAATTACTGTATATGCTATATCTATTTTATGTGTAAAGCATCCTAAAATGTGTATTTTAGTTAATCCATTAAATATTTCTATTATATTTGTATTTTATTCGTATTCATTTTATATTCGTATTCCTTTTTAATATGGATATGGTAATACATTTTTCGCATCTGTCAATATTTGTATCCGCATTCTTATTCATATTAAAAAAATAGATAAAAATATGATTATACATTTATTCGTTTTCATTTCTAGGTTAAACCTTTGGAATTTACCCCCCCCCCCCAACCCATTCCTTCTCTCTCCCATGTGAGCTCCACTTTTTCTCTTTTTTAATACATTAAGTAGATCAATTATCTTTCATCAATTCCATCAAAAATTATAAATTATATCATTATATCATATAAAAATCATAAAATACTCTACTTCTACTCGCTTTTTCAAACTTTAATGCAATCACATCACAATAACTACTCACTTTTCCAAAATTCAATACAATCATATCGCAGCAAACCCACCTCCAATTTAACCCTCTATCCAAATACCAGAACACAAAAATGGGTTACCATCTACTAGTTTAATCCACCCCAACCCACGTACCAAACGCACCCTAAATTTTTTCACAAAATTCACATGAAAAATCCAATATTATAGTTGAATCCACAAATATTTATCATTTTTTATGCTTTTTAAATTTATTTATATTAATTTAGATATTAAATTATACTATCCTGGAAATGAAAACTCATTTCTCGCATTTATCTTTTATTGCATTGATGGAATATAATATGAATTTTGTAATCAAAGAAAGATATAAAAAAATATATTATTTAGAAAGGGGAAGTGGCGTGATAAGGTGAGCCATAATGGCCTCTAAAGTTTCTTCTTCTCGTTAAGCTTCACGTTAGATGATTTCGTTACTATATAAGCTTACAAAGATATTATATAGAATGGTGTCTTGACCACTTGCCGGGGTCTATTTAAATGGGTCGATCGATAGCTACAGGGCATCACTGTAGCAAATAGTTGTCTGTTGGCTCATGCGAGACGTCTCGTCCTTTTCAAACCAGACCATTGTCTCTATCATTCTATCCATCTATTATATACTATATATGCTGCAATAATAACAAGCTCACTGCCCCCACTGTTGAGAAGTAAATCACTTCAACATTGCTTGCTTCAAACTATGCTCATCTCGAGGCACTTTTTTCTTCTCTAAATTCGACAATTAATCACCTATTTCATTGATTTCAAGATCAAGATTTTTTCGTGTTCCTCCATCGATAGACACACCTGTATATATATACATAACGACTTCGATATCGCATGTGTCTACCCTCGTTGGTTCAGTAGTGAACCATCCTTTATAGCTTTGGTTAACAAAATCATTGCACATTTGATCTAAATGATTGTTGGTAATATTCCATACTCTCACTATTTATGCAGTGTTTATCTTTCTAAAGATGTTGGGAAAAAATTATTACATTTGATGAGTGCCTCCCACTTGACCGAATTGTTTCATGAGCTTTCATACCAACATGTTTGTTGTGTGTTCCCAAAAAGAATCAAATAACATATCCACCCATAGGCATAAATAATACCTTCACATCATCTTCTTTTTTTGGAGTTGACACGAGGGAATTATAATTATCATCAAAAAAAAGGAAAAAGGGGATGGAAAATGAGTTAAATGTTTGTTTTATGCCAAAAGTACGATGGCATCGGAAAAAAAAACAACACTTCCAACCCACTTGAACACTAGCTAGCAAGGTGGGGCGTCGCGCCGGACCCATCAAAAAAATCACCCGTCCGGTCGAAGGACGGAATGTCCCCGCAATTAGAAATGAAGAGCTTCATGGTCAAATGTGGAGGAAATTGTGATTAACTTAACAGGTCCTTTATTGTTAAGATAAAGAGTGCATTTGCTAATTACTAGAATAAAACATTTACCTTTAGAGTTGTTCATAATTACAAAAAAAATTCATCCACATTAGCTAATAAAGTGTGAACTTCTTAGGTAGAAAAAAATAATGGAAGGAAATAAATGCATAGATTGATTACTAAGGAGGAAATACACACTATCCTTAAAGGTTGTCCAACAAAAAACCGAGAAGTCCAAATTAAAATGTTGTGTGGAATAAGAGGGTCTCTTTATTACCGATGAACTCATATTTCATCAGGTAACTACCTTAGCAAGTACTCGTATTTACATCATAACATTGTATTCTTGTAAATATGTCTATATATAGATCACATATCGTTACTCAAAATCACGTAAAATGTGGAAAGAAGAAAGCCCAGAAGATATGAGAAGTAGACAAAATGAATGCATGTGTGCGCATACATTCGTGTGCTCGTATGTGGCGTGTGTGATGTGTGCGCATGCGCGTGTGCGTGCGTGTGTTCTGTGTATGTGTCTGCGTGTGTGTGTGTTTGATGTATGTATGTGTGTGTGTGTGGGTGTGTTATGTTTGTGTGTGTGTGGGTGTGTGATGTGTGTGTTATACCTTCCTTACCTTATCGATGAGCATGGAACAATAGCATGCCTGGTGCAATTGTATGGACAATAAGAAAATGTGCCGTAACTCAGATACCATATAAAGTATCAATGTCTAGGAATTGTGCAGAATCTAGGACTCCTGACCAACTTCCCGCATTCCTTCTTTATTCCTTTACTGGTAAATACATCCCTAGTATCTGGCTGAATCATCTCTGCCTAAAAACCAAACGTCGCTCATGGCCAAACAAGGATATGGATCTAAGAGGCAAAAACTCCAATCTGAGAGGGCAATCCTTCAAAGAGCAATTGATGTCGATGCCATCGGCTTTAACAGGGACACTTTTGCTTGATAATGTGCTCCTCCACTTCCTAATAGTTGCAAAAGCCTTCGCATCATTTTCACCTGTCGCTGCCAAGATCCTAAATCCGGAGCTCATATTGGTCAAAACAATTAAAGGGAACTTGCTCATATGCAACGCAATTACATTGAACTGAACACTTGCAAACAAAAACTTGCAGCAGTCAGCACATCCTTACTGCTCCAGTCAAAATTCCGAATAAAAATACTTACAAATGAGGCAACTTTTCCGCTGTCCTCAGAGCCCAGATCAATTGAGAGCAAAACTTACAAATGGAAAAAAGAATCACAGGTGGGATCGCACGCTGTTTCCTCGAGTTAGTAATCAGCAGTCCAGGATGAAATCGGAAGCATGGCAGATGATTTAACAGAGAAATACATGGATGAATCATGTACCGGGCTCTTGATGAGGTGTGTTCGCTTACTTGAATTTGACCTCAAAACCGGAGAAAATTGCAAGAAACCACAGCTTGCTTGAGTATATAAGGAAGATCAGCTAATCCTCGGAGGCAAACAAACCGAAGCTTATGTCATAGCACAGCATAATCGTCAACTCAGCAAAATTCCGACTCTGTAAAGTAAGATGCTGTCCATCGGCCAGATAGCTTGTGATCGTTCATATTCTAAATGATACCATCGACAAGTCAGAGCGAGAAGGAATAAGGAATGCAGTTTGCTTATGCACTGCACTTGTTTAATTCACTCCACTTCTGAGATGCAACGAAGCCGAGCTCGCCCGGGGTTAAGTAAGGTTTCTGACATCACCCAACCCTGTAATAAAAGCAGAAATAGTCAAGGCAATGCCACGGTGAATTCTGCAAGAGCAAAAAGTTGAAAACGTGATAACTTTATTCATATACACCATTACTAAGGATGTCGTAAAAGTTTTCCTGCTTCATTTATCAAATTGTCAAGAATTTATGGCAAGATCTTGCAAAGTACCCATCTCAAAACAACTCTACGTAAATTCTACAAAAATGTAATGACACGGTAAGAGGTGTCTTTGCTCTCTCAGGAAGTAAAAGAAACCCAGTACAACACACCCAGTACAACAGTTGTCATGACACTGGACGATGTTCTAAGAAGACATACAATAAGAAAACAATGCAGTAGACCTTGTTCACTCATGTATACAAGAGTAAATATTTAGGTATGATAAAAAAATTATAGAAAGACATTCTCAATAAGCATTTGCAGGATAAGACATTGATATCTGCATGTTACAAATACACTGGATGACAGTAGACTCATGCAATATGGACAAGTACTGTCTTTTAAATACTCACATTAATAGAAATAACACAAATGGTTAATTTGCTATTCACCTCTAGCATTTTAGCCATGTTAAGATGCCAACCTACAAACTATATAATAGAGTAAGAATTTCAAATCATACCATTGTTCACACCCCTTGAAAAAGGAGAACAAGATGTGAAAAAGAAAAGGAAAAGGGATACATATTTGAACCTGTTCTGAGGCCTTCCTCTTGAATAGATTATATGAACCCGAAACAATCCTGCACGACTCCGCAATATGCTCCAAATAATTGATGGCGGGAGGTAATAGATGAGTCGAAAGAGATTCACTCATACTTGAACTATTAGAATGATTTTTCCTAAACTTCTTCATATTTGATGAATGGATGAAATGAAGAAGCACATGGGCCTGATAAGCACAAATATTAATCACCAAGATGACACATATAGCAAATGAAAAAGGATTCTAACATTTAGCTTACATGAAAAGCTGCCATAAGAATGTCATCGGACTTTGCTTCGTCTTTAAGCAATGCATAAACACCTCCCTTGCTAGGGTTGTACGTGACAATATACCTCTCTTTCTGTTAATAACAAGGGACGCGAATTTACAGAGGATACAACCACCTAGGTGATCACAATGATGATAAAAAGTTGAAAATCAAGATAAATTTATGTTAGAGTATTTGGAGCATGCGTCACTTATGTAATAGGTGGGTAAATGGATCCCTCCAGGGTCCATTTACCCCACCACTGAGTTTAGTCCCATACCGCCTAGTGGTGGGACTTGGAGGTCCTGTGGAAGCTATATAAGGAGCCCCAGGCCTCCTGTAACAGATGAGAAATTCAATAGAATATCCGCCCCCGTTGAGGGCTTCTCCTGTGGTTTCATCCCGCTCCTTCTGGAGTAGGGTTCCACATAAAAATCTTTGTGTTCTTCGTGATTATTCTTCTTTATTATGTTATTCCGCTTCCGCTTTCTATTTTATAACATGGTGTCAGAGCGGGTAACGATTCTCGAGGATTTCGTGATTGTCGTTTTTTTCGAGATTCTATTTCGGTGTAGTTACTGTTGAAGATTGAAGTTCGGGTTTCAATATATTCTTGAAGATCTTCAACATATTTTCTGATCGAGTTCCAGTTTTTTGGAACCCTAATCCTCTTGGCGCCTGAAGAACGAACATCTCAGTAGTGCATCTGAGCACCTTGCGCACGAAGTCTCCAGGCGCACCAGAGGCGATGTCTGTCCCAGGCACAGGCGGCTCCTCCTTTCAACGAAAAAGCCCCAACATCGCAGGCCTCGTGCGCCTCCAGGCAAAGCTTCCAAGCCGGTGCGCCTCCTTGGTATCAGGCGCGATTCATCTTCCAAAGCCCTTTGGCTTCACGCTCCAGACGATTCCGCTCCATGTGCGCGCAACACCCAGCGTTCAACCCCCTGCGACGCATCAGGCGATGCCGCGGTTCCCAGGATGCGGCCCCAGCCACGCACCCTCCGCGCGTTGGCCCTCCTGGCGGAGGGTCGAAGGCGCCTCCTGTCTTCATCGCGATCTCCTAAGCGGGCTCTCCATGTCCAGAGCGAGGCGTATCCTCCAGGGAAGGCCTCTGCCATCGCCTTCGCGGTGGCAACGTTGCCCCCATCCATCTCCTTCGTGAAGAAATGTTCGGCGGTAAACCTCGCGCGCGAGCTCCTCTCCTCGCGTGAGCATCCCCAGGCGGCTCAAACCCCATCGCCCCCCCCCCCCTGTGCTCCTCCCTTGCGGCCCGAAGACCTCCTGTGCTCCTCCCTTGCGGCGCATCTCGCGGGGGGGGCGGCGTGTTTATGAAGAGGGTTCCCACGTTAGGGAACCCTAAGGGGGCAGCGGTCCCGTGATTTAAAAAAAAAAAAGAGAGATATTGAGTGGGCTATTTCTGTGAGAGCCCAACTGGGCTGGTTTGTTTTTAATTGGGGGTTTGGTTCTTGTAAAGCCCAAGTGGGCTGAGTATTTAAAAAAAAAAGGGGGAGAAGAAAAAAAAAGAAAAAAAAGAGGCGCGTACAATAAAAAAAGCCGTACGCAATTTTAAAAAAAAATTTGTGAGCTTTGAAAAATGCCGGAAAAAAAATGATGAAAACGGCATATAAAAAAAATGTTTCAAAAAAAAATTATTATTAAAAAAAAGAAGAAGAAGAAGAAATGTGTCGGCTTATTAAAAATATATATATGAAAATGAAAAGCCGCAATGATTTTGTTCATGTTGTTCTCCCCATATTTATGTATTATCTTGTCTTCTCCCAACGTGGTCAACAATGTTATTCAGACCAGTATGGGAGAAAGGGGGAGTATATGTAGAGTCACAGGTCTTGATTCAGATATCAGATTTTCCAGACCAGACAGACGTTCAGACTCTACAAATTTCAGATTCAGACTCGACGATGACGCATGCCAATCATTTGTCATTCTTGTTGGTCGGCCAGATCTTTCATGTGAGCCATAGGGACTCCATAGCAGAGGACTATTCCCTATGCCATTAAGGGCAAGGGTTTTCATGTGGTATCATAGGGACTCCACGGTAGAGTACCATTCTCTGAACCAGAGAGACACTCCAGCCCCGTTCGTCCTCCTCACATGCACGCCATGAGAAGCAACGTCCTCGACTGCAGCAGCTGTGCGCGTTGGGTTGATATTGTCTGTAGTGTCATGTATTGTGAGTTGAGTTTCTTCCTGTTTGTCCAAGCTGAGCATTGCATGCTCCAGCTTGAGGGGGAGTGTTAGAGTATTTGGAGCATGCGTCACTTATGTAATAGGTGGGTAAATGGATCCCTCCAGGGTCCATTTACCCCACCACTGAGTTTAGTCCCATACCGCCTAGTGGTGGGACTTGGAGGTCCTGTGGAAGCTATATAAGGAGCCCCAGGCCTCCTGTAACAGATGAGAAATTCAATAGAATATCCGCCCCCGTTGAGGGCTTCTCCTGTGGTTTCATCCCGCTCCTTCTGGAGTAGGGTTCCACATAAAAATCTTTGTGTTCTTCGTGATTATTCTTCTTTATTATGTTATTCCGCTTCCGCTTTCTATTTTATAACAATTTACATATCACACCTCAAAAAGTGGCTGTATGGAAAGAAATGTCGCAGGATCCTGAAATGCCTCCCCAAATCTTGAACCTGATGAGAACAAGGATATAACTTAGTTTTGATTCCAACTCTTAATAAAAATGAGGTGAAATTTTGAGTACATACCCAACATAACTGGTGCATTTTTTGACCATGGGAAGTTAAAAATGTTCTCTTTCAAATTCCCTTCCTTCAAAGAGGGAACATGCCCTGTGAAATAGGCAGTTAGAAAAGAAAGAGATTATATGAGATCAAATAAAGGGCATCAAACAAAAAAGGCAATAGGAAAAGATGTGGCCCAGCATATAAACTCCAATAGATTTATGTAATATGATATCAATAATTAGAAGTTTATCCTTCCAATCCCTGGAGGATTCTTTTGAAACAAATATCACACAAAATTATCAGTAAGTGCACTTTCTGAATCAAGAGAATGTGCATCAGCCCCAAGTTTCCCCGGTTCCCATATATAGAACACCAATATATCCCAGACTTAAATCCACTAAATTATTAGAGATCCGACCATGAAAGAGAACTTTTAAAAAGAAAAAAAGAGCCGATAACAGATAAGGCACCGACTAAAAATGTGAAGGAGAAATTTAGCATAGAAAATATATAAGAATATTACCATTGAAAAGACATACAGCAATGTCACAATATTTGTGAAACTACTCGAATCTTTAAAATATGAACTGCCTCATTGGAGCAATGATGTAGAGATGTTTGTATTTTTTACTAGAGGTGAAGAATTTTTTGCCAAATTCCCCCTATGGAGCAAGGACGTGTATGTGCTGGAGGGAGAGGTTAGTATTTTCCGTAAAGATGAAGATTTGATGTCATTTTAACCCCTACAGAGTCATCTGAACACTGAAGCCTTTTCCCCTGATTCAGTTTGTTGCTCTTCTAAAAATTTTCTCCCATCTAACAATAGAAAAATGATAAGTGTGAAACAAATAGTTGGAATTCCTCCACTCTGTCTCGGTTAGTTAAGTTGGAGATACCTTGCTAGTATCCTGGTTGAGATTTAATATTTATGTCACCAATGAGAAGCCATACTGAAAGAAGAATGTCATATTTAAAGAGATTGAAATGAGAAGTAAATGATAAACCGTTGGCTCTACATGCTATGATGTCTCACTCATCCTCCATGTGACCACTCGACCCATCATGAGAGAGGCCCATGCGGACAGATGGACAAGCTGAATTCATTGATCTCCATATGAAACAAAACAAGAAAATTGGGAAGCCAAAGTATGCCTTCTACTATGTAATCTCACCCAACTAGTACACAACCAGGTAACCCAGATTCCCAATGCAAGATGGACTAGCTTGACCCATACATTTTGACCCTAAACTCACAGCACATGTACCCTTTAGAACATGTGGGGGTAGAATACCTTTGGAAACTAATGGATCAGGTAATCATTATACCATGACCCGTCCAAAAAACCCATGCAGAAAAACGGGTACCAAGGTGTGTGTGCGCATGTGCACACGTGCGCATGTTCGAACATGTCACCACAAAGAATAAGTGGAATGTAAGGAGGCATATGCAGGATAATTATGATTGTATGCAATTTTCTGATTTTTATTTATAAATTAGGAGCTTCAGTTATTTAAGAATATTGAATTAATGTAAAAAAAGTAGTGTTACTTCGATGTAAAGCTTACAATAGTCTCTACTAATAAAATGTTAGCATGGATAGTGCTAATCGCCAATATATAACTACCAAAAATTACACAAATATTCCTCAACTAATTATTGTTTCTATTCGAAATAACTATATCTATGAACCTATATAATATAAGTGTTTGTTGCATATGATAGCAACATTTTAAAAATTATAGCAATAAAAGATTAGAAAATTAAAAAACATTTAAAGAAACTGCCGCAACATTTCTATTGTTTTTAAACAAACTTTAGCAATATAAGTATTCCTTCCAAAAAAATAGATGGATTCTATTCTAACCCTAGGGCTCTTATACAGAAGAAAAGTCATATGGAAAAATTACATAAAGTAGACAGAGGAATAAGAAATATGGATAAAGGACAAATAAAAACAACTATCTCAACACCCCCCCTCAAACTGGAGCATATATTTTTTTTTTGAAACCAAAGCTCTTCGGGGGATACACGTCAAGGTGTTCGCCCCAAATTTTATTAAAAACTGCGAAGAAGGAAAGGAGGAAGAGAAGACTTACAATCACTAAGGATCGAGAGGATCCCGCAGAAGGTCCCAAAAAAAGAAAAATAAACACCCCAAACCAAACGAATTACAAGAGCATCCAGTCATTCACCAACAAGGAGACGTGTGTTATAGTATTCTCCTTGTAAAACCTTTGGCCCCTGAAAATCTTCGCGTTCCTACCAAGCCACAGCGCCCAAATGCACGCAAAGGGGCGAAGCAGCTCCCTCCTTAGCCGATCAACACTTGAGCGCATAGAGTTCCAAAACGAGGAAGATGAAGATGCGTTAACCCATGAAACATTGGCGTCCTCCCAAATTGCGACCGAGCTCGGGCAGAGAAAGAAGAGGTGCTCCAAGGTCTCCACACTGGCACCACACATGGCACAGTCCAAGGACTCAAACCCCGCAACAAACCTCGCACATCTATCTCGGGTCAAGACCCTCCCTCGCCTCAGAAGCCACGGGAAGAACACCACCCTCTCCGGAAGCATCAGGCACCACAACCAAGCAAGATCCTTGCACAAGAGGCTTTGGTGAGAGGACTGCTGCTGCGAGATGGCCCTGAACGCCCGCCTCGTGGAGAAGATGCCATCACGCCACACCCAATGATCCCTGGCAGTAGAGGGCGTTGGCGCAACCCTAAACAATTGCAGGAGAGCTAAGAGTTCATCAAACCGCTCGTCGGAAAGGTTGCTAGCGAAGGAAGGCGACCACTCACCCCCACTCCAAGAGGAGGCCACCGTAACACGAGAGTCAGACGCCAGCGCGCATAGGCGAGGGAAAGAGGCACCGAGAGAGGTCTCCCCCGCCCAAGCGTCGCGCCAGAAAAGAAGGGAGTTGCCATCCCCCAGCACAGGCTTGAAGAGATGGGAATAACGCCTAACCGCCAAAGCGATCCCCCTCCAGAAAGGTGTTCCAGATCGTCGAGAATCGACGTCGCGCAGCATGTCCACCCCGAGAGATAAAACCGCCCGCAGCATGGAGGGAAAGAAACCGTTGGCGTTGCTCCAAAGTCTGTTGACCCACTTTAGCATCAACGCGTCATTAACCAGATCCAGCCTTCGTATGCCAAGACCACCTTCGCACTTTCCCTTCACCACCTCCTTCCAGGCCACCAGATGTATGCCCCTCGACGAGGGACCCCTTCTTCCCCAAAGGAAGCTCCGCATGAGGCCCTCGAGACGCCTCCTAATCCCCACCGGGATAATCCAGTTCGAAAGAAAGTAAACGGGGATAGAGGCAAGGACCGACCTAATAAGAACGAGTCGGCCTCCCCGAGAGAGCATCGCCGCACTCCACCCAGATAGCCTTCTTTCCGCCTTGTCCATCACCTTACGCCAATCATTCAATCTTGTCCTCCTCGCGCCCAGCGGCAGACCCAGATACTCGAATGGGAGAGAGGAGGGAAAACATCCCAAAAGCTCCCCACACGCCGCTGCCGACCCCGCGTCCCAAGCGAAAGGAATTACCTTGGATTTGGATTGGTTGATGAGGAGCCCCGAGAGTTTGCTAAAAATGGTCAACATCATCGCCATCCCTCTGACCTCCTCCAAGCCTCCCTCGATGAAAACAATAGTGTCATCCGCATATTGGAGGGTAGGAATGTTCCTGTATGCGCCCGAGAATCCCAAGGAAAGGCCTCGCGCCACCACCCTAGCCGCCATCCTGGGAAGGACATCCGCCGCAATAACGAATAGCATTGGTACCAAAGGGCACCCCTGCCGCACACCCCTCCTTGGTTGAAACGAATTCCCAACGATATGACCATTCAGCATGATAGAGAAAGATGCAGTAGTAACGCACCGGCGCATCCACGAAATCCACAAATTTGGAAAACCACGAGCCCGCAACACCGCCCAAAGAAAGTTCCAGTCCAAGGAGTCATACGCCTTTGCGAAATCCACCTTCCAAAGAATCCCCCGCTTCCCCCTCCTCACCCAACTGTCCACCATCTCGAAGGCAAGAGCCGTAACATCGGAGATTAGGCGGCCTGAGATGAAAGCCACCTGCGAAGGATCGATTAAATCGTCAATCAAGGACGCAAGCCTCCGCGACATCACCTTCGCAACGATCAAGTAGATAGCATTTGAGATCGCGATTGGCCGATAGTCCTCAATAGCATGCGGAGATGAAGACTTAGGTATTAGAACAATGAGAGCCCTATTGATCCTATCAAAGCCCATGTTACCACCACAAAATTCCGAAACCACCTCCCAAACCTCCAGACCCACCACCTCCCAAAAGTCTTTGTAGAAGGCAATGGGGAAACCATCCGGACCTGGCGAGGCGTCGCCGTTGAGATCCCAAACAGCAGCCTTCACCTCGTCCAAGGCGATTTCCTTGATCAACTCCGCACAACGCGCAGACGAGAGCTTGGAGGCATCCTCCCCCAACCAGCACCAGCGACGAGGCTGACGAGCCGAGGAGAACTCCCTGAAGTAATCGGCCACCGCGTTCCCCACCGTCTCTTCGCCCACCACCTCCCTCCCCCCGACAGAAATGGAGCGAATCAAATTTGCCCGCCTTCTGTTAGAGGCCACCCTGTGAAAGTAAGACGAATTTGCGTCTCCTTCCCTGATCCATTTGACCTTAGCTCTCTGGCGCCATTCTGTCACCCTCAATCTTTCCTCCCTTTCCACCGCGGCCACAGCCGCAGCCCTGGAGACCACCTCCTCAGCGCAGAGATCCCTCACCCCCTCCAAAGCATCCAACGCCGCAACGACGCCCTCCGCATCCTTCCTTGCAGACGCCCTAGCCTCCCGCGACCTTTTTTTGAACATAGACCGAACGCCCCGCAGACGCGTAAGCTTCTTCCCAAATCTGACCACCGCCGATCGACCCTCGCAAACCTCCTTCCAAGAAGAAGCCACCACCTCACGGAAATTATCGTCAAGCAGCCAGCACGTCTCATATCTAAAGAATCCCGCCGTCGGAGAAGACACCTTGGAGTCCCAAATGATAGGAGTGTGATCCGAGAAGGCACGCGGCCTAGAGAGAATCGCCGCCAGAGGGAACAGCGACATAAAAGCCATCGACGCGAGGAACCTGTCAATGCACGACTTAGAGGAAGAGTTCCTCCAAGTGAAGTTCACGTCCGATGCCGTAATATCTTGTAGAGCCAGGCCGTTGACGAAGTCCGCAAAGTCCGCCGAGCCCGGGTCGGAGCCCCCCCTGGAGCGGGGCCTATCCGAGGGACGCAAGGTAACATTGAAATCACCTCCGATGAGCCAAGGCAAGCTCGGAAAATCCAGCGAGATTTGCCGAAGCTCATCCCACATCTCCTTTCTTCGAGCCGCAGAGCAAGGGCCGTACGCACATGAGAAAACAAACGATTGAGAGTCCTCCTTCCTGGTGAGCAGAACGGATAAAGAATGGTTGCCCTTCACGGCAGAGACAAGGGAGAACCCCGATGACTTCCAAGCAATAAGCAAACCACCAGCATTCCCAGATGCAGACAAAGTCGAGAACTCATCAAGATCCCCCGCCGAGAGGGAGCGCCAAACATCTTCATCCAGAGAGGCCAACTTGGTTTCTTGCAGGAGAATGACGTCACACCCCCATTCCTTGAATCTGGAATCCATAATCCTTCTCTTATCCGCATCTCTCATGTCCCTAACATTCCAAGAAAGGATCTTCATTAAGTAACCTTGTTGTAGGCCCATGAAGGTACCACCCCCGCTGCCTCCGCCACTGCTTCTTCAAAGGTGGGGCAAGAGTGGTGCTCCCTCGACACCGAACGAGCGCTTCGCCTTCTTTTATATCGTTTGCAGGATCTCCTCGTTGATTCGCCATCTGCACCTGCATCATCGAGGCCCTCCTCAGCAGCTGGCCCTGCCCCGCCTGAGAAACCCTCCTGCGACGACGCTCCGCCCGGAGGAGAAGAAGGTTCAGCCCGCTGAAAAAGAAGCAAACTTTCCGAGCAGGGGGCGGAGATCAGAGCAGATGAAGAAAACGAGGTGTCCGGGTCCCCCAACCGAAGAGGGCCTGCTTCAGCCCCCGGACCCGGATCATTCCCCGCCCGACCCGCGAAAAGAGCAGGACCCGCTTGAGAAAGGTCGGTCGGGTCTAGCTCGACAACCCGACTAACAGGATGACTTGCAGAGCCGAATGATGTAGAAGCGTCTTGCCCAAGGAGACCAAACCCGGGCGAGAAAATCCGGAAGGCGGAGAATGGCGACCCCACCGAGAATGTCAAATCTCCTCCGAAGTTCGTGCACCTACCCTCCACGTCACTCCAACCGCTCGCCACGTCCCCCTGCATACCCCCAGGGGCGGCAACCATGCACCGATTCCATGCGAGGGGATGGGCATCACGTACGAGGACAGGAGAAGGCCTTACGTAAACATCATAGCAAGGCGCAGCTCCCAAAGATGAGCCCAACATCGGCGAGATCCTCGAGGCGAAACCCCACAGCGGAAGCTTCTCCTCGGAACACGAAACGACCCTCTTGCCGGCCTCCCCCCCAAGAGCCGGCCGGTCCGGCAAGGAGGGTGGCGGTGGAGGCGCCACCACCGAAAGCTCGATTCTGCAGAAGAACCTTCCCAGGTTTAATTCTTCAAAGAACATCTGGCCAACTGCCCGATCGAGGAAGGCCTTGTTACACTCCATTAGGATCTTCGTGGAAGCTGGATCATCCCCCGGCGATAAACCGTCGTTAGTGACGGCCAACACCTCACCCTACCTCCTCAGAGGTCGCCGAAGACAATGGACCGATCTTGAGAGGAAAGGAACCCCCCTGACCTCAGCCACGCAGACCTCCAACTCCAAGCACGCACCATCTGCAAGCCGCAAATCCCTCCAAACGATGCCTCCATGAGGCCCTGCTTGAATCAGACGCAAACGCTGATCCCTTGAAAGACCTCTAACGCAGCATCTTTTCGAACCCAACAGGAACAGGTCCCCCGAGAAGCGGGTTCCCAAAAGCCCCACGAGAACGGAGTTCACCTCCTCGACCGACATGCACTGGTTCATGAAAACTCCGACCACCACCCTGGCCTCACGCGGGCCACGCGCATGGCCAACCCTCCCCTCCGAGGAACTTGCACCCCCCGCCACCAGGGCGTCCTCCCTCGTTGAGCCCCCACCTTCAAGCAACCCCCTCGACGTCGCGCCCGCTTGGAAGACATACTCCTTCCCCCCGCAGCTCCTCTCCACCTCTGCCAAAGACCGCGCCACCCCTGCGACCACCTGCGCGAAAGTCCTGTTTGCAGCGGCTGAGACAACCCCTTTTGAACGAGAAACCCCAGAGTGCGCCGGATGTCTCCCGAGAGAGACGCGACCGACATCCCCCCTGGATCTTGCACCACAACCCGCTTGCTTGTGACCCATCCCGCCGCAAGCAAAGCAACGGGGTCTTGCAACACAGACCGAAGCCAGATGGCCCCTCAACCCGCACCGCCAGCAAACCCGCCCTTGCTTCTTGCGAGAGACCGTCACCCAACCTCCATCTTGTGCGAGCTTCTCCTCCCCTTCAACAGCAACGAACTGGGGGCTTACGTTTTGCGAGCTCGAAGCGCAACCCTTCCCCTGAGCCCGTTCATGAAGAACGTTGGCGATCGCCTTCCCGGTCGCCTTCCCGGTCGCCTTTTGAGTCGCCCTTTGAGTCGCCATCCTCGGTCCGCTTCCCCACTGTTGTCCCCAAACTGGAGCATATATGTCTATCATGTCCAGCTAGGAACAACAATGATGGAAAGGGCTTCTAGCAAGTGCTTTGGTGAACACATTTGTAGTCTAATCTCTTGAAATAAGATAAGAAGTGGATAGATCCCTTCATAATCATATCTTGAATGTAGTGACAGTCTACCTCGATGTGCTTGGTTCTTTCATGGAAAGCTGAATTACTGGCTATGAACAGGATGGCCTGGTTGTCGCATTGGATGTGCATGGGAGGTAACACCTCAATAGTCAGGTCAATCAGGACGGATGTGACCCACATCATCTATGAGCTACCTCGTGTCATGGCACTATATTCGGATTCGGCACTAGATCTAGCAACAACCATATGTTTCTTACTCTTCCATGAAAAAAAGTGAACTCCCTACAAAGGCAGCAAAGCCTGAAGTAGACTTCCTATCTTTGGGCATCCTGTGTAATCGTGTAACTGTAAGGGATGTATCTCAACTGAAAAAGAGTCCTGCACTTGGAGAAGTCTTCAAATATCTCAAAATCGTGTATACAACATCCATATGTACATGCTTGGGATGCTCCATAAACTAACTATGCTCACTGTGAAAGATATATCAAGTCCGGTAATGGTGACATATAAAAGCTTCCCCACGAGCTCTCTATATCATCTCTTATCAATCTCCTCAGTGTCATCATCATAGAATTTAACATTAGGATACATTGGAGCAGTAGCAAGCCTACATCTCATCATGCTCGTCTCATCTAGGAGATCAGTAACATACCTCCTTTGCGTCGTCACCATGCCACGATGGTTCCTCACAAATTCGAGGCCATGAAAATAACAAAGATTGCCAAGGTTCTTGATCACAAACTGTTGTCCAAAAATCCTTAGTTGCATGAATACCATGCATCATCCCCTATAACAATGAAGTCAACACATAAACCAAAATAACAATAGTACCTCTCTGTGATCTCTGAACGAAAAGAGTGATTTGTGATCGATCTGACAAATCCTTATTGCTCAATCAACTCAGAGAGCTTCTGGAACCAAGCCTTCATACTATACTTGAGGCCATAAATAGCCTTGTGAAGCCTACAAACCATACGAGATTCCCCTTCAACGGCAAAAACATGGTGGTAGTTGCATATAGACTTCCTCCTGCTAGTCATCATACAAGAAGGCATTCTTAACGTCTAACCAAAAGAGAAGCCAATCATGGACCACCGCAACATAAATAAGAACCATCAATGTAGAATGACGAGTGACATGACAAAACGTACCCTGATAGCCCACCCCATATGTTTGGGTGAACCCACGAGCAATAAGTTTGGCCTTGTATATATCCACAGTACCATATGCATGGTATTTCACCACAAACACCCGCTTGTTCCCCGCAACAAATACACCAGATGGAGCAGGAACAAGACTCCACGTGACACGAGATTGTAACGCAAACATCTTTTCCTCTATAGCAAGACGTTACTGACTAATATGTAATGCCTCTTGATACGTTTGTGGTATATCCACCGCAGAATAGTTCAACAACAAACCTCTGAAATTCCTTTAAGAGACGTGCAAGAGAAACATAGGAAGCAAGAAGGTACGTAGCACAAGTACGCTTTTGCTTCTGTAAAGCAATGGGTGTGTTAAGGTCCTTAGCATCCTCAGTGACCGAAACAGGAACATATATAACCACATGCTTATCATGTTGTAAATGCAAACCATCAGTGCTATCAATAGAATCCAAGTGCTCTGAACATACCTGAGGCATGTTGGATTATGGAAGAGGCTCATAAGCACGAGGTTAGCGATTATATTCCTGTGGCAAAAAGATGGAGGTTGTTGGTGGAGGCGGTGAAGGAGGAGGTGGTGGTGAGGATGGCGGTGAAGGGGGTGGTGGTGAGGATGGTGGTAGAGGTGTAGGAGTCATAGGCGTGGTAGACGAAATTGGAGATAGAGGCATGTATACCTCTTCTCCAAGGATGCAAAAAACGGTCTAAACGGCCGTTTAAACGCATGCGGTGCCCGGCCGCATCGTTTAATGAAAAATGACCCATAAATGGCCAGGATGCTTAAACGGTCTTAAACGGCCGTTTAAACAACCTTAAACGGTCTTAAACGGCCTTTTAAACGCATTGATCTATTTTCTTTAAAGGATCACCATTATCCATGACTTTTATGTTATCTATTTCGACATTTGACTATGAACTCTTGTTTATGTTATCTATTTTGAAATTTGGATGAAACATTCCTTGAATTTGACAATATTTGATCTATATTGTGAATTTATAATTATATTTCTTATTTATTTATACTTTTTTATTAATTATATATATGTAATAATTTTTTATTAATTAAACATGCAAAACCGCATAACCTGTTTAATTTCCGTTTAAACTCATGCATACCGTTTAATCAGTCTTGCTCTTCTCCATACTCCAAAGTAATCAACCTGTCACATGTAGGAGAGAAAAACATAACAGACTCAAAGAAAGTGACATCCGCACTAACAAAATACTTCCGTCGAACATGATCAAAACAACAATATCCCTTTTGAGTCATGGAATATCCCATAAAGACACACTTGACAGCTCTAGGAGAACTTGTCATGGCTAGGAGACGTATGATGAACAAATACAACTGACCCAAACACATGAGGAGTGAGGGAGAAAAGATCCTTCTTGGGAAACACAATCAAGAACAGACTCTTCTCTCCTAACACAGACTAGGGCATGTGATTCACCAGGTAGCAAGCAGTTAGAACCGCATCTCCCCAATAGGAATGAGGAGCATGACTCGTAATTAAGAAGGTTCTTGTGGCATCCAAAGGATGACTATGTTTGTGTTCAGACACCCATTTTGTTGGGATGTATACGTACATGAAGTCCGAGGAATAATACCAAGGGTTCTGAAAAAATGTGAAAGTTGTAAACTACATAATTCTAATGCATTGCCAAAACTAGGGTTAGACATTGGGATGGGCTGGGCCGGCCCGACCCAGCCCAAAACCCAGCCCGCATAACTCGACCCAAACCCGAACCCGAAATTTAGTAGACGGGTTGTGGGCCTCAAAATGAACATGTATTGATTATCGGGCTAGGTTCATACCTAAGAAGGCCCAAACCCACAAACCCGACCTATACGATGTAATTATATCCAGTATATTCATGTTTGCTCCAAATACCATGTTCTAACTTTCATGTCATTATTTCAAGTTTAGAATAAATACTTAGACCATTAATGAGCATATCCATTAACATGGATTAAGGACATTATTACATTAATATGCAAGAATGGAATATGTGTCCTCAAGTGTTAAAGCATGTAGTATGTACAACTGTAAGTAATAAATCTGTATTGGGTCATAGTATCTACATCTACAATAGAATATTTAATGATGAATAGAATGGTGATTTAAGTCATCATATTTTTACCACATTTCTATTTCCAACATACAACTAATGTCAGAATCACGAATTAGTTGGCATACTTAAAGTATTAAACATGCACATATGCATAAGAAACAACCAGATAAATGCAAGAACAGAACATATGATATTGGTGTACATAGGTGTTAAATCGGGTCGGTCCGACCCGAACCCAACCCATTTTGTTTGGATCGAGTTTGGGCTTGGACCTGGAATTTAAAAATAAAATGGGCTTAGGCTAGACCGATTAACCCATATACATAAATGTGCTTGGGTCGAGCCAACTCAAACCCGACCTGACCTAGCCTGATGCCAAACCCTAGTCAGAGCGAATATACTTGACAAATGCAGAAAAAACACTTTATTTCGTTAATAAAAGATCGAATAACGTGACTGGCATCAGACTTATTTTTAAGTAGAAATACCTAAGATAATTTGGAAAAATCGTCAACAGCAACAAGATAAAATATGTATCATTGATGATCGGGGACACAACTCAGTCCCTAAATATTAAGATGGATCAACTCAAAAATACTATGACTACTATGACTCTGACAACTCTGAAAAGTGGACTGGTAGTGCTTCCCAAGCTGGCAAGCTTGGAAGATAGCGCAAGGTGACTAAATCGAAGGTGCCACACATAAGGAGAGACTAATCTAGTGTGAATGGCCGAAGCACCAGCATATCGAGACTAGACCGGTCTACAGAGACCTCATTGCTCATGACTAAGATCTAATCACCATGCACGTAAGAATGTCCTGAAATACAAGAGAAGATGGATCAAATATGACATGACAATGCAAGTCTTTGGTGATTTGACTAATAGACAGTATATTTATAGAAAAATCATATTAGAAGAATAAAGAACATTCTATAGATGCGTTGTCGAAGACAATTGCACCTCCCCTATCCAGTAACGGGGGGTGGATCCCATCTGCTATGACTGCAAATCTTCCTGGTTGAATCGATCTATATGCACTAATTGTCATTTATCACTACAGAGATGGTGTGAAGCTCATGAGTTCATAATCCATTCTAACAAATCGATTGTGTAACATCTAGTAAAAGCATATGCAGTACATGATGTGGTGGCATATGCTGACGCATCTACCTTTGAAGATCGTGAAGGAAGGGTAGATGACCCACGTACATGTACAATCTCTCTCAGTCATGCCAAAAGCTCATCGAGAACCTCTGATTAGAAGCGGGAGGAGGAACACCAATTGGTTGAGTCTGCTTTGCAACAAGAGCCGAAGCAAGAAAGTCATGCTTGGAGTAGCATGTATCCTCAAAATTACCTGACCTGTGGCAATAAGTGCACAGCTAACGTGATCGACTACCCCCTCCCCTACCACAGGTATCACGCCCTCGATATTGCGTAGAACTCCCTCTACCACGAGATGCAGCCATAGCCGAAGAAGTCAGTGACTGCCGAGTAGCACCAAAAGGTGCTATAAAAAGCCTGCTCAACCGCGACGGGGCCTGCGCCAGGGATGCCCTCTGGCCCCCCTTCTCTTCGTTCTTTCTTCGGACGTCTTGGCTCGTATGGTCGATAGGGTTGTTGCTGCGGGCCTCTCCAAGGGCTTCTCCAAGGGAGCCATTTCTGTGCCGCTAATTCAATTTGCGGACGACACTTTGTGTTTCATTGAAGGAGGTGATACGGAGGTCGCGGCAATGTCGGTGACTCTGGACGTCTTTAGCGAATTATCGGGGTTGCGCATAAATGGTACCAAATCTAAGGTTATTCCTTTTGGACTTTCGGAGACTGTGACGATGGATTTTGCGAACATTCTGGGCTCTGCTTTGGGAAGCCTTTCGATTGATTACCTGGGCCTTCCCTTGGTGGTCGGGAGGCCAAGACTTAGGAATTGAAGTGTGGTGGTGGAGAAGGTTGAGACGAGATTGGCAGGTTGGCGCACGGCGCTCCTCTCAAAGGGCGGTAGGCTGGTTCTTCTTCGCTCGGTCCTTGCTGCCATTCCGGTGCACTTTTTGTCGACTCGACATCTGCCTGCTGGGATTTGCAGGAGACTTGAGTCTTGCTTCAAAAGGTTCTTATGGGGGAAATCGGGTTTCGCTGGAAGAGGGATTCACCTGGTCGCTTGGGAGGAGGTGGTGAGGGAGAAGCAGGCAGGGGGTTTGGGGATTAGGCGCCTCAACCTGGTCAATGACGCGTTCTTCTTTAAGTAGGCAAGCAGGTGTGGGGAAGAGATGAAAGTTTCTTTATTGAGATCTTGAGGGAGCTTCATGGGAGGGAGTTGGCTGGCGATGTTGATTTGGGGGTGGTGCGGGCGCGCTCTCCATTCTGACGTGGTGTTCAGGAGGTCTTTTTGAAGAACAAAGCGACCTTCAAGCCTGTCCTGGGGAAGAGGGGTGCGTGGGAGGAGCAGTGGGTGGAGCGACGAAGGGAGGAGGACATAGGGAAGAAGCAATGACGGAGGAGGGTGTCGAGGAGGAGACGGGCGGAGGATGAGAAACATGCGAAGGATGCGGAGGGGGCACGATGGGAAGGAGCGTGTGGAACAGGAGCAGCAGGGGAGGGGGAGGAGGGGCTGACAAGGGCAGAGCTAGGGAGGAGGGGCAGGGGAAGATGAGTGGGACTGTGGAGGAGGGGGCGGAGGCGGAGGAGGCCGCGGAGGAGGGGTGGCGGCAACAACGAAGGATGTATTGGAGTATGAACTGGGCCAGGAAGGGAAGGGACGGTGGCGGAGGAGGGCCGGGAGGGGGAGGGACGGTACAAAGGCATGCCTGGAAGGGAAATGGGGGAAGAAAAAAATATTTTTACCCTTCGTTTTCAATTAATTGCTCTTGTGTCCCCAAAGTTAACGACCATTTAGAATGAAAATTGATGGCAACTTACTCGAGGGGCACGAATGATCAATGTGGAAGAAGTCAAGGGCACAACTGATATTCCAAAAAAGGGAGGGGCATAATTGATATTGTAATATCTCGGAGGGGCACAACTGATAAAAACCCAAACAAATATACGATTATAGATAGAAATATTTGCGAATATGAAAATGATATCCATATCCTTATCCATTTTAAAATGAATATAGACGGATATCAAAATCTGTATAAAATGGGTACGGTAGAGGATCGAATACAAACATATACATATCCTTTTGCATCCCTAAATACAAACATCCATAAAGCATGCTTACGAAGGGAGGACAAATGAATCTCTAGTCTATATGATTGTACACTTTGGAAAGTTCACTTTCCAAGGCATACCCTTGACTAAAAATGAAATGGAGGATGTATTTGTATGCTTTGGTATTCCTATTTATTTCAGAGTGTATGGATATCCTTATTTAGTATCAAGAGTATGGGCATGGATATAGATATTCAGAATTTAAATATGATGAATAGGAATACAAATGTGAATGTTATAATTTATATATTGACAAACACGGATATGAAAACATAAATTGATGTGAATATGGACATATGTTATTCTTTACGGTATATAAATATATACATATATAGAGATTTATACGATTATGTTTTTACTTCCTTCATTTGATAGACAGTACCCACTTAATGGTCTAGTGGTAGTACAATGAGTCTACCACACAAAAGACTAGGGTTCAAATCCCACTCTTGCAGGGGTTGTGTTAGGTAGTCGACGGCCAACGTAAAAAATAGTCGAATCTTTCAACATGGATTTGAGCAAGAATCCATGTAGCCGATCCTACTTATAGTGGGAGAAGGCTTAGTACATTTAGTACATTTCTTCATTTGATAGACAAGTAAATAAATAACTAAAAGAGTCGACCTCTGGCAAGAAGTCCCTCCCAAGTTATCACTTAGTACAACAATCTGCTCTGATTTTTCTAACAAAGACCATACCTTGATAGGTGTAATCTATATAAAGTTTGTTTTTAACACTAAACATTTTTGGTATTAAACAAGTTAGGAATGTTTGACATCCATGATTAATCCAGATCCATTTATCAAATATTTATATCAGATTGTCATTGTGATTAATTGTTTTGCATCTGTAACCATATTTTAAGTACATGATTCTTCAATATATATGTTCTATATATTCATCTCGAATTTTGAGTTCATGACTAAGTTTGAATTAAAAAACGGATGGGGAAATGATATTTAGCTAAATTCATATAGGTTTTTGATCATTTTCATCCCTACCTTTGACCCTCTGCCTCTTACAATCAACTATCATCTCAGTGACTATCACCACATTGTTCGCCATAAGATGGTTGAAATGAAATTTGCACTTAGAAGAGAAAGAATCAAGTAATCCCCGAGTTTTATTTTTTACTAAAAAAACTCCTCGAACTCATCCGCCTTCTCCTAACTCTTCCTACTCGCACCACGACCCAACCATGAATATCGACTATTATGAACATGCTTGCTTAACTCACAAAAACAATCACCACCGCAGCACCCATCTCATGTTCCAATGAAACATCTTGTTACAAACAGAGATGGAATGAATGTGATCTCTCATTCACCTCAAAGTAGTCATGGCATGGAATAACTTATTATTTGTTTCCCTCCCCATGGACCAAGTATGCTCCGACCTTTGCCTCCACTCCCTCACACTTTTTTTCCTCTACCAGTATATTCTTTTGTTGTTGTTGATACCTGTTGGAGTAATTGATACTCTGTTGTGTGTTATTCCATAGAGCCCTCGGGTCTCTTATATAGGGAGAAAACCCTTGGGTAAATTACATAGACATACCTAAGATAAATAGGAAATACGAAGAAGTACAACGCGCAACATATAACGTAACATATATAAACCTCTACACTCCCCCTCAAGATGGAGCATAGATATCTATTATGCTCAGCTTGGAAGAACATCTCTGGAAAGGTCCTCTGAGCAATGGCTTGGTGAATATGTCAGCAGTCTGGTCCTCTGAACTGACATGAGAAGTGGAAATGAAGCCCTTCTGAATCATGTCTCTAGTATAATGACAATCCACCTCAATGTGCTTTGTTCTCTCGTGAAAGGCTGGATTATTGGCAATAAACAATGCTGCCTGATTGTCACATTGGAGATTCATCGGCAAGGAGACATCTACATTCAAGTCTTCTAAGACTGCTCGAACCCACATCATCTTGGCGCTTGCTTGTGACATGGCTCTGTACTCAGATTCAGCACTGGATCTCGCCACAACAGTCTGTTTCTTGCTTTTCCAAGAGACTAAAGAACTTCCTATGAAGATAGCAAATCCAGAAGTAGATTTGCGATCCCTTGGACATCCTGCATAATCTGCATCTGCACAGGTTGAAATAGACAGATCTGTATCTTTCCTTAATAGCAACCCTGTGCCTGGGTAAGACTTCAGATATCTCAGTATCATATACAAAGCATCCATATGAACTTGCCTAGGCTGCTCCACAAATTGACTCGCCCGGTTTACTGCAAAGGCAATATCCGGTCGAGTTATAGTAATGTATAGGAGCTTACCCACCATTTCTCTGTACCTTCTTTTGTCTACCTCTTCGGTATCATCATCGTACAGCTTCATGCTCGGGTCCATGGGTATGCTTGAAGGTCTGCATCCAGTCATTCCTGTTTCAACTAGTAAGTCCGTAACATATTTTCTTTGGGTCATTACCATCCCTTGTGCATTTCTTGCAAATTCTATCCCCAGAAAATATCGTATCGTGCCCAGATCTTTTGTAATGAACTGCCTTCCCAACAGAGATTTGATTATCTCGATTCCCTGAGCATCATCCCCTGTAACCAAGATGTCATCAACATATATCATGACAACAACTGTACCTCTAGGGGTCTTCTGGACGAACAGTGAATGGTCCGCATTCGATCGTCTGAACCCATGTTGTTTAATTATCTGGGATAGCTTCTGGAACCATGCTCTGGGGCTCTGTTTGAGGCCATAGATCGTCTTATGAAGTCTGCACACCATCTGAGTCTCCCCCTCAGCAGCAAACCCCGGTGGCTGCTGCATGTAGACTTCCTCCTGTAGGTCTCCATACAAGAAAGCATTCTTGACGTCAAGCTGAAAAATAGTCCAGTCACGTACCACCGCAACAGAGAGGAGAATGCGAAGAGTGGAGTGTCTAGCCACCGGTGAAAAAGTATCCAAATAATCTACCCCATACGTTTGGGTAAATCCTCGTGCTACCAATCTGGCCTTGTATCTGTCAAGACGTCCATCTGCATGATATTTCACCGTAAACACCCACTTGCAGCTCACCACGGAGGCACCTGGAGGAATGGGGACAAGAGACCAGGTTCCTCTAGACTGCAAGGCACGCATCTCCTCTTCCATGGCTAGACGCCAGCAATCGATCTTCATAGCATCTTGATAGGTCCGTGGAATCTCAATCGAGGAGACTGCAGCTACAAATTTCTGGAAATCCCCATTGAGACGATGAAATGAGACGTGAGAAGCAAGCGGGTACGAAGCACACTGTCGCCTTGGCTTCCTTTGAGCTATAGGCCGATCAAGATCATCTATGACTGGCGGATCCTCCTCCTGTTGTAAAGACTCCTGCACCGGTGCATTGTCTAATCCATCATTAGTGGTAACATCAGAACATACCTGAGGCGTGCTGGATGGTTGGCATGTAGCTTGAGCTGGCCCTGTTCGCCTTGTATAGAACTTAGGAAATGGTATAATTGGAGGTGGTGGTGGTGGTGGTGGATTAGAGGATTGACTCAGACTTGGAGGTGGAGGCACATAGACATGAGAGTCCGTGGATGTGGAGGAGATCAGTCTGTCACCTGCAGGAGAGAAATACATGACTGGTTCGAAAAAGGTAACATCAGCACTCACATAGTATTTGTTATGAATAGGATCATAACAACGATATCCTTTCTGTGTCCTGGAGTAGCCCACAAAAACACACTTGATAGCCCTAGGAGAGAGCTTATCAAGTCCTGGAGATAACCGGTGGACAAACGCAACAGTACCAAAGACCCGAGGTGTAAGTGTAAACAAATCTTTGTCAAGAAATAGAAGAGAGAAAGGAGACTTTTCGCCAAGTACAGTTGTAGGCATGCGGTTAACCAGATAGCGCTGTAAGGATAGCATCCCCCCAAAAGGATAAGGGTGCGGAACTCTGAATAAGTAATGTGCGAGCAATATCAAGAAAGTGTCTATGCTTTCGTTCTGCAACCCCATTTTGTTGAGATGTGTATGCACATGTGGTTTGGTGAATAATACCTTTAGAAGAAAGGAAGCGAGCAAGAGAACGAGTGCAAAATTCCAAAGCATTGTGATGCAGCGTGACCCCAAATTATGGGGCCACATTGATTTAGTTAAATAATTATCAATTTTATTTACGTTTTTAGCGGTCGTATTGATCTAATTAAATAATCGAGATCGCATGTGATCTCAACGTTTATTTCGTAGATTTTAATTATAATTGTTGGTCAATTAAATAATTAGAGTCTAATTAAGGTCATTAGAGGTCAATTTAAAGTTGTTAGAGTCCAATTAGGAAAGTTGGTTGTCAATTTAATTGAGTTTACTATTTTTGTAAACCCTCTCTCTCCTATATAAAGAGAGGGTAGGTCCTTGTTTTTAGGCAGTCAATTATGAATCAAATTTGAGAATTATTCTCTCTATCTCTCTCGATTCCTCCTTCCCCACGCGATCTCCCGCGCTTCTTCTCCAAAATCCCTCGTTACCGACGAGTTCTTCTTCTCAACCCTTCCAATTTCTCTTCTCAACCATTCTCTTCTTCTACCAAAAATCCACTAAAAAAATATTATTATTTTATTCGTCGTCGCCGAGTTTGTTCCGCATCAATTGGTATCAGAGCATGGCATTTAGGTCGTCCTCACGATCTGACGATCCGTCCCGATACTCGCGCCGACAGACATCCAGGTACCATCGTTCGTCCGACAGAAAACGACGAGCCAACGACGACTACGACAAGGAGACGGAGCGCATGTTACGTGATCTGCAGAACGACTTCCGATCCATGTCATCAATGTTTCGGGACTTCACGGCCAACCTGGAGGCCTACCGCGACGCCCAATCAAAGCCGCCATCCGTTGAAGCCGCTACCGCGAGTTTAGACGACGAAAACATCGCCGAAGAAGATGAAACGGCCGCTGTCCAGCACCTTCCAGACTCGATCTCGCCCCCAGAATTGCTTCCATCGGCCCTTCTGACCGTCCCGGCGTCGCCCAAACTACCCCAGGTAACCCGCCTGCCTTCCTCTTCAACCACAACCCTCGTCCCGGACCCTTCCGCACCACCAATACCACCCGCTGCCCTTGCTGTCTCCACCCCAACCCAGCCCCCAACCGCGCGAGCACCCTCCCCCACCCACGTAAAGCTGACAACCCCGCCATGCCCCCGACCGTTTTCATGCCACCGGAATCACCCCAGGTACCCCCGACGTCAGCCTCCCCAACCCAATCCCCCCCGCGATCTTCCCTTCGCCTACAGCCGCCCCAGCCCCGGCATCGCCCTACCACAGCCCCTCCAAAACCATGCCTCCCGCGAGCTCCCCCTCGGCCCCAGAGACCCCCGCAGCTAGGGTGGAGCATTGGGCCGGGCCGGCCCTGACCCGACCCTGGCCCGACCCGCAAAAGCCCGAGCCCGGCCCGAACCCGACATACAAATGGGCCGGGCCCGGGTCCTCATTTTTCAAAAATATTATACTTGGGCCGGGCCGGGCCCGAACCCGAAGTACAAGTGGGCCGGGCCCGGGCCCTCATATTTCAAAATATCGTATTAGAACTAAATAAGGGGATACGGATTTATAGTCATAATACATCCAATATTTCCTTCATACATCAATAGTAATATTATATTGTAACAATACATCCAATATTCATGTGTTATGGACGAATTATGTCCATAACAATAAATTGGAATCAAAATGCGACTTTATGGAATCAAAATAAGTGCGGATTGAGCCCGGCCCGAGCCCGAGCCCGACCCGAACCCGAGCCCGAACACGCGGGCCTTGGGCCGGGCCCGGGTCCTCAGTTTGCTGAAAAAGCGGGCCTCGACCCGGCCAAGGCCCACGGAAAATTGATGGGCTCGGGCCGGGCTTTCCCGGGTTGGGCCGGGTCGAGCCCAATGCTCCACCCTACCCGCAGCACCCCAATCCCCGCCCTCTTCCTCCCCCCCACCCCCGATCCCCCTACCACCACATCGCAACCACCCGACCACCCTGTTGTTGCCGCCCCCACTCCCCGCGTCGCCTCGCTGCCTGGCGATCCGCCCCCTCCCCTCTTCCAGGCGCGTCACCTCGCCGGCGCCCCCTCCCTCCTGCCTCTCGCACGCCGCCCCGCCATCACCCATTCCCCTCCAGCTCTAGTCCCGCCCCTTCGCCCACGCCACGGCGCCTTGCTCGCCGCTCGACGCCGCCCCCCAGGTCCTCCCGCGTGCGCGTTCTCTCGTGCGTGCCCGGAGGCACCGCCCAGGCGGCACCATCGTGAGCCCGCCGCCCCGAGTAGCGCCTTCAAGGACTCCTCCAACCACGCGCATATATCGCGAGACCTAAACAGGGAGCCGAGAACGGCGGAAATCACGTCCACTGAATCCCCTCAATTGAGGGATTGGTTATTTCGGAAAATTTACAAAAGGCGCCCTCAAAAAGACCATATTTGCAGGAGAACCAAAAGAAGAAAGAGAAAAAGGGACAACGAAGGGGTACGAAAATTGCACCCCTACCCCTGGTGGCGAAAATCTTTAAAGAGAAGGGCTGAGAACCAGAATTATGGGGATCCTCCTAATATAGGACTAGGGCAGTGGTTTTTCCCTATATAAGGACCCCATGGCTCTATTTTTTAGACACATCTCCCCTTCTCCTCTCTTTGTGCCATTGCTTCATCATGGATTATTCAAGGGCCATATTCTCCATGCCGCATCAATTCTTTGAGCACCATGGGAAGAAGACGACGATCGAGACGACGCCACCGTACACCCCGCATATGTTTTTCAACCACGGTAGCCGCGCCTCTCCCGTCCGCACATGGACTCCACCGTTCGCGCCCCACATATTCTTCCAGAAGACAATTGACGTCGCCGAATCATCCTCCAAGCTTGCAGTTCACGCAATTCGTCAGGAGCCGAATTTTTAAAGCGGTGGAGAGTTGATGCAGCGTGACCCCAAATTATGGGGCCACATTGATTTAATTAAATAATTATCAATTTTATTTACGTTTTTAGCGGTCGTATTGATCTAATTAAATAATCGAGATCGCATGTGATCTCAACGTTTATTTCGTAGATTTTAATTATAATTGTTGGTCAATTAAATAATTAGAGTCTAATTAAGGTCATTAGAGGTCAATTTAAAGTTGTTAGAGTCCAATTAGGAAAGTTGGTTGTCAATTTAATTGAGTTTACTATTTTTGTAAACCCTCTCTCTCCTATATAAAGAGAGGGTAGGTCCTTGTTTTTAGGCAGTCAATTATGAATCAAATTTGAGAATTATTCTCTCTATCTCTCTCGATTCCTCCTTCCCCACGCGATCTCCCGCGCTTCTTCTCCAAAATCCCTCGTTACCGACGAGTTCTTCTTCTCAACCCTTCCAATTTCTCTTCTCAACCATTCTCTTCTTCTACCAAAAATCCACTAAAAAAATATTATTATTTTATTCGTCGTCGTCGAGTTTGTTCCGCATCACATTGTCAGTACGCACATACTTAACAGTAGACGAAAAAATATTTTGAACTTCATTGATAAGATTTTGAATAACACTTCCTGCTTCGGATTTATTTTTGAGAAGAAAAGTCCAGGACACTCTAGAAAAATCATCAACAACAACTAAATAAAACCTGTGCCCCTGATGATCTGGGACACGACTGGGACCCCAAATATCTATGTGAAATAACTCAAATGGAGAGCGACTGCTCCGACCCTGACGACTGGGGAAGCTGGACCGATGGTGCTTCCCTAACTGACATGCTTCACAACGAAAAGACGAACCCGGAGATATCTGAGGCAGGAGGTGGCGCATTTTCTGTAGTGGCAGGTGACCAAACCGAAGATGCCAGGTATATTGGTGAGACTGAGCCCTGAGAATGTAGTGAGACTCCAACATACGAGGTCCGTACAAGACGATAAAGGCCATTGTACTCAGAACCACAACCAATCACCCTGCCCGTTAGTATGTCCTGAAAAATAACAGAAGATGGATCAAATATAGCACGACAATGCAAATCTCTAGTAATCTGACTAATGGATAATAGATTCATAGAGAATTCTGGTGCATGTAAAACATTCTGTAAGTGCATAGAGGGCAGCAAATCTGTCTCCCCCTGACCGACGATCGGGGAATGAGTACCATCAGCAATGAGTACAGAGCGACCAGGCTGAACAGCTCTATAGGACTGCAGGATAACTCTATCATGACATAGATGATGGGTGGCTCCAGAATCAACAATCCAACCTGTGAGATCATGGTGATGATATGAGACCGGAGGACTACCTGAGGCAGTGGCAGAGGCAGATGTACTGGCAGATGCCGAAGCTGCAATATCAGAGGCGTCAGCACCCTCTGACGATGACTGTGGCATGATATCACGAAGCCGTGCCACTAGCTCCTCGAACCTGTGATCTGGAGTAGATGCTGGTGGGCCCTGGACATGATCCGCGACCCGTGCAGAAGGAGGAAAGCCATGCTTGGAATAGCACGTATCCTCCGAATGACCAGTACGACGACAGAATGAGCATGTAGACCGTACACGACCTCCACGGCCACGTCCACCACTTCCTCTGCCACGAAATGAGGATGAACTACCTCTACCTCTGGAGACTGTCATTGCCGAGGGAGGCGGAGTCGCTGTACTCGATGGAACAGGTACACGGCTGAGCCTTCTGTATACTTCTTCCATCGGCGGAATGGTGGCATCGGCAAGAATCTGAGAGCGGGCTGCCTCATACTCAGGGTCCAGGGCAGCAAGTAAAACGCCAACCATAGTAGCGTTGCGGAACGTCTTCTGCTGTTCCGGTGTGGCTGTGAGTGGGATGGTGCTATAGAGTTTCTCGAACATTCCACGAAGGGACGTGTACAATGAATGAAGAGGCCTCCCATTTTGCTTTGTGGTAAAGATAACATGCTGCAGCTGTAGCATCTTCATCTCGTTCCGTACCTGAGAGTACGTCGTGGCCGGAATATCCCACATCGCCTTGGCGGTGGGCTGATGGAGGACGTCATTCGCTATCTCCATCGTGAGTGTCCCTGACAGCCAAACTTTGGCATACGCATCATCCGCCTCTCATGAGGCATATATTCCCGTCTTCTCCGGCGGTTCATCTTCGGTAAGAATGTGCTTCTTACCACATGACTTCATAAGACTGAGGAACTGCATAGCCCACAGTTCGTAGTTTGTCCCGTCCATTTTGACGATCGGTGCCGAACCTTTAAAGGCACCTATGGCGGGCATATCGACCTTTTGATCTGACATACTGCCGGAGAAGAGCAACTAGGAATGATAGACCGAGAAAGTATTGTCTACCAAGACGGTTGAGGATTCAAGTGCATATGTAGACGTTATGCACTTGAATCCATTATCAAGCCGAGGCCGACCGAAGGAGAGGCCCCCTTGGTGACGTGTAGAGGCTGTGAAAGCCTCTACTGAAGAGAGAAGCGGCGGGGCTGGGGGCGGCTGGCGTGGCCGGTGACGGCGAGGAAGGCTGGCGGCGGGAGGGTGGGCCGGCGGCGGGGCAGGAGCCGGGCTGGAGTCGCAAGGGGCCCCGCTGGAGGGCTGGAGCGACTGGAGAGGCCGGCTAGGAAGGCAGCGGCAGCCGCTGGAGGGCTGGAGGGTCGGCGGCGGCGGGCTGGAGATGGGGGGGCGGCGGGTGGAGAGAACAAAACCCTAGGGTTAGGGTTTTGGCTCTGATACCATGTTGGAGTAATTGATACTCTGTTGTGTGTTATTCCATAGAGCCCTCGGGTCTCTTATATAGGGAGAAAACCCTTGGGTAAATTACATAGACATACCTAAGATAAATAGGAAATACGAAGAAGTACAACGCGCAACATATAACGTAACATATATAAACCTCTACAATACCCTATCGCATCACTTGTCAAGTCCCTATCATCTTCTGATCTGTCAAGTTTGACAATCTCCCTATACACCTGCCAGATTCGCATCTCTCATGTTAAATAACAAGCATTCTCCTCCATCTCACCAACTTTGAAGCCACCATCCTAATCGTCAGCCTCTTAAATCAGTAACTCACCCAAAAGTCATTGACCATGTCCTTAAACTCTTCGTTCATCAAATGGGAGTGGTCAAACATAAATATGGAGGAGGCATGATGGTCGTCACCCACTGGTGATGTATGGTCGAATTTTAACCTTGAAAGAGACATCATTAAAATCATCTTAAAGACTTAAACAACACCTCCACATACAAGAGAAATAAGACAATACAGGATAGTCTGCTAGAATTTCACCGTGTGTACTTGCAATCTGAATTATCTATAACCTCTGCATGTTTCAATGATAATGGATACAAATTCTCCCGAGCTCGGGTGTTTACTGCCACGCATTTCTGATTTTGTGCGCCACATGATAGCTCCATAGCCATTGTTGGGTTGCAACCATGATTATCATGTTATATTAATTTCTAAATGGCACGGTAGTCATCATCATCGAAAATGTGAGAGGCAGCCTACCTAGAAAGAATGCTAACTGTTTTTAAGCAGAACCCACTAACAACCTACATATTTAAATCTACTTGTATACCTTCAATTTAGAGAAAAAAAGCCAGCTTTAGTCTCTAGATGCATGTAGAACCTCAAAACATAATTTGGGTCATTCATTTAGTGTCCCTAGGATTTTGTAGTCAATGCTTATGAGACAGGTGTCAACTGGAGCTCGACGTTAGAAGTGCCTTTAAGGGTGTTATGACAAGGTCTTCATCTCCGAATTTACATATTTGTGTCCAAACTCTAGAAGAAAACAAAGAAGAAATTGGATATGCTTAATAGGAGGTTTTCGTAGAACGGCATTGGCATAAAGGGATGTTGGACTCCTTTGATGGAGATGAGATAAGATGTGTAGATCACGAACCTCCAACGTACTCACTTTGGATTGGGTGTTGAGAGTGCTGGTAACAGGGAAATCTTCTCAATATTTCATATTTTCAAGGTATGGGAGATCCTAAATTTGTTGATAAAGCAAGAACATCATCGAAGTCTTATTGGCGAAGCAGGTTCTTGAGGTGGGCATTTTTTTTACTTAAGTGATTGATGATAGGCAAAGTCCAAGTCAAGCCTATTAATTGCTCTAGGAGAGAACATTTAGCATAGGAGCATCTAAAATTGATGTTTGGAGCAACAACCTAGGGTAGTGATGGAAGATAATACCCACCTTCCTTTCCCTTCTGTGGACTAACATTTGACAAGTTCATGGAATTTTGGGGTTTACTTGATGGACATATGCCAAATGATATTGGTGAAATATATGAGAAGTGTTCGAAGGGATTTCTTCCATTCTCATGTTTACATACTATTGAGAACATTTTATGTTAGAATGACCTTGTAATGTATCACAATCATTGTCTTAAGTAAAGGATTAAGGAGTTGCTCAGATGGAGGAGGTTGATGACTAGGTTCGGCGGATGCCATCATTGAGACTTGCTCCTTTGACACTCTATAGAGAACATTGAACATCTGGCTTTCTAAAGAACCTTCAGAAGGGTGCAGGGTGATTTCTTCATTAAACCACTCCTATGGGCAGGTTTCTTGGACATAATTTAGAGAGGCTCGCTTCTTAAAAGTATCAACTCATATTGTTAGGAGGGGAAGGATTCCGACTTTTAGCGGATATACGGACTTCATAATGCAAAGAACAATATTATTACATTGTGTCGGTAGATCAACAATGTACTATGTTCTTGTATAAACTTTTAGGGCATTGGGTATCGATATAAATGATTTTTCTATAAAAAAGCAAGCATGTAAACATCCTTTTATCATGCTAATTTTTTTTACTATGATGATGAAAATTACACGTCTGTATCCATGTTAAAAAACAAATGATAATTATGTTCATATCCAAATCTGATCATTTGCATCACCAGCTCGGTCACATAGCAAAGTCGATTGAAGTACAATAATGTGTTCCCAACAGACATTCTGATAAACTCTATTACCTGGGCAACTAAAATAGCACAGTTTAAGTTGGACTCTTGAAAATGTTATGCATATTTCACATCCACAATATGCATGACCTTCTTGGTAGAGGCAACTCTCGTGGCTAATGAAACTTAGAGTAGGATTCTGATGTTAGTTTTGTTTACTCAAAGTATTTGTATAGAGGAAAGAAATGGTTTGAGTGGGGGGAGGGGGGAGCGAGAGAGAGAGAGAGTGTGTGTGTTGGCGGTGGTTGTACTAAATTTGAATGCACAAAAAAATTTTGTGGCAAATACGTTCTATGTCCAATAAAGAAAACATGGGTACTTTTCGGAACACAAACTTGTATTTTTTATGCCAATAATACAGAAAATGCACATCTCACCTGTCTTCAGGAAAGAGTCTACAGCTACCGTGAACCGTGCTCGGTTTAGAGTATGCAAAACTACAGACTTCACCTGCCAAAAGTCAGCAGAAAAAGTTGAGATTTCGCTGGAACCATCGAACAGTTGATAAATCAATGTACACAAAATCAACGTTCAATAATGATGAAAGAGTAACTACAGACCTCTTGGTACGAGCTGCAAAGGTATCCACAGGACAACAATGCAAATGTAGTTACAAGGGATGGATTTCTTTTAGAGATCAATATGCTTAGTCCGGTTCCCAACTACAATAAAAGAGAAAGCACAGGAAAGCACGGATTAACATATATAGAAAACCAAATAAGAAAAAAATTATCCAAGCAAAAGTTATATTTATTAAAAGATCCATTTATTTAATATTTGGATTAATAATGGGTGTGTATATTGAGAAAAATAATATTAGCATGTGTATAAGTGGTGGATTCTCTTGAAACCTTTAACATAGCAGTTCCAAAGATATCAATCAACAATTTGTCTCTTCTTGCTTCTAAGGAAGTGGCAGGACTTCAAACAACCTCCGCAAAAGAGCGGGTATTCAATAACTTCTCTGATTACAAACAAGCTAAATTCGCACCATGGGTAAAAATTGTAGACTGAGGATCTTTCATCGGGCAAATAGCCATATGATGATCCTGGCCACCACAGCAGAAATGTCATGGTAGCACTGTACAACCAGAAGGCATATGATGTGGACATGCACCTGACAACAATAACAATGTGATCCAAACTTCTTGTGACTCACGAGTCACGACCTTTCAGCCCTCATTTTCCCTCACATCTTTCATGATGGCCCTCTGACACCTTATCCTCCTTGACGATAGCCCTCTCCCATGATCTCACACCTTCATGTGTGCTCTCTCTTACAGCCATGTTTTCTCCTGCTCTCTCTGAGGCCTCTCTCATCGATTGAGAGGTTAACTGAGAAAGTTTCTCCACAGTTGGATCTGCAGCCATTAAAGCCATCTAACCAATCAAAGGCACAAAACAACAAAATCTTCGTCAAAACACCAGCAAGCCATGTCGTAAAGCATCGTCAATTTTTTCACATATATGCATCACTTGCTAAGAGTTGGACTAGGGAATAGTTTAGCTTACATCACTTTTAAATTTGTAGAATGTTGACTGCATATCAACAAAATATACCAGTATTTTGACCACCATGTTATTCAGATTTGAATGCTCCATAGGTGTATGATCTGTACATTCTTGTCCATTTCAAATATTTACACTTGACTTTGTCCATTTAATTAATTATGGGTTTTTAGAAGCAGGAGGATGATTATCCAAATTTTATTGATTTAAAATCCACATTACAAAACCAACTATACATATATCCATTATCAACATAATGACAAACATCACGCAACCTTTTGCATTGTGCATCAATTTTTAAAAAGGTATCTTGAGACACTAGAATCAACCCACATGATCCTCATCATCTATTAAACTGAGGTTGCTTTCTGGTTAGAGAAGAACAGGTTGACGGTCCACATCCTCCCCAGTGTCGCAATCCGGACAACATTAAAATTCAAGTAGGATTTTCATGTGCTACCGATCTTATCCTTCCCTCATTAGGATTTGTTATCTCTTTGATCTCTCAATGCATCTTCGTGCTTGCCCATTTACAGCCTTGCACGACAAGCATGCTTGCTTCTACACTTTCTTTGCAACTTTAACCCAATAAAATTGTGAAAAGTGGAGGCAAAGGTGTGTTTATATTACAAATATCAAGGGCTTTTCAAAGAAAAACTATCAAAGCTCTTCATTTCCTTCACAGACAACTGTAATAACACAAACCAGAACCATGCATTTTACCCAATAAGTGGGGTCACCTACATAGCTTTGTTACCATCAAACATACCTATCTAGGGTCAAACCGGGGTCATCCTAAGTTACTACCAACTTCATAAGGATCAAAACTTTCTCCCTGAAGAAAGCTTCTGCTTATTTCCTCTCCCACATCCCCAAACTTGAACTTTGAAATCTCATCTCAACAGCATAATATCCTTACGCTCAGTCAAAGCATCCCTCACTTCACTTGCTTCCTTGGATTGTTAACTTCCCTCCCAAGAGAAATAAGCTATTCGAAACCTAGATTCAGTCTTCAAAATCAATCAAAATGTCAATAATTTAGCACTTCATGGCAACCAATAAAATTCCGGCAAAAACTATCAAAAATGAATGTATTCTTCCAAATTTATATCAGTATCAATGAATGCAACCCTTCATGCAGCACCCAAATGACTGCATCTTCTCCAAACACTTCCATGTTGTTCCAGAGACTTGCCAAAGTTTGTTGTAAGTTTTAACATTATCTCCTAATCTTAAGTTTGATCAACCAAAGTCAGTAGGACTTCAAAAATGGCCATGATCAATCACGCATAGAATGGCAGTAGATATCACAGGAATTGCATACTTGAAAGTTAATTAGACAGATGAAACCTAAGCTTCGTTAGCAAGGATTGACAATTCTGAAAAATGACGAGAAAAATGTCAAAATCATTATGGATGATCGGTTGACTATGTGAAGAAAAATGTCAAAATCATTATGGATGATCAGTTGACTATGTGAGTATGTATTAGTACTAGCACTTCAGAATAGAGTCATGATAAAATCCTTGGGCGGACAGCACAACTTACACATATTAGATACCATTGATGCAGAAAACCCATATAAAATAGGACATTAGAGCATCCATGCATCTTTGTTTTCAAGGATAAATGCCCATCCAGAAACCAACATAAATGGCAATTCCAACTAATTCGTTTAATCTTGTCATGAACTACATAGAGAAATAATAAAAATGGGACTTTAACAAGGCAGAGAGATACCAAATCAGCAATATTGCCAACGCACTCTCCTTTGGCAGTTACATCACCAATGTTCTCTCCCTTAGCATAGGCTTTATAAATTGGGGTCCGTGTTGATGTCGATGTCACAGCTGCAACATTCTGCAAAAGATGGATATTGTGAGCAGATTCCCCACCATCACTCCAATGACAGAGACAAATTGATGAGTAAGCATACCTTCACCACATTGGCAGCACATGCTAATGGCAGGAACAGGTGAGGAACCGCAGCAGTTGCCAACTCCACACCAGCACCCAATTCCATTAAAAGATCTCCAGCAAAACGCAGCTGGGACAAAATAGATCTTGTAATTTATAGTTTATCTTCGTAATTTAGTTTTATAAGGTTAAAACATAATTTCATATAGGGTTCTATAACAAACATAAAAAAAGACAGAATCAAAGATTCACGAAAATAACCTGTTTCAGATCATAGTCAAACTTCTTTCCTTGTCGAGCAAAGAGCATTTTTCCAATACGTCCAGCTCCATCCTATATCGACCAGTTGAATAAGATCGGAGGAGTATAGAACAAGCAGATACAAACATCTAATATAGGAAAAGGCAAGGTAACGACATCATGGTAAATGTCAGTAGATAATGTGGTAAAATATAATGTGTATGAGCATTTCCATCTCATAACATTGATGCAATTTCCAGATAAAAATATCCAAGGCGTTATCAGCAGATCAACATTGAAGGTCCTAATATTCTAGGGTAATGTTGGGAAAGGAATTTACTTACGATTGTTGACACTATTCTTCCTCTTTTTTAATCTCGGTTTTCTTTTTGTGACGGATATTGAGGTCACGCCAACAACAGAATGTGCGCATGTATTTGTCTAACATATATATCTGCATGTACAAGGGTGGGTATGTTTCTGTATGCATGCAGTACTTAGAACCAATATGTGTGGTGTATATATGTCGGCCTTAATTGACAAGGCTAGATGAGTTTTCTTAATTGCTTAGTCTCGAATTGTTGCTAAATGGAGGATTAAGCAGCTAAAGCTTGATGGAAGTGAAGATGAACTTTCATGCTTAAAGTCGTAAGAAATATCTCAAAAAAATTGCATTGGCCATTAACGGTTTGTTATATCTCACATCAGGACATTGAGATTCTAACCAGAAAAATCTAAGAACTTTGGCATAATTAATTCTAGCTGTCATGGCAAGCATAAGTGTTAAGGGTGGCTTGCACAAGTACAGGCTGTATTTATTAAATATGACATGACAACTATTAAAAGGCTTGCAAGTATAATGATGCCATTAGAATATACATATAAGCATGCTTATCCTAATATACTTTTCTTTTAAAACAAATCTCTATATAAAAGAACGCATAGATGTTTGGAAAACCTTATTTGGTGATAAATTCGTGCATCTACGAAGAACATGGTAGATATCCATTTTATCAGAAAAAGCTAAACAAAAAATAAGGTGATGGAAGATTATCTCTACCTTGAGTATCCAATTGATGGCAACTGCTCCTGATGTCGCTCTATCTCTAGAAACACCAACAGAACTCAACAAAGTTCGTGTTGTAAAGACGCCCATAGCACCACCAAAGAAATGCTGAAACAAATTATTAAATGTTGATCTTCATGGACAGAAAAGAGGGGGGAAGGGGGGATATTTTTCAGGAACACCTTATATGCATTCATTTTTGCTCTAAAGTAGCATTCGCAGGAAATTATCAATGGAAGGGAGACAGGCAGTCTCTGAGAAATCTCTTTTACTTTAAAGCAGTGAATGTGAACAAACAATGTGAGACAGGCATTCTCTAAGAAATCTTTTTTACTTTAAGAAGCAGTGAATGTGAACAATGTCATATCCAATTATTGATCTAAACCCCATCCTGTGGGGATAGGTACCTTTAAAGCTCTCCACGTCATGTATGGCACATAGGATGGCGTGACACTGTGTGGGAACCCTTCTGGAACCACATACGACCTGAGGAATGAGAAAATTTCCTGCACAATCAGTTGAACAGTTTTAGTCAAAAGCTGACAATTGATGTATTGTATTTCATGTCTTCGGTCCACAAAAGAAGGGACAGTAAATTTTCAACATCCACATCTAAGCATCCTTTATTAAAGATAAGAGCTATAGAGAATGAAATAGACTTAAATAGCAGGTGTGGTGTTCATAAGATCCCATTAGAAAATGCAACTTTTTCAGGGTACATCCATACATGCAAACAAACTACAAATACCAAAGTATTCAGTGGAGAGACATGCAGTGGAAATAAACAAGAAAGAATGAGTCAACATGGGCAGCTAAAACAACTTAAGCCAGTACGTCTATGCAAACTCTCCCTTGTGGACCATTTTAAATCTTTTTCTAGGCATCCTTTTGAGACTTACTACTTAATTCCTCAAGCATTAAGTTAAAAAATATCATGCAGAGCTAATTTTAATGTAACAACTATCTACAACGAAGTCTCATTTCCAGAATCACAGTTATCTCTGCAGTAACATTTCAAATTTCATGGTTAACCCCAAGAAAACAATCAAGCAGGAATCCAGTACTCTTCAGAAGCTTCACCTAAGGTGGACCTCTCCTACAAAAATATACACAGCAAAATCTAATACCAAAAACAACAAAACTCAAACCAAATTAGCATGCAATACTCCTTTTTTTCTCATAACCATGAAAACCCATTGAAGTGTGTGTGAGAGAGAGAGTCCATAACGTCAAAACCTTTACTTTAACCTTTATTTAGAGAAAGTGTGTCTGAAAACTATTCGAAGATCGTCTCATAATTCGTGTTCTAGAACAGGTAAAGAGATGAATTTGACTTAACAAGCTTCGTTTTATTACAGTTTTGCTCCTATTTCTTCTCACCAAGGGAGCCAAATACATAGTTTACAGCAATTAGACCAAAGCAATTGACTTTAAAAAATTCCGACTTAGGCCAAGATTCCGGAATTTCTACAACTACCTATACACCAAATTACAGCTCAAAGGGCCAATCTCCAAACACGCGACTCTCGCAGGAGCGGAAAGAGAACAGAAACAACGAATAGCCGGGAAGACAAAGCCCACGAATCAAAAGGGATGGAAACAGATCGCATCCATGGACACGCACGCACGCATACAAGCAACCTCACCTCGAAGGGATCCATCGGGGTCTCGAGGGAGACGGCCTTGAGAGAAGCCCTCCCCTTGCGAAACCTGCCGGCGCCATCCGCCACTGACACGTACTTCCACTTCCTGCCGTCGACCTCCTCGAGGCAGACGACGCCCAGGGGCTCCTCCAGGAGCATCCCCTCCGTCGCTGCCGGGGGCGGCGCGAGGGAGAGCGGAATCGGTGCGGACTCCATCGCGGTAGTGGCGCGCATGGTCTCCCGGACGAGCACGCGCGCTTCCGGCGTGCCCTGCCGGGCCACCGCCTTCGCCGCTGCCGCGCCAGGGGTGCTCCTCACCCTCACCGGTCCCATTTTCTAGAGAGAGAGAAGTGGGGGCGGAGCTATCGAAGGAGCGGGAGAGAGAGGATGTGGGGGCGGAGGAATCGGAGAAGAAGAGGGGGCGGAAATGGTGGGGGCGAGTGTAAGGATATATATGTGGAGGGGAGGGAACGGGAGGTGAGCTCTGCTTCGCCGCATGCTTCCGTTGTGGACTTAACGCTCCTTTTCTTTTTCCTTTTGTTTTATTTGTTTTTTGGGATTTTATCACTTGTGCCCGCTTGTCGTGAACGATACCCATTTGAATCCATCTACTGTAAAATTGCGTAAGATGTGAAATCGATCTTTAATTACCTTGGGGAGAAGCCCCTTCTCAGCACTGAGCCGGAGATAGCCGAGGATGGGAAGCGTCTGGCTGTTGCGAAAAGTTACGCGACCACCTTCCCTGCTGTACACATCCGAGAAGATTGGGTTCACCATGTTCTCGGAGAATCTCATGTTGCAAAGGGGCGGGTTGAGCAGCAGCGGGAGGGGTGCGGTGGTGGCATGGGGCGCGGGGTGAGCAGCAGCAGGAGGAAAGGGCGCGACAGTGGCGGGGGCAGGGGCGGGGGGAGCAGCGGGGGTGGGCGGGGGGTCGGGGGAGGCGGAGGAGGCAGGGCTCAGGGGGCCATGGAGGAGCCGGATCGAAGGTGCGAGGGTCAGGGGACGGAGGTGCGAGAGCTGGGGAGAAGGGAGAGGAAGAGGATGGATGAGGAAGAAGAAGAGTTGGACATTTCAATCCATTCTTTTCAATTAATTCCACTTGTATCCTTGAAGTTAACGTCCGTTTGTATTAGGATTGGACGGAAATTAACATGAGGGGCACAACTAATAAAATGGGAAGAAGTGAGGGGCACAACTGATATTATCAAAAAGATAGGGGTATAACTGATATTGCGAGATCTCGGAGGGGCACAAGTGATAAAATCCCTTGTTTTTTTTCCTCTTTTGGGCTCTATTTGTTAAATACGAAAAACGAGGGAGACGAGGGATGGGTTAGATTATATGAGGTGGAAAATATGAGAGGCTAAATTGCATAAGTGGCCATCTGGTTGATGCCGTATATGTCCCCTCCATTCCTCCAATACACCCCAATCTACGTGTTGCAGAGAGAGCTGGGGTGTAGAACGACCGTCGTGATCGATGTGGAACGACCGTCGTGATCGATGTGGTCACGCAACTGCCTCCGGCAGTTGCGACAAGGTCGGGTCTCACAGAGACCCTAACCGCTTGGGCGTGAAGGATAAGGAGCGGACGTGGTGAGGATTTACGCCATATAAATGACCTCCTATAGAGAGGGGAATGCACACACATCATAAGCTCGCCGATCGAGAGCCCCAATCCCTTTATATCTTCCTCTTGTTCCCCCTCTCTCTCTCTCTCTCTCTCTCTCTCTCTCTCTCTCTCTCTCTCTCTCTCTCTCTCTCTCTCTCTCTCTCTCGCTCGCTCCCTCTGACTCTCCCGGAAAGGGTCGACGACTTACCTTAGTGCTACATGGGGGACGTTCAACTGCTTGGTCTGCTCGAGCATCGTCCACGAGGCTCGTCAATTTCCACTTGTCACCACTTTGGCTTCGATGATCCCAATGAAATTCTTCGAACATGATTCTCACATCAAAAGGATGTGATCTTATGTGAGCTGCATGGGCAAGTCCGAATAGATCTGCCCTACCGTCTGTTAGATATTGACCAGACATCATTACCACTTTTGCTGCATCATACCTCGAATAAAGAAGAATCTTTCTATGAGCATTAAAAAGCAAAGTTGATGGAGGATGGGATTTGTTTTTCGGTTACTTTGAGCGATAACATGGCATGAAGGCTATAACCAAAGATTGATTGCAAAGATGAATGAAGTTCACACCTTCAATAATTAGAAGGAATTATGTGCAAAATATTAGAGAATTGGGTGCATTGGAAATTTTTGCTTGACCCTACAAAATTGGATCCATCAAATGAGATATAGCTCAGGAATTAGTTTGATATATGGAATGTTTGTTGTGATTTGATACCGCGTCTTAATTCTTGGATTTCAATGCTTCAACCATGTCCGGAGCTTTTCAATCCCACATTGGGGAGAGAGAAACTGATCTTACAGCTTATATTATGAAAAGTCCTAAATCACTTTGTAACCATATTAGAGGGAATTTTGGACTACCATAGACATGCGTGAGCGCGCTTGCGTGCGAGTTGCAGTTTGAACTATGAGTCGTATTTTGCTTTCCTGTTCGCATTTTCAGATGTGTCATTTGAATTCTAAATATGTTTTTCCCACAATTGATATTCCCCCATGATGCATAGTTGCACACCATGAAGACAATGCATTTTGTAAACCATGACCTAGGATTATGAACACAACTGATCTCTCTCGATTGCATCTTCTTTTCTTCATGTGTGTAGTTTTTTGTTTTTCGATCTTGATTTCGTCCACATAGGTGACTATCGAGGACGTTCTTGTATGTTGTACATCATATATGGGCTTGTGACCGTTCTACCTTGGGAGTGGCATGCCAGCACCATGTGCACATAATAATGTGGGGGCAGAGTTCTTTGGGATGCTTCTGTGATATCCCTAACTCTCTCTCTCTCCTCTCTTTTCATTTTTGACGTGTGTTCCATTGGTTTGTTAGGCCTTGGTTGTTTATGGATTGATCCAATACGTTGAACAATAGTAAGTCATGAGGAAATAAACTTTTTACCAGCCAATTTTTTCCCACGTATGAAGGTAATGCATATGGTGTATAATTTGGTATCTTATATAACATTTTGTCCCATTTGGGGATGTCAATCTGGACATATCCATTGGGTACTCAAACCAAACTCGCCCATGGGGGTATGAGTATGGTTTGGATCTTATATAACATTTTCATTTAATGACCTGAAACCCGTCCCGTTTATTTTTAGATGGGTTTGGATCTTAAATTTACTACCCATGGGGGTATGAGTATGGTTTGGAATTGCCTTGTGGGTACCCGAACCCAAACCCGCCCCAAACCCGAATATAATATATATAAATATAGTTATGTGCGTTGCACTTTAGTCAAACTTATCAAGTTCACTTCTTATCTAATAGGTATCAAGTTGTATATATAAAAATCAACTCAATTTCCACCTCTCTATCCATTTATTCATATTCATCTACCTTCTTGTATCTTCAATAAATAAAAATGTCCAACCCAAAAGAATTAAACACTTAATATAGATATAAACCTTTAATATTATCTACACATTACACATCTTTATGTACCTCCATATTACATGATCATACTCTGTTTAATCTATGTATGAAAATCTTATGTACATTTATTAATAGCTTAAAATATTATTATATCAAATATGTGGGTACCCATTGGGTACATGGGTATCCGTTGGATATATGGGTACCCGTTAGAAATTACCTGTTTAATAAATGGACGGATATGGGTAGTGATTTTATAAATAGATACGAGCTTGGGAATATTGATACACGCTCCAAACCTGAGTCGTTGACATCTCTCATCCCATTAAAAACTTACTAACTTTAATTGAAATTTTTACATAAAGGTGTGGTGATAATGGTTCCTTCCCGATATTTATAAATGAATAGAGAAAGAGAGAGAGAGAGAAAATATAACCTTATATTTTTTTGTTATAAGTGGTTGCGATTACTTTTCGACAGCTAGACCTTGAGTATTGTGATTTTTATTAACACGTTCATTCGAATTCGAGTCTAACAAGTTGTCGATGTTAGTTTTCCTCAGTAATGATCTAAGATATTATAAGCCAAGGATGTTAGTTCTTCTACAATCCCTTTTACCCCCTGTTTTTGTGATCTCTTTCATGTTTGCAATAGAATTTATGATACCTTTGGTTGATATGTTTGACACTGACATCAAATAATAGGGATGAATCGATAAAATGAAATGACCTGGTGATGATGACGGAGCAGAAGAAAATGAAGGAAAAAAAACTAAGTCCACACATTCTGCAAAAGGATAGCGAATCATGAGAATAACAATACTTAGCAAATAAAAGTGATCTTAAATGACATCAAAAAGGGTCTAATAAAACTTAATAAGAAAGAAATGAAGAAATGAGATGTGATTATGTTCCTTTTTCTGCCAACCACACAAATCTTAGAATATAATTATAGCAGAGAAGGACAGGTCGGATGGAATTCCACACGGATAAAGTTATAGAGGGAGAGGCTTGTGATTGGGCAGAGGGCGTCTCGCGCTACCCCCGAGGGCTCAGGCTGTGCCTCACGTCACGATTCCCTGCCCACTCCACTTCGGAAGAGTAGGACGTGCATGGATACACGTTGTTTTCGTAATCAAGAAAGATTGCTGATTCCAGCAGAGCGCCGGATTAGGGTTTAAAAAATCGGCCAGACGTTTGGTCGGATTGGAAACCGACCCAGATTTAATCAGTTCGGCAGGTTTCATGCAATTGATTTTAAAAAAATAAAAATAAGTTTTAAATGATGGTCGGACCAAGAGTATTCGGATTGATCCAGTTTGGATTGTTAGGTAAATTTTCAAAAAATGAAGATTTAAATAATTAAATATTAGAGTTTTTATCAGTTTTGCGTCTCTTAACTTCTGTAATATCAGTTATATCCCTCTTTTTTTTGGAATATCGGTTATGCATCTACCTTCTTAAAGTAGTTTTACAGAAGCAATTATATATGACTGAATATAAATATTGTATTCATATATAAAGCTAGAAAACATGGCTTACTTTTATAGAGTTTTACTCAAAATAGATAATCATGTTATTCTATTGAAGATTTGACATTTTAAACGATTATTTGATTGATATATACATTCATACTTACATATATGTATCGATTTTATTGATTCAAAAAATTGATTCAATCGGTCGGACCAGTAAATTAAGCCCGTCAAGTTTTTTCGGAGTTGGTAGAAATGATGACGTCATGCTGATGTCATCACCACTCCAACCGGTTTGGACCTATGATTCGCTCGATTGGACCAAACTGAAGACTGATGAGTTCAACGTCCGGTCCGATTTTTAAAACCTCGTCTTGGATCTTGGTTTTGGATTCCATAAACAGATAGGGATGTCTATTTAAAGGGTCAAGTTGTTTTTGACCGTGATTTGAAGTCGACAACTCGACTTGAGCTCGGATGGGATTTAGTTCTCTCCGGCTCGACATGGTTGATTTGAACTTGAATTCGTTGAGATTGAGTTGACTTTTTAACCTTTAACGAGCCCATCTAGCTTGCTTTCCATGAGAATTGTTCGCGAACCTTTTTTTATCAAGTTGACTTCAACTCGTCGACAATGCATGCGCAACAACTTTCCCCTCTTTCTCTCAAGGGAAAAAAGTTTTAATGACACTAAGAAGGAAGATTACAAGAGAGTCATCCATGTCAGGCTAGTAACAGTGAGGAGATGATCCAATGCTCAATGTCAATGATGAATTGAAAGCGGTCCTTAATTAGGTGACGCTCTCTTGATGACGTCAGTTAGGTTCGGAGATGGAAAGTGGAGGAGGAAGAGAGGGAGCTTCATTTAATGGTGTAAAGGGATGTGTACCGCGATGGGAAGGAGAGGAGAATTCCGTCAAAGGTGCGAAGGATGTGTTGGCGTGTGGGACCACGATAAAGAGGAGAGGGGCATTCAACTGGAGGTGTGAAAGTTGCAAAGACACTGCAACACCACAGTAGGAACACGAGGAGGATATTGTGATACCGCCAATGGAATGGGAAGGAGTTATAGGTAGAGGTGTGAAGGGTACATTGGTGCTGCGAAGGGGGGGGTGATAACACGGGTCTAGCTAGGGTCTAACGTAGTCCACACAAGGCAGGACCACTAAGTCGTTGCGGCGACCGCTCACGAAACCTGTGTCAATCAACAACTAAACCACGATAATATAAATCAAGCAATGAAAATAGAAGTGGAGTTAAAATTTATTATAACTCTACAATAGGTGTGTATAGTGCAAGTATGTGTAGAGTGTCGAACTCAGGGAGCAAGCATGATAGATCAAGGCAAAATGTGCAAAATTTGATATGTGATCAAATGTCTACAAGTATGCGAATTTTTGTGGGTTTTAAATTTTATGTATTTTTTAAATTTTTGATTTTATATTTTTATATTTTGGTTTTAAATTTCTGATTTTGTATTTTTTTTAAAATTTATATATATTTTTCTATAAATAGGGTATATAAACAAAGTAAGAAAGAGAGAGATAAAGTATTTATAAAAATAAGTAAAAATACTCAAAAATAAATAAATAAAATGTTTTTGGTCTTTTTATAATTTTATGATTTTTTTTTATTTTTAGAGATTTTTCTAAATGTTTTTGGTATTTTTAGAAGGTCAAAATACTAGAAAACAGTGAACTAAGCTATTGGCCGAGATTAAAATGAGGATGAAAAATAGAAATCAGAGTCCAAAATTCCTCAAATTAATTTAAAATAAAGGCAATAAAATAAGGAAACTACAGAAACTGAGATTGTATTTTTAAGATTTTTCTTGAATTTTTTTTAGATTTTTTTGAAGTTTTTAGGGGTTTTCTAATTTTAGGAGTTTTACTTTGAATTTTTTAGTAATTTTTAGATTGACACTAAAAGATGATAAGACACAAAAAATATATTTTTTTTGGAATTTTTCAAAAACTTTTGATAATTTTTATGGATTTTCTAATGCAAACAGTAGCAAAAATGCATGCTTTTGAATTTTAAAAATATGAAAATGCAATAAAAATGCAAAACAAAAATATGACGAGAAAGAGCAAGTAAACATGAGCTTAACCTAATTTTTTGGTGATTTTTAGCAATTTATAGATGCATGCAATAAATAGGTAGAGTATACAAAAACACAAGGCCTGACAGGGGTATAAATGTAAATAAGCAAACCTTCAGGGGCCAACGTGCAAAATTTCCATAAATATTATAACTGCAATTGAATGTTTTGGCACTAAAAACAAATATACAAAAACCCCGGGGGTCGTCTGCAAAATTGCCACGTCACGTGCGCAACGCACGCGGCCTGACAGGGACCCAAACAAAATAATACAGAAGTCAAGGGGGCTAAAGGCAATTTTTCCAAAAAGATATTAACAGAATTATAAAGTTTCAGGACTTAATAACAATACAGAAATCCCTAGGGGGTCCTCCACAAAATGCCCTCACCCCACGTGCGCGAGTCACGTGAGGTGACATGGCCGAGGGCCGAAGTGCAATAATCAAAAGTGCGAGGGGCGGATTGCAAATATTACAAAATACTTGAACGACAGAGGGAAGTTTAAGTCTCAAATTTTAAATACAAAATTTAGCGAGGGTAATAGTGCAAAATACTCTGGCTCTGGATCGGACGGCGTTGGATCTTTAACTTAACACACGTGGCGCGTTCCTGTTGTCCGATACCCCCTCGCCATCGACGGTCAGGATTAGATCACCTGGAGACGATCGACGGTGGAGAGCTCTCAAAATCTGACGGCGGCTGTGCTTCACCAAGAACAAGGGCTCGATCGACGGTTGCGAAGGCCGGACGACGAACAGGGAGGAGCTCCGCCTGTGGCGAGGTTCTCAGGGCTCGACCATCCACCTCCGATGCTCTTTGCGGCTCCAAAATGCCCCGTGGCGATCCTGCAGGGATCCTATACGTGCTGGAGGCCTCAGGACGAGCTGGGGGTCACCGGAGCTCTCCCACGATGACGGAGAAGGTAGAGAGCTCCAGGTACCTCCGGCCCCCCTCGAAACAACTCCAGGTGCCCTTCAAAGCTCCCAAGGTCCTGCACAAAAACGTTAAGGGAGGCGAGGGTAAAATGCCTCGCCCCACCTAGCAACGAGAGAAGGCGAAGGGCGACAAGGGAGGAGCTAGCTCCGGCGAGGTGATTGTGGAGGTGAATGAGTTGATTTTAGGCTAAATAGAAGATAGGAAATGGAAGCTAAGGCTACTGGGAATGAAAACAAGCAAGAAAAATTAATAAAAATGTGAACCTCAAGTCATGAATGGCGAGATGAAACCTCACGGCCAAATGGCCGGAGATGGCTGGAATCCGCGCTTCTAACCTCGTCGCACCTCGACGGGGTGTGTGGGGAGTCTCCCCTGTCACCGGTCTCACCCTACCCGCTCCCGGAGGTCTGAGGTACCCAAAGACGGTTCAAAATTCGAATGAAGGTCAAGGGGAGGTTTTGAAGGAAATGGCTCTGGCGGCACCAAGAACGAAGCTTCTAGCGAAACACAGCGACACGCGGCCCAAGGAGAGCTTCCGGCGTACATCCTCGATCCATGGTGAAAAAAGTCAAGAAGGGATCTACCCGAGATAGCGAAATATGAAGCCTCGAAAAATCCGCAAAGTAGAGCCAAAACCGAGTTCTGACACAGCTACATGAGGAGGTCAGACAGTTGACCTCGGGTCAACTGTCAGAGCCACCTGGTTGGTCCATGTGGACCAACCAGGAAAAATCTTGCAAAAATCAATTATAAAATCATTTTAAAATAGAAAACGATTTTATTAATTTTTGGTTATCAAATAAAAAATGTTTATTATTTTATAAATTATTTTATGGTGATTTTTATTTATTTTTTCGAGATTAATAATTAAAAGTTACCTTTTATGGCATGTGTAGGTATATTTATCTATATATTTTATTATTTTATTTTTTTTTTGTATATTTAATTTATTTATTTTTGTTTATTATTTTATATATTTATATAATATTTTTATACACTTAAATATATTTTTATTTTATTTTTTTGAAGTGTTTTGTACACCTAATAAAATATAAGAATCAATTATGTAGGTATATGTATAGGTATTATACCTAGGTATGTGATATACAAGTATTTTATTTTGCATTTTATTTATATTTTTATTCCACTTTTAACATACAGATATATTATAAATATTATTTACAAAATTATAAAAATATAAAATATAAAAATGATGAATAATAAATAAAATGAATATTTTAATCTGTACAAGTATACAAGTGGGGTTCAAAACTCAACTGTCAAATCATAGCTCCGCCAAACATAAAACCCCTTCATTAAATAGATTATTTGAAATTATATACAATTAAAGGTGAGTTTGTCGCGTTTCGAGTTTTTATTTGCAAGATACAAGTCTGGGAAGTTGGGATTCTAGAATCTTATTCAGATCATATCTTTTTATTTATACATTATTTTTATATGAAATCAATTTTGTATTTTTCTTTATTTAAGTATCTACAACTTTCATGTACACAATTTTTTTATTTGAAAAAGAAAAAATGGAACTAAAAGTAGGTCCCAAAATGAATAAAGAATGAATTAAATAAAAGGTATTTTGGTTGTATTTTGGCCCTTATCTCCCCCTACTTTATTCCTTGTCGACCTAGTCATTGAGATGCCTAGATCTCGGTGTTCGGGTCATAAAATATTTACAATATTTTATTCTTTTTCTTTTCTTTTATTTATTCTATAATTTTGGCTTTAAAAATTGTATTTTATACACTATTTATATGCACATGCATGGATGCTAAGATGCTGGAATTAATGGTATTTACACACATTTGCCAGGGTTTTTAAGGCCAAAATGATAGAATAAAGATGATGAAATGTGGATTCATCATCCCCCTATACTTTGCCTTTGCTAGTCCCTAGCAAACACTTATGCAATGAGTGCAGAATGAAAAATAAAGAAAAGAAAAATAAGAAATGTGGATTAAGTTTAACTATCAAACTTGTCTTCACAAGATCAAAATTTGGAGCCTAAGTCGGGCCTTTGGAGTTTTAGTGCGGGCGGAACCTTAATGAGAATTGGATTTGAAATCCAACAGTCCCTGAGAATCTCAAAACTTTGTTCAAGTCTCCTCAATAGCCAGGTCAGAAATACTTCAACTCATATGCAAACCCTTATGACTATGAATCTGACTCGTACAGTGTAAGTGATGGTGGCTCTTCCCAACTGAAATGACAAAAAAACTGACTTCTCCAATATGACAACCCAATGATTCCCCAATCCAACAACTCATTCCTCAAGGAGCAGGGTATTCCCTTCTAAGTTCAAGTGGCAACCAGCTCAAGAGGAGGGGGGTGAAGAGAAGAATGGATGGTAGCCAGTGTAGCTACCTATCCTAGGATGCAAGACCAGTGTAGTCAAGTCATCCAGTTGCAGGCTCACATGATTTGACTTTGAAGCTCAAGCTTACTTATTTGACTTTACACATATGTACACTCCGGCAGGCATTTTTATTTTTATACATGCTTGTCACTTTTTTTGGAGTTTTTGCTTTTTGTATTTTTTTGAATACTATATACAACATCATTTATATAGGGAGTTTTTCCTCTTGAGCCAGTAGACTATCCCTCTTTTGAAGTGTTATTGCAACCCACAATCTCCTGTCCTCAAAACTCATCATCACTGGATGGGTTGGGATGCACTTCCCTCCCTAGAGGAGGACAAGTGTTTCCACCTGTGTGTGTCTCATACTGGCAAATCCAACCCCCTCACCACTCTACTGAGTTGAGCCATGTGAAAGGTGCAGGTGTCCAAGTTAGGTCATTATCAACAAGAGTCGTGCGTGTGCTCCGAAATACTCTACTTAGGCATTCAAGAATCCATTGAACTAAGTCCCGTGACCCTCAAAGAATTAAGTCAACTAGACCTGAAGTACCTCAATTCCGGCTCCTATAAGGTTCCTGTTAATTAGGTAGATTTAAGGTCCAACCAAGCTCCAATCTTCGGATTTTACTTAGACTCGTTCAACTATCAAACTCAATCCGAAAAATGCGAATGCTATGCAAATGCTATGCAGAAAATATTTTTGTGATGCGATTTTCAAGGATTTTGAACTTTTTATGGGTTTTTCAAAGGATGATGCATATGCATTTTTTAGATTTTTCAAAAAGATTTTTCAAATATTTTTAGATTTTAATTTTGCAAATGTTTTTGGGAATTTTGAAAAGAAAAGATTTTGGCTAAAAGCTAGGTACAAATATTTACACGGGGATGCTTCTTATATTTACAAGAAGTGGATTTAAGAATTTACAAGGGTAAGTGGTCAATTTTTACAAATATATACATAGAGAATTTTAGGTGAGATGTATGTATTCCTCAAATTTATTTGACAAATGTTTTTCAAACAATTTTGAAAACTATAGTCCAAAATAATTTTAACAAAGAGTTTTTACAAACATGTACACACATTTGAAAATCATTTTCCAAAGGTTTTCCAAACAGTATATATAGATTTTTCAAATATTTTTGCAACCATTTTTCAAACCATTTGCAAATCATTTTTCAAACATTTTATTTCATACAAAGAAGATAATTTTACATTCAAAATATTTTACAAAGGTTGAAAACATGTAACAAAATGTTTTCCAAATAGTTTTCAAATGATTTTTCACAGAGATTTTCAAACTATTTTTCAAACATTTTGTAAAAAATATTTTCACCTGATTTATTAATCAGTAAGTACAAAAAGAATTTGAGGAATAATCACATCTTTTTATTAAGGTTTTTAATGAATTGTATAAGTATAATTAGCCATAATTATTAAAAAAACGAAAGTACGAGTTATGTCTAAAGTATATACGTAGTATATACGACCCCCCTATACTTAGCTTGAGCTATGTCCACATAGATTAGAGAAAAAAGAGAAGACATAACTCATACTGAGTATAGAAAAGTCTAAAGAATAAACGAATAAGAGATGAACGAATGAGAAGTTGACCGTCCCCCCTTACTTAGGATCAAATAATCCTAAGTATAGCAGACTGTACACAAAACAGGGAGGGTCAAGGGTGGGAATGAACAGATCGTACTCAGACTGTCTCCCCCTATACTTAAGGTAAGATATCCCTAAGTATAGACAAGAAGAGGAGACAATGGAGAGGATCAAAGAATAGAAGCACTCGGGGTGCACACCCCCCTATACCTAGGACAAAGTACGTCCTAAGTATAGAAGACTGACAAAAAGGGGCGACACCTTTCTGATAGATAAAGAAGATAGAAGAGGAAAAGAAGAAAAGATATCAAACAGATGGAAGAAGATAGAGGAGAATGTACGCATCACTCCCCCTATACTTAGGGTAAAAGAAGCCCTAAGTATAGGCAACAACAGGAGCGATGAGACGGAACGATGAATGAACACGCGGCTCGTCCACCCCCCTATACTTAGGACAAAGTACGTCCTAAGCAAGGCAAACACGAGAATGGGTGGACGAGCAATACAGGAGAGAGACGGAGATGAACAAAAGTGAATATACAACAAAGATGGATGTATACATGATCAAGAAGGTAGAAAGCAGACCTTCTTGCGAGACCGCTGAGGGATAGATCTAGTGTGGTGCAAGTCGACATCGGGGTCCACAGTGGACGGAAGCCGATCAGGGTTGACAGGGTGAAGGTCTTCAATGGAGTCAAATCGAAAAGGCACGAACTGGTCAATGGAAGTAGTATGGCTAGGTTCGCCCTTGGTGGTACTATGGTGTGAAGGCGCAGATGTGTGAGTGGAAAAAGTATGGTCAAGTCTGCCCTTTGAAGTCTCGCTGATGTCGAAGTGGAATGGGACAAACTCATCATCATCGGAAGAAGTGTAATCGGAGTCGTCCTGCGAGGTGTCGTCTAGGTCAAAACCAAAAGGAACGAAATCATCAGTGGAAGAAATCGAACTCCGTTCGTCCTCAAGAATCTCACCCAGATCATCTTTTTCATCAAGAGGCCCGAATTTCTGAAAATAATGGTTAGCATCATAACCGACCTCAATCATCATTACTTTAGAGTGACCAGGAACTGACTTATCAGTGGAAGTAGTCAAACCAAGTCCGTCCTGTCTAGTCTTGGTGTATGCCCTCCACTCTATGGTATCAATCACGTAAATCCCGCGGATTTCATCAACACATCGCCACACACCAGAAGGAGGAACTTCGAGGTCCATGCTTTCCGAGTCTTCCCCCTTTTGGAGGATTCATCGGGTCTCATCAACGGTCAATAAGTAAACTTCTCTAATATCATCAGATAGGTCATAGGCCTCGGAGTCAGCTAGAATCAGTGAAGATGCATCAGGTGCAGGTCTCTGGTAAACTATGGGTGCGGTGATCAACGCTTCGCTCACGTCAACAGGACGGAAGCGAATCTCTCCTGATCCGTAGTCAATAACGACCCTCGCAGAGGCGAGGAATGGTTGTCCCAGGATGATTGGAGAGGGTTCCCCTGTGGAGGTCTCCATGGGCAATACGACAAAGTCAACATTGTAGCTCGTGCCCTGAATCGAAATGACGGCGTTTTCTAGTATACCCTTCGGCCTCTTGATTGATCCATCAGCAAACCGAACGATCATCCTAGTTTTCTTTAAAGGCCCTAAGTGGAGAGACTGTACCAACGAGAAGGGTAGTATGCTAATAGACTCACCGTCGTCTAGGAGAGTGTGATCACAAGTGAAATCAGAGATGGTGCAAGTGATGAAAGGGGTAGCTGTGTTCTTCTTTCGAGGAATGGGACGGTGTGTGATGGCATGGGCAGTGGCCATGGTCAAGATATGACGCTCAGATCTGCTCCTCCGCTTTCTCTTCTTGGGAAGAGGAGCAGATAGATCGGTCATGGCCTGCCGAAGTGGGGCTTGGATGATCTCATGAATAGTGGCCACCACCTCCAGTTCAGTCAACTTTTTTTCAATTTTTGGACCTCCTCCATACAAGGGAGGAAGTCGGAATCAGCATATACACGAGGCATGCCAAGAGCAGTCTGTACAGCGGCATCCTCGGGGTCAAAGGTGGGACAGGATGTGAATGGATGTGTGGGTGAATGATCTGGCAAATGGACCCTCCCCTTACATTTTGAATCAACCGTCTCCCGAACTCTTTTTGTGTTTTTAAAATTTTCTCATTTTTTGTATTTTTGACGATTGCAGGCTCCCATGGTCATCCACAGGGAAATCCGTAACCTCGACGAAAGGAGCATTAATCTGATTTGTCCTCAAGATAGCTAGATCATCATTCATCGAATTAATGCGCCCTATCATCCCGTTCAAGACAACACTCATGGAGATTGCGAGAGGTGACTCCAACAGGTCAGACTCGGGTGGATGTGAAGGTGGAGGTGGATAATATACAGGTGGAGGTGGGTATAAGTCCGAGTCCTGATATTGTGGCTGAGGCGGGTATGTACAAAAGTCAGGAGTAAAGTCCTCCTGGAAAAAAGGAGGTGGACCGGCTGGAGTGAACGAAGGATCTGCCAAGTCCGGATAAAAGACGCTCCAGGGGTCCATCTCGAAATAAGAGAAAAATGATAGTCGGGAGAGCACGAAGGTCAAATCAAGAGAGTGAAGAAGAAGGCGCAAATGCGCAGGGATGATCTAGAATACACACAAGCAATCACAAGCAAACTCACACAATACAAACCCTCAATTCACCTACTCAACTCGCTAGAGACCAAAAAGTCGGTCTTTTTATCTTGTCTGTTTTAGAGTTAGGTGAGAAGTATAAAATTTGCACAAACACTTGGGGGGCTGAATGGGATTTGGGCACTAATCCTTAGTGTGTGCACAAGCAATGTAAAACGAAGACAATGAGGGGATTACTCGTCCCAATACAAGATTTTCTTTTTGGTTGATTTTAGGGTCAAGTAATATTAGCAGTCCCAATTTTATTGATTATCATTTTTTGGATTTTTAGTGAGAGATGCATGCGCCTAACGAGGAGTCAATTTCACTTAGCACCTAGTTGATCAAAATCAGAGGTAGAGAGACAGAAAAGCAATGCAAGCGGCAAACAATGATGAATGCTAACGCGTAAATGCTCACCTTGCCTCCAGCACTCTACATGCAAGTTGGCTCAACAGAATTGAAACCTATCTATATGCAAATGCAAGCCGATGAAATCGCTCTAAGTTCAGAAACTGCTATTAGCGTGAAGAACAGATGCTAATGACTTAGAATGGCACTAAAGTGTCCGGTCTTGGAGTTTCCTCGGTTGCCACCAAGGTGGGTCCTGCACGTGCTGTATGGAGAACTCTCACAGCGCGGTGGTTCCGAGACTAAGTGAGAAGCAATTTAAATTTGACTAAGTCCAAACGTCACTATAGGTACATGCAATTATATTAGGTGTTTGGACCTAATGCTATCGACAAGCAACTCCTAAAACGAAGGGCTCAATCACACAAAATAAGGAAAACAAATCGAGAAACAAAATAAGAAAAGGTGATGAAAGCCGTGAAAATCACGGTGAGCCCCCAAGTGAACAATCGCTTGGAAATTGGGCCCGAGTGTCCAAGTCCAAATGTACCTGTATTATTAAAAATTAATTAAAGGTCACTCTCTCACAAAAATAGTAAGCTACTAACTATCTTTTCTCTCAAATTCTCCTGCTCTCTCCTGCCGACTAGGGTAGAATAACCGACTTCGCCTCCCAAGGTTGCTCATCCCCTAGGCGATCCTCCTCGGTCGATGGTCCCTCGCAAGAAAACAAGAAAGAAAGTGGTCAGATAGTTCAACAATGTATATCAAAAATGGAGAGATCAAGTAAAGCAATAATATAGACAATCATTCACAATCACTTAAAAATATGATCTGTACGTTGTTGCTCCCTGGCAACGGCGCCATTTGATTACACGGATTCAGCGAGGGTCTAAATATCCCACACAAGGCAGAGACGAGAGTCGTTACGGCGACCATTCACTAAACTCGTATTAATCAAAAATTAATCCACGACAATATAAATCAAGCAATGAAAATAGAAGTGGAGTTAAAATTTATTATAACTCTACAATAGGTGTGTATAGTGCAAGTATGTGTAGAGTGTCGAACTAGGGGAGCAAGCAGGATAGATCAAGGCAAAATGTGCAAAATGTGATATGTGATCAAATTTCTACAAGTATGCAAATTTTTGTCGGTTCTTAATTTTATATATTTTTTTATTTTAATTTTTGATTTATATATTTATATTTTGGTTTTTAATTTCGTTTTATGTATTTTCTTTTTATAATTTATATATTTTTTCTATAAATAAAGTATATAAACAAAGTAAGAAAGAGAGGGATGATGTATTTATAAAAATAAGTAAAAATACTCAAAAATCAAGAAATAAAATGTTTTTGGTCTTTTTATAATTTTATGATATTTTTTTTGATTTTTAGAGATTTTTCTGAATGTTATTGGTATCTTTAGAAGGTCAAAATACTAGAAAATAGTGAACTAAGCTATTGGTCGAGATTAAAATGAGGATGAAAAATAGAAATTAGAGTCCAAAATTCCTCAAATTAATTTTAAAATAAAGGCAATAAAATAAGGAAACTACAGAAACTGAGATTGTATTTTTAGGATTTTTCTCGAATTTTTTTAGATTTTTTTTGAAGTTTTTAGGGGTTTTCTAATTTTTAGGAGTTTTACTTTGAATTTTTTAGTTATTTTTAGATTGACACTAAAATATGATAAGACACGTAAAATATATTTTTTTTGGAATTTTTCAAAAATGTTGCAGACTTATTCAGAAGATGTATGATGTACAAGTGCATGAGAGCTTGATTCACAATCAGTCTGCCTATTGTTCAGCTTTCCGGAAAGGCATTCATTTGGTGATGCATCGGTTTCATTATCTTCTCTGGTCATCTTTGGGAGATGGTGTCTTTTGTTTTTTGGACCGCCAATTGGACAAATGTTGATACACTGCTTCTTTTTCCATGATTTTGTCGGGATACTACTGAAACAAGGAACAATGACGATTCCTTTAGATAAATTAAGATTTTGACATGTATGGGTAAAATCACTTTTCAATTTTGCCCATTTCAGTCTATGCAATGGTAGTGAGCATCTCGAGTTGTGAAGGACCTCTTTGAGCCCTTACATATTTGTAGTCCTCGACGACAACGAGACATCGACAGTTTGTTGTTTTTCTATCAATATTTTTTAATAAAAAATGCAGGAAACAACCATGGTGATATCCGTCCCAAGATATATTAAAGCAGTTAAAATTACAAAAGCCATGTCTCGAGGAGAGATCCAGCTAAATGATTTACATCTCAAACTTTGATTTTTGTAAAATAAATTGTACATATGGTTTCTTCATTTCTCTATTATTGGCTTGTTAAAATCTTTCATTTTAAAATATACTAAAAGCTTTTACTATTTTTTATGGATTTTCTAATGCAAACAGTAGAAAAAATGCATGTTTTTGAATTTTATAAATATGAAAATGCAATAAAAATGAAAAACAAAAATATGGCGAGAAAGAGCAAGTAAACATGAGATTAACCTATTTTTTGTGATTTTTAGCAATTTATAGATGCATGCAATAAATAGGTAGAGCAAACAAAAACACAAGGCCTGGCTGGGGTATAAATGTAAATAAGCAAACCTTCAGGGGCCAACGTGCAAAACTTCCAGAAATATTATAACTACAATTGAATGTTTTGGCACTAAAACAAATATACAAAAACCCCAGGGGTCGTCTGCAAAATTGCCACGTCACGTGCGCAACGCACGCGACCTAACATGGACCCAAACAAAATAATATAGAAGTCTAGGGGGCTAAAGGCAATTTTTCCAAAAAGATATTAACATAATTATAAAGCTTCAGACTTAATAACAATACAGAAATCCCTAGGGGGTTCCTCCACAAAATGCCCTCACCCCACGTGCGCGAGTCACGTGAGGTGACGTAGACGAGGGCCGAAGTGCAATAATCAAAAGTGCGAGGGGCGGATTGCAAATATTACAAAATACTTGAACGGTAGAGGGAAGTTTAGGTCTCAAATTTTAAATACAAAATTTAGCGAGGGTAATAGTGCAAAATACCCTGGCTCTAGATCGGACGGCGCTAGATCTTTAACTTAACACACGTGGCGCGTTCCTGTTGTTTGATACCCCTTCGCCAATGACGGTCAGGATTAGATCGCCTGGAGATGATCGACGGTGGAGAGCTTGATGAATACCCATTCATCACTCTTTATTCTTTTATTTTAGCTACAAAACCTTTGCCAAACACATGTATATTCATGTAAATACAAATAATTATCAAAAAGCATGCATTGTGTAAAATTAAATAATTAGCATGTTTTTGTGCATAAATAAAAGAATAAAGAGATAAAAAGAAAAAGAGGGAGATATTTAGAATAAATATTGAGCGACCTAATCCCAAGGGCCTCAGCATGAGCCTGACCGCATAAAAACCCAAGTAGAGAGAGATAAGGAAGCTCATGTGTATATATATACATGTAAATAAATAAATAAAATATTTTCCTCTAAAAACAAAAAAATAAAAATGGGTTATATTTATTTGTAAATATTTGTAAATACAAAACCAAAATAAAAATAAGAAAATTAAAAAGAAAATAAAAACATCCTTCCTTGTATATATTCACCTTGTACATAAAACCTCATACCTATTTATTTCACCCTATAAATAAATAAAATAAAATCTCATAAAAAGTGTAAATATTCCTTACTTCATGATGTAAATAAATAAAATAAAAATTATAAAAACAAAAATAAAATAAAAAGAAATAAAAATAAAAATCAACATCACCATTGTATATATACCATATATGTATATAAATAAACCTATTTATTTAACTCTTGTAATTAAATAATAAAAATAAAATAAAAATACCAAAATATTCCAAATTGTATATTGTAAATAAATAAAATAAAAATTGGAATAAAAATGCACGAAAATAATTAATTAAAAATCAAAATTAAAAATTCTATATTGTATATACCTATGTATATAATACTATATTGTAAATACCTAATTTTTATTTCAAACAAATAAATAAAAATCACAAAAAATTATTTTAAAATAAAATAAATATTTTTCATGTTTTGGGTTTTTCCTAATTCGGCATTTTTCTATTTTTTATTCAATTTCCAATTATTTATGACGTGGCCGACTCTCATTGGTCCACGGGGGATGTTGACCCCCCGGTCAAATCCCCCCTGGACCACAGTCCTCCGGATCCGAGTTTTTGACCCGACTTCTCTTATTATTGCACCTCGATCCGAGATCCAAATCCGCTAACCCCGGATCCTAATCCGACCTTGATCAACCCTGAACCACGCCCAGGGTGGGTTTTGGGGATCCGTGCTCCGATCAGCTCGCCCGAACTCCTTCTAGCCGGACCCCTAGGACTATATAGTAGCAGCTTCGCCCGTGCTTTCACTCATCTTTGGTTCCTCTCTTTCCTTCCCAGGACCTCCACCATCATCGCCTGAGTGACAGAAAGCGATTGGCGGTGTCGCAGCGAGGCGGAGGAGTCCCGACCATCGATCCGGTAGCCTTGCGCCGCCGTGCACCGCCACCAGCATGGTGCTCGAGCCTCGGGCATCGACGACCCTCGAGGCAAGGACCATGAGCTCCAGCAGCTTCTTCCCAGTCGACATCGACCATCAGGTAGCCTTAGTTCCTTCTATCTTTAGATAATTTTCGTTTACCCCCAATTTCACCCATCGCCGACGACCGGCGATTCCGACCACCTCCCTCACCATTTCGATCATCGGACGACACCCTCACCTGCGCCCTTCTCCCAAGCACATTCTACACCCCTTCATCCAACCCAGTTCGCACAGGAGCTGGGATTGGAGCTCCACCGTCGTCACTTCACCGGAGCTCCCCCATCTCGACGCACCGATCACCTCCATCGCCTCTAACCAGGTCGAGGCACTTTGCCCTCGACCCAGGAGTGCTTCTGTGTAGTTTTGCAGATCAGACGAGGACCATCTGAGGTCCCCCACATCCAGCACAGGAGCTTGAGCTCTGATGAATCCACATTTCATCATCTTTATTCTATCATTTTGGCACCAAAAACCCTAGCAAATGCCTGTAAATAGCATTAAAATCATCATCTTAGCATTCATGCATGTGCATCTAAACAGTGTATAAATTACTGTAATTAAGGCCAAAATTATAGAATAAATATAGAAAAGAAAAAGAATAAAATATTGTAAATATTTTATGACCCAAAACCCCCGAGACCTAGGCATCTTGATGAATAGGTCGACCAGGAATAAAGTAGGGGGAGATAAGGGTCAATTATCTATTTTATTTCATTCATTCTTTATTCATTTTGGGACCTATTTTTGGTTCCACTTTTTATACATCAAATAAAGAAACTTTGTACATGAAAGTTGTAGATAATTTAATAAAGAAAAATACAAAATTGATTTCATTCAAAAATAATGTACAGATAAAAAGTTATGGTCTGAATAAAAATCCAGAATGCCAACTTCCCAGACCTGTATCTCACAAATAAAAACTCCAAATGCAGCATACTCACCTTTAATTGTATATAGAAGAAAATAAGCTAATTAATGGCGGTGGTTTCGCATTTGGCGGAGCTACGGTTTGAAAGTTGACTTTTGGACCCCTATTGTATACTTGTACAGATTAAAATATTCAATTTATTATGTACTTATTATTTTATAATTTTATAATGTTGTAACTATTACTTATAATGATTGTGAATATTAAAATCAGAATAAAAACATCACTAAAACTCAAAATAAAATACTTGTATACACAGGTAAAATACCTACACATATACCTATACAGTATATTACTTTACTTTATTAATTATACAAGGAACATCAATAAAATAAAATAAAAATATAATTATGTGTATAAAAGTGTGTTATAATTATATAAATTAATAAACATAATTAATCAAATTAAAATACACAAAATAAAAATAAAATACTTAAATGTATAGATATATATACTATAAAGGGCATAAATGCAAACTTGTAAAAATAAGTCTCATAAAAATAAATAAAAATCACAGAAAAATTCTTCATAAAATAATAAACATTTTTTATTTTATAACCTAACATCAATAAATTCATTTACTATTTTATTTTGATTTTTCAAATAATTTCTACTCTGAATTTCCTGATTGGTCCACGTGGACCAACCAGACGCGGTCTAGAGTTGACCCCGGTCAACTCCCCCGACCAAAGCCTGCCACCTCTGACACCCGCGATTTTGCCCCATTTTCAAGAAATTCTCACGCTCGATCCGCTGGTCCTCACGCCTTGATTCCTTCTCGGAAGTTCATCCCCGATCTCCACTCTCCCACGCCATGTCTTCGGATCCAGCCATATCCTCATGATGCGCGCGTGGAGCTCGCTTGAAGAAGACGCCATCGCCTCCTACTTAAACCACCCGCCGTCTTCGAGCCCAAGTTTGAACCCTCCTTAGCCTTTAATCCTCCTCCCTGTAGCGCTCTTTGTGTAGCCGGAGGTGACAGCTCCGCATCCGCACCTTCAGGCGAGTCGAGGAGGCTCTGTAGCGGCTCCGCCACCTCCGCCGACCACCGGCGTCGAGGTTCTTCTTCCTCAGGTCGTCCACCTTCGAGGTTTGCCCTTTTCCCTTTTCTTTTCGTGTCATTTAACTTCCCGTAGCTTCAGCATCAAAAACCCCAAAAAAAATCGAGTTTCCCGTCGATCGATCCATCTTCCATATCTCATCGCCGGAGCGCACCTCCGGCTGTCGCGCATCCACCTTCCACCGATCACCTCAGACCGTCCCTACGCCTCCGCGGGGTCCAGGCAACTTGCCCTGGACCCTCTCACCTTGTTTTGCAGGTCAAAGCGCAGTCAACGTACCTGGGAGGCATTTTGCAGCTCTCGCCGGAGATACCTGGAGCTCCGAGCTCCGCCGCCCTCGCGCCAGCACATCGAAGCATCTCCGATGAACCTGAGCCTCCCAGCACATAGCCGGACCTCCCAGGAGTCTTCTGGTCGATTTTGAGCCAACGCTGCAGCCGGAGACCCGAGATCTTGAGCTGGGAAGTTCGCCTCGCCGGCGAGCGTCCCTGTTCTTCCTCGTTGCCTCCTCACCGTTCGATCAGGAGCCCGCTCCAGACCGCTTGTCAGCCGTCAGATCTTGGCACGCGTCGTCCGTCGATCTCTTCGCCAGATCTGATCTCCACCGCTGATCGCCGAACCGTCATCGTGCGTTGTGCGCGCGCCACGTGGATGAGTGAGCGGCTCTCCGCCGTTCGATCGCGCACGAGGAGATAAGGCGTGGGTATTTTGCACTTTCCCCTCGCCAAATTTTGTATTTCATTTTAGTCCATAAACTTTAAGCGGTAGTTTAAATATTTCTGTAATAATTGCAATTAGAACCCCGTAGTTTTCTTATTTGCACCTAGGTCCAATCCACGTCACCTCACGTGTCCGTGCGCGTGAGGGGGCTGGGTATTTTGCAGGGACCCCCTTGGGGTTTATTTATTTCGCTTAAGTCCATGAATGTTTGCTTTAAGTTGTAATATTTTGGAGAAACTGCATTGAACCCCTTGGAACTTTGTAATATTGCAAAAATACCCCTTCCAGGCGCGTGCGAGTCACGCACCCTGGTGGGTAAATTGCTCAGATACCCTTGCGGGTTTTGTTATTCATCTTTAATCCTTAAAATGCAAGTTTCAGTGTAACCTTTTGTGGAAAATTGCGTGTATGCCCCTGGATGTTTGATATATTGCATATATGCCCCTGCCAGGCCTTGTTTTGATTGGATGCTTGTTGTATTTATTTACCCTATCATCTTAAGTCCAAAAATTCCACAAAAATAGGGTTTAGCTCCTGGATACGTGCTCTTCCAGCCATCAATTTAGTTTTTGATTTTATTCTATTTTTATATTTATTAAAAATCAAAAACTTGCTTTCTATGCACTTTCTAGCTTAGAAAATACCAAAAAAATATCAAAATACCTCTAAAAATTCCAAAAAAATTACCTAGTGTCTATTTTATCCTATCTTAGTGTCAGTCCAAAAACCACTAAAAATCTCAAAAGAAAAACCTAAAAAAAATTCGAAAAGACTCAAAAACTCAAAAAAATATATATAAAATAGTAGAAAATTCCAAAAATCAAAAACTCAGTTTCTGTTTGTTCCTTATTTTGTCCTTTTTATTTGAAAAATAGTGTGAAAATTTTGAGCTACTGGTTGCTATTTTTAAATCTCATTTTATTCACAGCCAGCCTTATTTGCACTGTTTTGCTTTATTTCAGTATTTAAAAAAACCAAAAACACCTTGAAAATTTTCCAAAAATCACAAAAACAGTAAAAAACCCTAAAAAGACTAAAAACAATTTGTTTCTGAATTTTTGGTAATTTTTACTTAGTTTTATAAATCTTCTATCTTGTCTTTTATTCCATTGTCTTTAAATTCCAATATTGAAAAAGAAAAAGAAAAATATAAAATATAAAATTATAAAAATCAGAAAATTAAAAATCAAAATACAAAACAAAAAAAAATTTAAAATAAAAAAAATTAAAAATTAAAAACCCACAAAAATTGTAGTGCTTGCTTGCTTAGCGTAGACACATCACTTTACACACACACACTTGTGCACATTTTTGTGAATTACCCTGCTTGCTCCCTGTGTTCGAACTCTCTGCATACTTGTCACTATACACCATTTGTGCAGAGTTAAAAATAAATTTTAACTCCACATTATTTCTAATTTATTGATCTTTAGTGTGGGTTAATTGTTGATTAAATACAGGTTTCATTTGAGAGCCGCCACAGCGACGGTTGTCTCCGCCTTGTGTGAGACACCAATTTAGGCTCTTGTGAAATCCGTGTTCATCAAATGGCGCCGTTGCTGGGGAGCAACAGCGAGTAGTTTACATTTTGATTAATTGAGTTGATTGTCTACCATAGCCTTACTTTCTATCTCTTGCAGTTTTGATATATTTGTTGAGCTATCTGACCATCTCTTTTCTTGTCTTCTTGCGAGGGACCGCGGAGCGAGGCGGATTGCTTAGGTGATCCGGAGCATCCTTGGGAAGCGGAGCCGGCCTTCTTGGGCCAAGCCGGCAGGAGAGAGCAGGAGGATTGAGAGAGAGTGATTAGATTAGTTGCATTTTATTTCCGTGAGAGAGTGACTTTGATAATTTGTAATAATACAGGTACATTCGGACTTGGACACTACCGGGCCTAACTTCCAAGTATTTGTTCACTTGGGGGCTCACCGCGGTTTTTGTGTTTTTCGCGGTTTTCTCGCCTTCATTTCTATTTGTTTCACGAGGATTTGGCCCCTAGACATAGGAATTTTTGTTGACTGTGACGAACTAAGAAGCTAAGGCCCAATCCCTAATATCTTGCCTGCACCTATAGAATGTAATTGGACTTGGCTAAAATTCACTTGAAAAAGCTATTTGACTTGGACTAGAGGCCACGTGCTGCGAGCCCACCCTGTTAAGCGCTACTTTTGAACTCGAGTGTGTCGAGAAGAGGAGGGGTGAGCCAAGACCGGACTCCGGACTCTTTTCTTTGTCATAGCTACTTGTTCTTCACGTTAATAGAAGTTGCTCATCTTAGGACGATTTCCTCGTGCATGCATATAGGTAGTTTAAATTATTGTCTTTCAATTATGCGCGGATCACTTTGCATGTAGAGTGCTGGCGACAAGGTACGCATTTCTATCCCTGCATGCATCATAGATTTTGACCGCGCATCGGCTTTTCCGCTTTCCTCCCTCAGTTTTATTGAATTTTAATAACAAGGAAATTGGAAAATTCGTTAGACGATGTTTGCTCAGAAAAACACCTAAAAAAGTGAAAACAATAAAAATTGGGACTGCTAATGCAAACTCGACCTTAAAACTCATCCCACTAAAAATTTTTGTTTTGGGAGAGTAATCCCCTCCTTGTTTGATTTATCTGCTGCGAGAGAGTGCCTCGACACTAGGATAGAGCCACATCTGAAATTTTGGTTGACTACTGGTCGTGGTTAGTCGTTCTCCAGTGAGGATCTCTCCGGTAACCGGTAAAGCGGACCGCGATATCCTTAACAGATTGAATTAGCGGGAGCAACCGGGTTACGGTCCGCAATTCATACTGGCTGGGAAAGATCTGACGTGGATTGGGACAGTCGGCTAGGAAAGTAGGATACCTAACAGCTCGCTCTAACGCTCTGATAGATTGACTGATCACCTAATAAAAATTGACAAGATAACAGACCGAACTCTCACGGTCATCAGCTCAAGTGTTGAGTAGGTGAAGCTGGGGTTTTGATTTATCATCCTGTTTGCATTCCAGATCTCATCCGCCTTTCTATAAATCAAGATGATGGGACGGAGATCTCTTAGGCCGACTTTGTCGGCACCGTTATCCCGCACTCCGCCTTATTCATCTAGGAATACCTCGGAGAGTCCGCTCTCCGAGCCTGAGTTTACATCCACCCTGTTCCCCCTCGACCACCCTTCCCATTCTTCTTCCATCAGTCCAAGAGTGTCTGAATACAGTGCATCACAGTGTTCCGCTCATTCGACAGCACCTGAGATGGCCTCTTTTGCTTTTTCAGAAAATCCAGCCATGGCAGACAGAGGCGAGCATGAAGATGATCATGAGCACCCTCCGTTCCTATTTGATCAAGCAGCCATCAATAATTCCTTGTTAGCATCCCTGGAGACTATGCAGCAACAGATCCGTGACCAGGGCACATTCATGGGTGACCTTATGAGGGAAATTGCTCAGATGAGAGAGAACCGAGCTGGCGGAGAAGGTGGAGGAGGAGGAGGACCAGACGCAGGAGGAGGCGATCCAGACGGCGAGAGGCCGCCACAGACTATCATGAGGGAATTGCACAACCCAGCTGCATCCCTCACTCACCGATGGATTCGACTCCCGCCCATCCACGGAGATTTCGAGCTTCGGCCCCACACTATCCAGCTGCTACCCAAGTTCCATGGGTTGCCGACCGAAGAGCCGCACCTCCACCTCCAAGAATTCGAGATGATTTGCAGCACCATCCATGATCGGTTGATGACCGAGGACACAATCAAGATGATCGCCTTCCCATTCTCTTTGGTTGACAGAGCCGCCTATTGGCTCAAACATCTTGGGCGTTTCATCGACACATGGGCAGATCTCCGGACCGCATTCCTGAAGAAGTACTATCCTCTCGGCCGGACCAACGCAGCTAGAGCAATGATCAGCAACTTCGTCATGATCCCCAATGAACAGTTCCATGAGGCCTGGGATCGATTCAGAGAGCTCATTGACCGGTGTCCACATCACGACATCTCCAAGCCCAACCTGGTGCAGAGTTTCTTCTGCGGGCTGACACCGGAGCTGCAGGGGCTTGTCAACGCCTCTTGTGGTGGATCCTATTTTTCTAAGGGTGAAGATGATGTCTGGGCCATCTACGAGGGCATGGCAGAAAATTCTACGGTGATGACTCAGGCCCGTGTCTACACCCAACAAAAGCCACCGCAAGGAGCAGGATCATTCCAGAGGATCGCACGCATCGATGCCGGTCCCAACACAGTGTCAGTTGCCGCTGCCCAAGCTGAATCAGCCGCAACCGACATGGGCATCATTAGTGAGAAGCTGGACCGCATGGAGATCCTTGAGAAAAAACAGAATCAAGGCATGGCCCAGATGGACCAAATTGCCAAAGTTATGAGTGACCTAAAAACCCAAATGCTATGCATTCAGGAGGCCCAATCTCATGCCCAACAGCCTCCTAGGTCACAGGTTGCCTCTAGCAGCAGCAACCCCAACCAACGCTCTATCTCGTACCGTCAGGTGAATCACATCCAGGCAGAGCCGGTTCCGTTGTTGCAGTACCACCCAGAACAACCGCCATCTTCCGACACGCAGATGGTGGTCTATCAGCCGGAGCAGCCACTGGCAGTTCTTCCTCCACCCTCCTTTGAGCAGGAGCCATTGATGGAAGTCAATGGGATTTGGTATGACCGATACCCTCAGCCCGCAATTCGTAGGGATCACCCCGGATTCCGTTGGGGGAATGGTGGATCCTCGTCCCAGCAGCATCCTCCTGCCCATGGACAGCAGAGCAGCCAGCAGACACAGCAGCAACAGCCCCAATATGCCCATTATCAGCAATACCAGAATGGTCCTCGTCCCTCCTATCAGGGACAGCAGTGGAGGCAGCGACAGCAGCCTCAGCAGTCTTATCACCAGCCTTCCGCCCAGTATCAGCCGCAACAACAACAGCCCCATTTACAGCAGGGACAGACATCCGGTTCTCAGGGTCCAGCCTTTGAGAACCCAGCACTCGATGATCTTGCCCGCTTGCTATCTGAACAGCGAGCATCTTTCAGGCAAGAAATGGATGAATTCCGGCAGGAGATGCGGGACATTATGAAAGGCAAGGCCGCCATACCCGCTCAGATTGAACCTAACCCTAACAATCTGAAAAGGAAGTCTGAGCAGGTAGAGTTTACAGAGGATACCTCTCCTAGTGATCATATGAGTGACATATCTTATTCCTATCATGATGCTGATTTTGTTACTACTAGGAGCGGTAGGATGCCAGCCGGCGGCGCCTCTTCTGAGCGACACCCAGAGGCAGGATCAGGAGCGCCAGAGGAGCAGAGGAGCGGTGCTGATGCCGCTCATGATGATGTTGACGGTGGTGCTGATGCCACCCATGATGAAGTCCAGGACGACGGTGCTGATACCGTCGTGATACCAGATGAAGACAGTGGTGCTGATGCCACCATTTTTGATGCAGAACCAGAAAGCGGTGCTGAAGCCGCAGAGACAGGTGCCGGTGGTGGTACTGAGGCCACCACCTCTACTTTTGTTGAGCCTCCGACTGTGATGTTACCACATTTTGTATCCATGGACTGTGGTAACAAAAAGAACAAAAATATGAATAAAGGAAAGGTTCCTGTTCAAATTGCAGATCCATATGTGTTGCATGATGATATTTGTGTGGATTCTCCACCTTCACAGGCACAGGGACCGTTTCCTAGTCCTCCATCTGAGGAGGCCCCTACCATCCCCTTCCCTGAGGCACTCCGCCGGATGAAGGGGAATAAAAAAGAAAATCCTAAAAAGAACCAGGAGGTAGAGTTCGGCAATCAGATGATTGACAGATTTCACATTCAGCTAACTCTACGAGAAGCGTTTGAGCATATCCCTTTCTTCAAAAAGAATTTGAAAGAGACAACCACTGTCAGAAGAAAGCGGAGGCACAGAGACCAAATCCATATGCTCACTCATGATACTTGCTGCACCATTCAGAACAAGCTGCCAGCCAAGCGACCAGACGCAGGAGCTCCCTATGTCAGATGCGAGATTCAAGAGCAGCAATTTGATCGTACTCTATTAGACAGCGGCTCCTCAATTAACCTCCTTCCGGCAGCCTTACTCAAGCAGTTCGAGTTTTGCCCTCTTCTTCGAAGCAGAACGGTCCTTCAGTTTGCTGATAGGTCGATTAAGAGGCCGAAGGGGTTATTGAAAGACGTGGTCGTTACCATTCAGGGCTTGAAATTCCCCGTGGACTTCGTTGTGTTGGACATGGAGATCCCTGAGTCGGTAACTGATGCCCCCATCATATTAGGACGCCCATTCTTGGCCACAGCCAAGGCGGTGACCGACCATGATTGTGGGAAGGTATGCTTTCGTGTAGAGGGCGAGACCATACAAATAGAGACGATCGAGGAAACCAGAGCCAGAGAGTTAGAATGCTCCGAGCAATCTAATGAAGCCGCGCAGATGACAGAGGAAGAGCTAGACGTCCACCAGGTTCGTGATTTCGAGATGACTGATGATGAATCTAACTGGAAAGACCCTGTAGCACCGACTCTCGCCTTGCCTACCGATTCATTGTATCGCAAGCTCATGGCAATCGAGAACCGGGAGAGCACATTCCTGGATACGGATACACCTGAGGCTGACAGTGTGGTGACTAGTGGTGCCGATGATTTCAACTCTTGTTCTTCTGCTTCTGATCCCTCGTATTCAGATATTGAATGGGCCTATTTCGATGATCCGTTGTCTTGTCTGATTCATTCTGAGCCAACAACCGTGACAGAGTGCGAGCCCGTACAGTTTATTGATAATTCAGTCAGCCGCCTTTCGTCAGAAATTCATGCAGAGCGAGAGTTCTCTCATGCAGACCTGGTAGCATTCACCCAGACATATCAGAAGCCAGATCTGCCGCCTCTCAGTTGTCCTGAACGGAAACCTCTACCGCAATCAATGAAGTATAGATTCCTTGCAGGTGAGCCAGATATGCACCCAGTCATTATCTCAGCAGATTTGATTGGAGAACAAGAATCTCGTCTGATGGAGGTTCTTGAAAGAAACCGCAAGGCAATCGGTTGGAATATAGCTGATCTCAAGGGGCTGAGCCCGAAGCTGTGCTCCCACCACATCTATCTCGAGGATGACGCTAAGCCATCGCGTGAGTTCCAGCGACGGCTGAACCCGAATCTTCGAGAGGTCGTCATGAAAGAAATTTCGAAGTGGTGGAGCGCTGATTTCATCTATCCCATCTCCGACTCTAAATGGGTAAGTCCGTTACATGTGGTACCCAAGAAGACGGGTGTCACTACAGTGGTCAATGAGTCTGGAGAGGAGATCGCTACCAGAGTACCAACTTCTTGGAGGGTCTGTGTGGACTACAGACGATTGAATGAGGCCACCAAGAAGGATCACTTCCCACTGCCCTTTCTTGATCAGATTATCGAACGGCTAACAGGGAAGAGCCATTATTGTTTTCTTGATGGGTACTCTGGATATAATCAAGTGGCCATTGCGCCCGAAGACCAGGAGAAAACGACATTCACCTGTCCGTTTGGGACATATGCTTTCAGACGGATGCCCTTTGGTCTATGTAACGCTCCGGCGACATTCCAAAGGTGCATGTTGTCCATCTTCTCGGACATGGTGGGTGACTGTTTAGAGGTCTTCATGGATGACTTCTCGGTCTATGACGACGGGTTTGATACTTGTCTTGACTGCCTAGATCGTGTGCTGAAGCGCTGCATAGAGGTCAATCTTGTCTTATCCTGGGAGAAGAGTCATTTCATGATGACTCAAGGGACGGTCCTTGGGCACATCGTCTCCAACAGGGGCATGGAGGTCGATCCTGCCAAGGTGGATATCATCAGAAAACTCAATCCGCCGTCCAATCTTCGTCAGTTACGGTCTTTTCTGGGGCATGTCGGTTTCTACCGACGGTTCATTCAGGACTTCAGTCGAATTGCCCGACCGCTCACTGACTTGCTGACCAAAGACACCGAGTTTATTGTTAATGATAAGTGTCTTGAAGCATTTGAGACTCTCAAGAGTATGGTTGTTTCAGCTCCTGTCCTTCAGCCACCCGATTGGTCTCTTCCATTCGAGATCATGACGGATGCTTCAGATTTTGCTGTTGGGGCTGTGCTTGGACAGAGGAGGGATGGATTACCGTTTGCCATTCACTACGCCAGCCGGACCTTAGATGCCGCTCAAAGGAATTACACTGTGACTGAGAAAGAAATGCTGGCCGTAGTCTTTGCTTTGGATAAGTACAGATCTTATATTCTCGGATCTAGAGTGACCATTTACACCGACCATACCGCCATCAGGTACTTAATGGCTAAGAAGGATGCCAAAGCACGTCTGACCAGATGGATCCTTCTACTCCAGGAATTTGATATAGAGATTAAGGATAAGCCTGGAGTCAAGAATGTGGTGGCGGATCATCTCTCCAGATTGGAGAATCTTGAGGAATCTGAGCCCAGCGCACCTATCACAGAGACGTTTCCAGATGAGGCGATCTTAGCTGTCACCTCACTCCCGTGGTATGCCGACTTTGTAAACTATCTTGTTGCCAAGACAGTCCCTCAGGGTTGGCCCAGACAGAAACTTGAGACCTTCCTAGCTAAGGCCAAGTTTTACCATTGGGAGGATCCCGTCCTTTATCATGAAGGAGGGGATAGTATCTGGAGGAGGTGCATTCCTCAAGAAGAGCAGCATAGCGTCCTCACATACTGCCACAAGCTTGAGGCAGGAGGACATCATTCTGGAAAAAGAACAGCACAAAAGGTGCTTCAATCCGGCCTATGGTAGCCTACTCTCTTCAAGGATTCTGATGAGTTCGTGAAGAGATGTACTGACTGTCAGAAAATGGGAACCTGCGGACAGAGAGACATGATGCCCATGCAACCCATTCACTTCTGTGAGGTTTTTGATGCATGGGGGATTGATTTCATGGGCCCATTTCCTAAGAGTCAGGGATTCGAGCATATTTTGCTCGCTGTGGATTATGTCAGTCGATGGGTTGAGGCCATTCCCGCCCGAGCCGCAGATGCGAAAACCGTGTGCAAATTCTTGAGGAAAAATATCATTTCACGGTTCGGGGTACCTAGAGTTTTGATTTCTGACGGGGGGTCTCATTTCATCAATGACAAGGTTAGGGCCCTTGCTGACGAGTTCGGCATTGACCATCGGGTTGCCACTCCGTATCACCCTCAGACTAATGGTCTTGTTGAAGTATCGAATCGGGAGATAAAGACTATCTTGCAGAAAGTTGTCCGCCCAGACCGAAAGGATTGGTCACAACTTTTGGACTCGGTCTTGTGGGCCTATCGGACCTCTTTCAAAAATCCATTAGGGACATCTCCCTTTCGTCTCGTCTATGGCAAGCCGTGCCATTTGCCAGTGGAAATCAAACACAAATCTTTTTGGGCAGTCACTGAGTTGCTTTTGGATCCCGAGAGTATAGGAGACCAAAGAAGAGCAGAATTGGCAGCCCTGGAGGAATTGAGAGATACAGCCTTTTCCAACAGCCTACAGTACAAAGAAAAAGTGAAGACATGGCACGATTCGCATATCAGCCATAAACAGTTTGAGCCAGATCAGAGAGTATGGTTGTTTGATTCCAGGCTGAAGTTATTTCCAGGGAAATTGCAGAGCAAGTGGAAAGGTCCGTATGTGGTTAGGAAGGTACATGACAATGGCAGCATCGACATATCCGAACCGTCATCTTCCTCTACCTTCCGCGTCAATGGTCAACGCCTGAAACTATATCTTGATCATGATCCGCCGACCATTGACGTTGCCCCCATTCTTCTGGTATGAGATGTGTCCTTTGACTCTCATCATCTACATCTCATACATGGTGATCAATTCTACCTTCCGCTGTATAAATCCATCTGTTTATATCACTCTGTTGTCTGTTGATGTATTTTCTTATTTTCTTCTTTTCTTCTTTTCCTTTTCTACTTTCTGTATCTATCAAAAAGGTGCCACCCTTGTAGACAGTCTTCCATACTTAGGACATACTTTGTCCTAAGTATCGGGGGGTGTGTACCCTGAGTTTCTATATTCTTTGATCCTCTCCATTGTCTCCTCTTCTTGTCTATACTTAGGGATATCTTACCCTAAGTATAGGGGGAGACAATCTGAGTACGATCTGTTCATTCCCACCCTTGACCCTCCCTGCGTTGTGTACAGTCTGCTATACTTAGGATTATTTGATCCTAAGTATAGGGGGGACGATCAACTTCTCATTCATTTATTCCTTTATTCTTTCGACTAGCCTATACTTAGTACGAGTTATGTCTTCTCTTTTCTCTCCGATCTATGAGGACATAGCTCAAGCTAAGTATAGGGGGGTCGTATATACTGTGTATCTACTTTAGCCATAACTCGCACTTTCGTAATAATATGGCTAATAATTCTTTAAAATTCATTAACAATTCTTAATAAAAAGATGTGAGTATTCCTCAAATTCTTTTTGTATATACTGATTAATAAATCAGGTGAAAATATTTTGTTACATGTTTTCAACCTTTGTAAAAATGTGTGGTTTGTAAAATTTATTTTCTTTGTGTAAAATAAAATGTTTGAAAAATGATTTGCAAATGGTTTGAAAAATGGTTGCAAAAATATTTGAAAACCCTATATATACTGTTTTGAAAACCGATTGCGAAATGTTTTTCAAATAAGTGTACATATTTGTAAAAATGTTTGTAAAAACTATTTTGGACTATAGTTTTCAAAAAAATTGTGTGAAAAGCTTGTGTCAAATAAGTTTGAGGAATACTAACATCACACCAAAATCCACTACCTATATATATGTATAAAATTGATCACTTACCCTTGTAAATTCTTAAAATCCACTTCTTGTATATATAAGAAGCACGCCCGTGTACATATTTTAACCTATTTTTTTCAGCCAAAATCTTTTTGTTTTCAAAAATCCCAAAAACATTTGCAAAAACTAAAATCCAAAAACATTTGAAAAAAAAGAAGAAAGAAAAAAAATCTTTGACAAAAAAAATGCATCTGCATACGCATGCATCATCTTTTCAAAAATCCATAAAAAGTTCAAAATCTTTGAAAATTGCATCACAAAAATATTTTCTGCATAGCATTGCATGGCATGAACATTTTTCGGATTGAGTTTGATAGTTGAACAAGTCTAAGTAAAATCCGGAGATTGGAGCTTGATTGGACCTTAAAATCTACCTAATAACAGGAACCTTAGAGGAACTGGGTTTGAGGTACTTCAGGTCTAGTTGACTTAATTCTTTGAGGATCACGGGACTTGGTTCAATGGATTCTTGACTGCCTAAGTAGAGTATTTCGGAGCGCACACACGACTCTTGTTGATAATGACCTAACTTGGACACCTGCACCTTTCACATAGCTCTCCACGGATGAGGTGGTGAGGAGGCAGTCTCCTTTGGCTTGGGGTAGCATATGAGGGTAGTACTTCTAGGCGGAACCTCTCTTCTTCTTATAGTGAAGGAAGTGCACCTCAACTTGGTCTAGTGGTGATGAAGGCTAAAGACAGAAGCCGTGGGTTGCAATAAAGCTTCAAAAGAGGGATAGTCTACTGGCTCAAGAGGAAATTTCTTATATATATGCTGCACCATGTAGATATGCTGTACAGAAGTCCTTGAAAAAAAAATGCAAAAATACAAAAGAACTCCAAAAAAATGGTGGGTCGGATTGAAAATTTAATAACCCCACCGGAGTGTATATAGTCCAATAAAGCAAAAGCTTATGGTATCCATGTTACATCTCATGAAGCTTGCAGCGGGAGACTTGGCTACACTGGCTGGGCTTCCAAAAGTCTATACTTCTTCCCCCTCTTCTTGAGCCGGTTGCACTTGAACTTAGAAGGGAATACCCCGCTTCTCGAGGAAAGAGTTGCTAGACCGAGGCATTAGAGTTACCAGGTTGGGGGAGGTTGTTTCCTTGTTACTTCTGAGGTGGGGAGCTACATATCACTTACACTGTACGAGTCAGATTCATAGTCATAAGAGTTTGCGTATGAGTTGAAGTATTTCTGACCTGGCTATTAAGGAGACTTGGACAGAGTTTTGGGATTCTCAAGGACTGTTGGATTTTAAACTTGGTTCTCATTAAGGTTCCGACCGCACTAAAATTCCAAAGGTCCGACTTAAGCTCCAAACTTTGATTTTGTGAAGACAAGTTTGATAATTAAACTTTATCCAATTTTCTTCTTTTTCTTTTCTTTTTTTTCTCTTTGCACTTATTGCATAAGTGTTTGCTAGGGACTAGCAAAGGTAAAGTATAGGGGGATGATGAATCCACATTTCATCATCTTTATTCTATCATTTTGGCACCAAAAACCCTAGCAAATGCCTGTAAATAGCATTAAAATCATCATCTTAGCATTCATGCATGTGCATCTAAACAGTGTATAAATTACTGTAATTAAGGCTAAAATTATAGAATAAATATAGAAAAGAAAAAGAATAAAATATTGTAAATATTTTATGACCCAAAACCCCCGAGACCTAGGCATCTTGATGAATAGGTCGACCAGGAATAAAGTAGGGGGAGATAAGGGTCAATTATCTATTTTATTTCATTCATTCTTTATTCATTTTGGGACCTATTTTTGGTTCCACTTTTTATACATCAAATAAAGAAACTTTGTACATGAAAGTTGTAGATAATTTAATAAAGAAAAATACAAAATTGATTTCATTCAAAAATAATGTACAGATAAAAAGTTATGGTCTGAATAAAAATCCAGAATGCCAACTTCCCAGACCTGTATCTCACAAATAAAAACTCCAAATGCAGCATACTCACCTTTAATTGTATATAGAAGAAAATAAGCTAATTAATGGCGGTGGTTTCGCATTTGGCGGAGCTACGGTTTGAAAGTTAACTTTTGGACCCCTATTGTATACTTGTACAGATTAAAATATTCAATTTATTATGTACTTATTATTTTATAATTTTATAATGTTGTAACTATTACTTATAATGATTGTGAATATTAAAATCAGAATAAAAACATCACTAAAACTCAAAATAAAATACTTGTATACACAGGTAAAATACCTACACATATACCTATACAGTATATTACTTTACTTTATTAATTATACAAGGAACATCAATAAAATAAAATAAAAATATAATTAAGTGTATAAAAGTGTGTTATAATTATATAAATTAATAAACATAATTAATCAAATTAAAATACACAAAATAAAAATAAAATACTTAAATGTATAGATATATATACTATAAAGGGCATAAATGCAAACTTGTAAAAATAAGTCTCATAAAAATAAATAAAAATCACAGAAAAATTCTTCATAAAATAATAAACATTTTTTATTTTATAACCTAACATCAATAAATTCATTTACTATTTTATTTTGATTTTTCAAATAATTTCTACTCTGAATTTCCTGATTGGTCCACGTGGACCAACCAGGCGCGGTCTAGAGTTGACCCCGGTCAACTCCCCCGACCAAAGCCTGCCACCTCTGACGCCCGCGATTTTGCCCCATTTTCAAGAAATTCTCGCGCTCGATCCGCTGGTCCTCACGCCTTGATTCCTTCTCGGAAGTTAATCCCCGATCTCCACTCTCCCACGCCATGTCTTCGGATCCAGCCATATCCTCATGATGCGCGCGTGGAGCTCGCTTGAAGAAGACGCCATCGCCTCCTACTTAAACCACCCGCCGTCTTCGAGCCCAAGTTTAAACCCTCCTTAGCCTTTAATCCTCCTCCCTGTAGCGCTCTTTGTGTAGCCGGAGGTGACAGCTCCGCATCCGCACCTTCAGGCGAGTCGAGGAGGCTCTGTAGCGGCTCCGCCACCTCCGCCGACCACCGGCGTCGAGGTTCTTCTTCCTCAGGTCGTCCACCTTCGAGGTTTGCCCTTTTCCCTTTTCTTTTCGTGTCATTTAACTTCCCGTAGCTTCAGCATCAAAAACCCCAAAAAAAATCGAGTTTCCCATCGATCGATCCATCTTCCATATCTCATCGCCGGAGCGCACCTCCGGCTGTCGCGCATCCACCTTCCACCGATCACCTCCGACCGTCCCTACACCTCCGCGGGGTCCAGGCAACTTGCCCTGGACCCTCTCACCTTGTTTTGCAGGTCAAAGCGCAGTCAACGTACCTGGGAGGCATTTTGCAGCTCTCGCCGGAGATACCTGGAGCTCCGAGCTCCGCCGCCCTCGCGCCAGCACATCGAAGCATCTCCGATGAACCTGAGCCTCCCAGCACATAGCCGGACCTCCCAGGAGTCTTCTGGTCGATTTTGAGCCAACGCTGCAGCCGGAGACCCGAGATCTTGAGCTGGGAAGTTCGCCTCGCCGGCGAGCGTCCCTGTTCTTCCTCGTTGCCTCCTCACCGTTCGATCAGGAGCCCGCTCCAGACCGCTTGTCAGCCGTCAGATCTTGGCACGCGTCGTCCGTCGATCTCTTCGCCAAATCTGATCTCCACCGCTGATCGCCGAACCGTCATCGTGCGTTGTGCGCGCGCCACGTGGATGAGTGAGCGGCTCTCCGCCATTCGATCGCGCACGAGGAGATAAGGCGTGGGTATTTTGCACTTTCCCCTCGCCAAATTTTGTATTTCATTTTAGTCCATAAACTTTAAGCGGTAGTTTAAATATTTCTGTAATAATTGCAATTAGAACCCCGTAGTTTTCTTATTTGCACCTAGGTCCAATCCACGTCACCTCACGTGTCCGTGCGCGTGAGGGGGCTGGGTATTTTGCAGGGACCCCCCTGGGGTTTATTTATTTCGCTTAAGTCCATGAATGTTTGCTTTAAGTTGTAATATTTTGGAGAAACTGCATTGAACCCCTTGGAACTTTGTAATATTGCAAAAATACCCCTTCCAGGCGTGCGCGAGTCACGCACCCTGGTGGGTAAATTGCTCAGATACCCTTGCGGGTTTTGTTATTCATCTTTAATCCTTAAAATGCAAGTTTCAGTGTAACCTTTTGTGGAAAAATTGCGTGTATGCCCCTGGATGTTTGATATATTGCATATATGCCCCTGCCAGGCCTTGTTTTGATTGGATGCTTGTTGTATTTATTTACCCTATCATCTTAAGTCCAAAAATTCCACAAAAATAGGGTTTAGCTCCTGGATACGTGCTCTTCCACGCCATCAATTTAGTTTTTGATTTTATTCTATTTTTATATTTATTAAAAATCAAAAACTTGCTTTCTATGCACTGTCTAGCTTAGAAAATACCAAAAAAATATCAAAATACCTCTAAAAATTCCAAAAAAATTACCTAGTGTCTATTTTATCCTATCTTAGTGTCAGTCCAAAAACCACTAAAAATCTCAAAAGAAAAACCTAAAAAAAATTCGAAAAGACTCAAAAACTCAAAAAAATATATATAAAATAGTAGAAAATTCCAAAAATCAAAAACTCAGTTTCTGTTTGTTCCTTATTTTGTCCTTTTTATTTGAAAAATAGTGTGAAAATTTTGAGCTACTGGTTGCTATTTTTAAATCTCATTTTATTCACAGCCAGCCTTATTTGCACTGTTTTGCTTTATTTCAGTATTTAAAAATACCAAAAACACCTTGAAAATTTTCCAAAAATCACAAAAACAGTAAAAAACCCTAAAAAGACTAAAAACAATTTGTTTCTGAATTTTTGGTAATTTTTACTTAGTTTTATAAATCTTCTATCTTGTCTTTTATTCCATTGTCTTTAAATTCCAATATTGAAAAAGAAAAAGAAAAATATAAAATATAAAATTATAAAAATCAGAAAATTAAAAATCAAAATACAAAACAAAAAAAAATTTAAAATAAAAAAAAATTAAAAATTAAAAACCCACAAAAATTGTAGTGCTTGCTTGCTTAGCGTAGACACATCACTTTACACACACACACTTGTGCACATTTTTGTGAATTACCCTGCTTGCTCCCTGTGTTCGAACTCTCTGCATACTTGTCACTGTACACCATTTGTGCAGAGTTAAAAATAAATTTTAACTCCACATTATTTCTAATTTATTGATCTTTAGTGTGGGTTAATTGTTGATTAAATACAGGTTTCATTTGAGAGCCGCCACAGCGACGGTTGTCTCCGCCTTGTGTGAGACACCAATTTAGGCTCTTGTGAAATCCGTGTTCATCAAGCTCCGCCGTCGTCGCCAGGGCTTCTCGGAGCCCCGTGGCACCATCGGAAGGGCTCTTCAGACGCGGGAGGCTCCGACGATCCTTCTCCGACCATCAACAGCCCCTGCAGACGTCCAGCGTGCCCACATTCCTCCGGCGAAGTTCGCGGGCGAGGAGTTCCTCCAGGTCCCTCCTCTGCCGTCCATTCGACCCCGGAGTGTCAGATTGAATCTGGACCGTCCACTGATACGAAGAGGCGCCCCGCACCAGCACCGTAGATCACCACGTGGCGCCATCGGCACCGTCCGTAGCAGAGGAGAGGCGAGCCTCGACCAGAGCCACACGATCAGACACGTGGCGAGCCCTCCACCGTTGGATCCGCGCCGAGGGCTCTTCGTTGAGCTGCCCCCACTTTCAGTCGTTCGATCAGATACGTGGCCGCTTCTCAACCCTCGGATCAGAATAAGGGGTAATATCCCTTAGGCCCTTAGCTTTTTAGTTTTTAATATTTAGTCCTATAAATATTTAGTTAAGTTGTTTTTATTTTGGACTTTTTGCATAGTGGACCTTGTCATTTCTGTTATTTGCTTTTATACCCTGTACGTTGTGGGACACGTGCTTCGTCACGTGCGTTTTGTGGTAAATTGCATGCAAGGGCCTGTGATATATGTTTGCTCATGAAATGAAATATACTTTTGGTTAATTGCATTTATACCCCTGTGAGTAATTGAATTCCACATGTGCCGAAATTATTGGGTAAATTGCAGTTAAGTTCCTGGACTTTTAGCACCTATTGCTAAAAAGTCCTCGGAACTTATTTTCGTTACAAATAGATCCCTGAGTGCCCCAGACACGTGCCTCACGCGTGTACATTTGGGATTTTTGCACCGGACCCCCCTGAGCTTCCAGTTTTGTTACTTTTAGGCCCCTGAAAGATATTTTTATTACGATCAGGTCCCTATGACTGTGGGCTCGTGATTGTTTTGAATAAAATATCAAATCTACTCCAAATCAAGTGAAAATTTGACACGTGGCTCCTGCCACTGTGTAGAATTTTCGCTGAATTTTGGGAAATTTTTGGAGCCCTTTTATTATTTTTAAAAATTCAAAAACATTTTTTTTGTTCAGATATAAAAATCACAAAAATATTAAAACCTTCTCAAAAATTCTGAAAATTCATATTTTGTGTGTTTTGGCTTGCTTGATTTTCTGACCAATTTTGGTCACTTTTGGATTATAGAAAATATAAAAATTGAAAAACTTTGAAAAACTCATAAAAATTCTAATAAATCATAGAAAAATAAAAAATTAATAAACTCAGTCTCTGATTTTTCTTTTTGTCTATATTTTACATTAAAAATACTCCAGACTCTTTTGAGACCATTTTAGATTTTATTTTGGTCTTAAGAGCTCGGTTGGACAGTGTTCTCGCATTTCAGCCTTCTTTCATTTTTCTAAAATTCCCTAAAAATCAGAAAAATACCAAAAATTCATCAAAAACAGTAAAAAATACAAAAATTCTAAAAATATTTTACTTGATTTTTTGGAGCTTCTTAGAGTAGTTAAATAATTAATGCAAGTTGCTTGTTGTATTGTTTTTCTTAATTTCTTTATAATTAAAAAATTCCAAAAAAATATAAATATTAAAAATCCATCAAAAATGCTTTGTTTTTATTTTATTTGATTTGAGACTACTTCGTAGGCCGCAAGGCCATCACGTGCTCCCTGAGTCCGACCCTGGTCGCTATACCAGGCTAATCCAATAGCGAGGGCCACTAGTTTTTTTTCTCGAAATTTTATCTCCGTTTGGTGGTCTACTCTTACATTTTTCTTGATTGACCTGATTGATTTCTTGAGTGATTGAGGTCGCAACGACCCGAGTTATTTTTATTCCTTAGTCGCTTGGGTGATTTTTTTAGCTCATCAGAATGGCGCCGTTGCTAGGGAGCACGGCTTAGTAGTCGTATTTTTCCGCGTTTTTTCTTTTTCGCGGTTTTTGTATAGAATTTTTGTATATATTTTTCGTATATATATATTTTTCTGACTTATTTACAATAACCTGGTCTGATCACATTCTTCTGTTTTCTTGCGAGGGCCCGAGGATCGAGGCGACAACTTTCGAGGAGCCGACGCAACCGCGACAATCGGAGGCGGCTCCCTTCTACACAGAGCCGCAGGAGAGCGCGAGGAGGACATAGAGTGCGAGAGCCGCGGAATAGCCGCGGAGTAGATTAGTTTTTATTTCAGCATTTGAATAATTGTAATAATACAGGGACAGCAGGACTTAGACTTTTGAGACTGTCGGGGTCTGTTTCGCCGAGCACCGGTGTGTTCGGGGGACCCTTCGGTTTTACGCGATTTTCTTCGCGATTTTGATCTCTTTACTACTTATTCGGTTTCTCGTGGTTTTTCGAGCCCCTAGACTTAGGATTTTCTGCTTAACTGTGACGTAATAAATAGGATCCAAACACCCTAATATATCTGCATGTACCTATAGATCGGTAATTGGACCAATAATAAAAAGATTAATAAAATAGTCGATCCACTACCTCCGAGCCTACGCGCTGCGAGCCCACCCCATCAAGCGCTACTCCTGAACTTGATTTGTCGAGAAGAGGAGGGTGGGTCTAGACCGGACTCTTTGGATTGAAGGCTGGTGGTCGACTAGTCGTTGTTCGAATAGAAATTGCTGCTTGGGCTTGGTTTTCCGCCTGCACCATTTAGGTAGTTTATTTTTAGTATTTAAATTCTACGCTGATCATTTTGCATGTAGACTGCTGGAGTCAGGCACGCATCTCTTACTCTGCATGCATCATTGATTTTTCGCGCATCGGCTTTTTTCGTCTTCTCCCCCTGTTTTGGATTAAAATAACCAGGAGAACCGAAAAATTCGTTAAGTGATTTGTTTGATTATTGAAAAATACCTAAAAAGAAAAACAATAAAATTTGGGACTGCTAACTTTATCGACCCTAAAAGACGCTCACCGAAAAATTTGTCTTGGGGAGAGCAACCCCTCACTGTCTGGTTTGCTTGCGCGAGAGAGTGACCCGCACACTAGGTAGAGCCATATCCAATATCTTTCTCGACTGATTACCAGCTCTTTCTGTACGGAACAGACGGTTGAGAAAATATCGGATTTACCCAACAGGTCACGCTAATCGCTCTGCTATCCTGACTGATCACCTAATAAAATTGACAAGATAATTGACCGAGCCTTTACGGTCTTCAGCTTGCGTTGCGTTGGTGAATCGGAGGTTTGCTTGTGATCATATTTGTTTCCAGATATCATCCGCCTGACTCGCCAGATCACGATGATGAGCAGGAGGTCTCTTAGGCAGCCTCTGGCTGCACCGCTTTTTAGCACTCCACCCCACTCATCTAGATCGGTCGTGGGAGCTCAGACCCGCTCTCCGAACCCGAATTCGATTCCGCCCTGTTCCCCCTCGATCACCCTTCTACCGGTTCTGAGATACCAGTGCCAGATGAGAGACTACAGTCAGATGATTTATCGGCACCTGAGTTTGGGTCTTTTGCCTTTGCAGAGACCATGGCCGGCAGCAGTGACACCGCACCACAGGTCCCCGAGGAGAGCTGACTTTTATCCTGGACCAGGGTGCGATTAACTCCACCCTGATTGCCTCCCCTAGACTCAGTTCAACAGCAGTTGAGGGATCAGGGAGCATTCATGGATTGAGATGAGGCGTGAGATGGAGCAAATGAGAGCCGACCGCGAGCAACACGGCCCAGGGGAAGGACCCGACGATGCAGCAGCAGCGGCAGCAGCCGCAGCAGCCGCAGCAGGACCTCCGAGACCGATGCGGGAGTTACACAACCCCGGATCGACTTTGACGCACCGTTGGGTGGTACTTCCAGCAATCGTGGGGGACTTCAAGTTCCCCCCGAACACCTTGCAGCTTCTTCCCCGGTTTCATGGGATGGCTACTGAGGATCCCCATCTCCATCTTCAGGAGTTTGAGATGATATGCAGCACTGTCCATGACTGTCAGGTGGACCAGGATACCATTCAGATGATTGCCTTTCCCTTCTCCTGGCAGACAGAGCAGCCAACTGGCTGAAGCACTTAGGAAGATTTATATATACCTGGGAGCAGCTCCGCACCGAGTACTTGAACAAGTACTATCCACTCGGGCGGACGAATGCAGCGAGGGCCCTGATCAGCAACTTCTCCTGCTCCCCAACGAGCAGTTTCATGAGGCATGGGAAGAGGTTTAGAGAGCTTACCGATAGATGCCCGCACCACGACATCTCGAAGCCGAACCTTGTTCAGAGCTTCTTCTGCGGGTTGACACCAGAGCTGTAGGGCCTGGTGAACGCTTCTTGTGGGGGGTCCTATTTTGCCAAGAACCACGATCAGGTCTGGGCCATCTACGAGGAGATGGCAGAGAACTATACAGTGATGTCCCCGACCCAGTTGTACACTCAGGGGACGACCCCAGCCACAGACCGTGCAGTACCAAAGGATAGCACGGGTTGATGCCGGTCCATCCAGTTCGTCAGCGGCAGCAACACATGCAGAGAGTTCAGCCGCAGACATGGGGATCATCAACGAGAAGCTGGACCAGATGGAGATTATTGAGAAGAAGCAGTACCAGGGTATCACGCAGATGGAGCAGATGGCACAGACTCTGAGTGACCTGAAGACACAGCTCATGTGTCTCCAAGAGGCACAGACGGCTTCCCAGCCCCGTCTTCAGGCACGAGGCGATCCGAGTAGCTCCGACAGCTCGTCCTAGCGCTCCAGCCACCAGCAGCCTAGACAGGTTCACCTTGTACAGGCAGAGCCGTACCAGCAGTCGCAACCCTCTTACCAGTCACCACCATCTCCTGACACACAGATGGTGATCTACCAGCCGGATCAGCCTCTGGCAGTACTCCCGTCAGCCCCTTACGAGTCAGAGCCGTTGATGGATGTCAACGGGATTTGGTACGACCGCCCCCATCCCAGTATCTGACGAGACCATCCCAGATTCCGTTGGGCAGCCGGAGGTGCCCAGCCCCAGCAGCAGCCATCAGGACAGGGTGGCCAGTACAGCCATCAGAGGAATCACCACCACCAGCAGCCCCCACTGTACCCACAACAGTAGCAGCAGCAGTCACAGTCGTATGGTCCTCGTCCCTACCAGCAGGGACAGTCTTGGAGGCGTGATCAACCTCATCAGCCGCAGCATCAGCCACAGATGTACCCCTCTCACCAGCAGCAGCAGCAGCAACCTCACTACCAGAGAGGCTACCCGTCAGGTTCTCATGGGCCATCCTATGAGAACCTCGCCTTGGATGACATAGCCCGCCTCCTTACAGATCAGTATGCTACCTTTCGACGGGAGATGGATGAGTTCCACCAGGAGATGCGGGACATAGTGAGAGGGAAGGCCACCATCCCTGTCCAAATAGAGTCGAACCCCCAACAACCTCAAGAGGAAGTCTGAGCAGGTAGTTTGTACTGAGTATGCCACTCCTAGTGATACATTTAGAGATATGTCTGCATATTTGTTTGATACTGATTTTATCACACTTAGGAGCGGTAGGATGCCAGCAGGCGACGCCTCGTCTGAGCTACATCACGAGGATACCTCCAGAGCGCCCGACGATGAGGAGAGTGGTACTGAGGCCGCTAGAGATGATGATGGTGGTATTGATGCCACCACGGATGCTGATCCCACCGGCGGTACTGATGCCGTCGTTTCACCAGTTGGAGGAGGTGGCACTGAGGCCACCCATGTTGCCGAGCCAGGGTGCGGTACTGAGGCCGCCCGTCTACCAGCCGATGGTGGTGCTGATGCACCGATTTTACTTCTGAGATTCCTGTAGTTTTTCCTTCTGTTGATGTACCTCGAGACATTTCTGGCAATAAAGGAAAGGGTTTATTTTCTTCTGGTCCCACTGTGGTGCTTGATGTATGTGTGGATCCGGCCGTCGAGCCGTTTAGACCCTCTCCTAGTCCTTCATCTGAGAAGGACCCTGTGATTCCCTTCCTAGAGCCCTGCAGATGGGGAAGGGGAAGAAAATAGAAAACCCCAAAAAGAGGCAGCAGGAAGAGTTTCAGCCAGCAGATGATAGACCGTTTTCACATTCAGCTCACTCTTCAGGAGGCTTTGCAGCACATCCCTCTACTCCCAGCGCTCACTTAGAGACAGGACCACAGTTAGGAGGAAGAGGAGGAACCATCAGTCAGAGATCCATGTGCTGACCAGAGCTACTTGTCTCACGATCCAGAACCGTCTGCCGGGCCAAGAGGTCACATTCAGGAGCCCCATATGTCAGATGCCATATCAGGAGAGCAGAAGTTCGACCGTACTCTATTAGACAGTGGTTCGTCAATCAACCTACTTCCGGCAGCCCTTCTCGACCGCTTCGGTTGGGCACTCTACGACAGAGCAGGACAGTCCTTCAGTTTGCTGATAGATCTGTCAAGAAGCCGAAGGAGTTGCTGAGGGACGTTGTCCTCACGATTCAGGGTCTACAATTCCCCGTGGACTTCGTTGTGTTGGACATGGAGATCCTTGAGTCAGTGACCGATACCCCCATCATTCTCAATCGCCCGTTCTTGGCCACAACCAAGGCAGTGGCCGACCATGATAGTAGGAAGGTATACTTTTGCGTCGAGGGCGAAAGTGTACAAATAGAGACGGTCGAGGACAGCAGAGCCAGAGACAAAGCATGCTTAGAGACTACTTCCGATACAGAGCAGATGACAGATGCCGGGGCCAGACATCCACCAGGACTGCGACTTTGTGATTACAGATGATGAGGCAGTTTGGGCAGATCCAGATACACAGGCTATCCTCTCCACCTTCAGAGACCGCTGATGCAGAGATGCCAGCAGAGGACAACTTGGAGAGCGCATTCCTGGTCCAGGATACTTTTGAGGTAGCAGAGCCGGTTCGAGATCGCGAGACAGACTTGTTTTCTGATGACGGTGGTACTGAGGCCACCATGGATGATACAGATCCCTCGGAGTCAGATTTTGATTGGGCAGAGTTTGATGAGTATATACCAGATCTGACTTCTTCTGAGCCTACAATCAGGGAGGAGGTAGATACCGAGCAGAGCAGAGACAGTCTAGCAGGGCAGCCTTCTCCAGATCCAGTTTGTGAGAGAGTTCTCATTCTCCCGGGCAGATTTGGCAGCATACACTCGGATTCTTCAGAACCCAGATTTGCCAGCATCGACTTGTCCAGAGCTGAAGCCACTACCGGCGTCATTGAAGTATAGGTTCCTTGCGGGTGAGCATGAGATGTACCCAGTCATTATATCCGCTGATTTGACTAGAGAGCAAGAATTCCGTCTGATGGGTGTTCTTGAAAAAGAACCGCAAGGCGATAGGATGGAGTGTAGCGGATCTCCAGGGGATCAGTCCTGCTATGTGCTCTCACCACATCTATCTTGAGGATGAGGCAAAGCCGTCGCGTGAGTTCCAGCGGCGGTTAAACCCGAATCTGAGAGAGGTTGTCATGAAAGAAATCTCGAAGTGGTGGAGCGCCGATTTTATCTATCCCATCTCCCGACTCCAAGTGGGTCAGCCCATTGCATGTGGTGCCCAAGAAGATGGGCATCACTACTGTTGTCACGGAGTCCGGAGAGGAGATCGCTACACGAGTACCCACTTCTTGGTGGGTCTGCGTAGATTACAGACGACTCAACCAGGCCACCAAGAAGGATCATTCCCTGCCCCTTTAATTGATCAGATCATTGAGAGACTGGCAGGGAAGAGCCATTACTTTTTTCTGGATGGGTACTCCGGCTACAACTAGATGGCCATTGCGCCAGAGGACCAGGACAAGACTACCTTCACCTGTCCCTTTGGGACATATGCCTTCAGATGCATGCCATTCGGGCTATGCAACGCCCCTGCGACTTTTCAGAGATGCATGTTGTCTATCTTTTCGGACACGGTGGGGGAGTGCTTGGAGGTCTTCATGGATGATTTCTCGGTCTACGGCGACGGATTCAACTCCTGTCTTGACTGCCTAGACCGACTCCTTCAGCGATGCGTTGAGGTTCACCTAGTATTATCTTGGGAGAAGAGTCACTTCATGGTGGACTCAAGAACGGTGCTTGGCCACATCATCTCCAACAGGGGCATGGAGGTTAATCCGGCCAAGGTGGATGTCAATAGCAAACTCAATCCACCGTCCAACTTGCAGCAGCTACGGTCTTTTCTGGGGAACGTTGGTTTCTACCGGCGATTCATTCGTGATTTCAGTAGGGTTGCCCGACCGTTGACTGATCTGCTGACGAAAGACACCGAGTTCCTTGTCGATGACAAGTGTCTTTCGTCGTTTGAGACTCTCAAGAGATGTGTGATAGAGGCTCCTGTCCTTCAGCCACCCGATTTGGTCTCTCCCATTCGAGATCATGACGGACGCCTCCGATTTTGCCGTGGGGGATGTGCTAGGACAGAGGAGGGATAGAGTCCCTTTTCTATTCACTACGCTAGCCGTACATTGGATGCTACGCAGCGGAACTACACGGTCACAGAGAAAGAGATGCCAGTCGCAGTTTTTGCCTTGGATAAGTTCAGATCGTACATTATCGGATCTAGAGTGACCATCTTCACCGATCATACCGCCATCAGGTACCTCATGGCCAAGAAGGATGCCAAAGCTAGATTGACCAGATGGATCCTTCTACTCCAGGAGTTCGACATAGAGATTAAGGATAAGCTTGGAGTCAAGAATGTGGTGGCGGATCATCTCTCCCGATTGGAGTATCTTGAGGATTCTGAGCAGATTGACCCTATTTGTGAGACCTTTCCAGATGAGGCGATCCTTGCTATCGCCTCGCTCCCATGATACGTCGATATTGTGAACTATCTTGTCGTCAAGAAAGTTCCACAAGATTGGCCCAGGCAGAAACTTGAGACCTTCCTCGCGAAGGCCAAGTTTTACCACTGGGAGGATCCCATCCTTTACCATGAGGGAGGGGATAGTATCTAGCGTAGGTGCATTCCTCAGGAGGAGCATCACGGCGTCCTTACTTACTGCCACAAGCTGGAGGCAGGAGGACATCACTCAAAGAGGAGAACGACACAGAAAGTGCTCCAATCTGGCCTATGGTGGCCTACCCTCTTCAAGAACTCTGATGAGTTCGTGAAGAGATGTACTGACTGTCAGAGGATGGGCACTTGTGGACAACGTGATATGATGCCGATGCAGCCCATTCATTTCTGTTGAGGTTTTTGACGCATGGGGCATCGATTTCATGGGTCCATTCCCTAAGAGTCAGGGATTCGAGTACATTCTATTGGCTGTTGATTATTGTGAGTCGTTGGGTTGAGGTCATTCCGCTCGAACCGCAGATGCGAGGACTGTTTGCAGATTTTTGAGGAAGAATATCATTTCACGGTTCGGGGTGCTAGAGTGTTGATATCAGACGGGAGGTCTCATTTCGTCAAGACAAGGTTAAAGGCCCTTGCTAGCGAGTTCAGCATAGACCATCGAGTTGCCACTCCTTACCACCCTCAGACGAATGGTCTTGCTGAAGTGTCGAACAGGGAGATCAAGACTATATTGCAGAAAGTCGTCTTCCCTGACCAAAAGGATTGGTCATAGCTTTTGGACTCGGTCTTGTGGGGCATATCGGATGTCTTTCAAGACTCCTTTGGGTACATCTCCCTTTCGCCTCGTTTATGGCAAGCCATGCCATTTACCTGTTGAGCTGAGACATAGGTCACTTTGGGCAGTCACTGATATACTTTTGGATCCAGACAGTGTAGGAGACCAGAGGAGGGCAGAGTTAGCAGCCCTGGAGGAGCTTCGTGATACCGCCTTTTCAAACAGCCTACATTATAAGGAGAGAGTGAAGGAGTGGCATGATTCTCATATCAGCCACAAGCAGTTTGAGCATGGACAGAGAGTATGGCTGTTTGATGCTAGGCTTAGATTATTTCCAGGGAAGATACAGAGCAAATGGAAGGAGACCGTATTTAGTGAGAAAGATCTGAGTCGTCTTCTGAGAGTACCTTTCGAGTGAACGGTCAGCGGCTCAAGCTATATCTAGATCATGAGCCGCAGGTTGTTGATGTTGCCCCTATTCATTTTGCGTGAGATGCGGTCTCTTGATTCACATCTATTGCATCTCACACCTGATTTTCACTGTTCTTCTGACATGTATAGATCCAGATGTCCATATCACTCTATTCTTTAGTCCCACATCCCTTTTCTCATCTTATGATTATGCTATACTTAGGGTGTACTTTACCCTAAGTATAGGGGGATGTAGGACTCTCGGGTATTCTTTTGATTCTTTCGACCCCTGTTTTGCTGCCTATACTTAAGGATGTTTTACCCTAAGTATAGGGGGGGTAGACCCTGTACATTCTTCACTCGGTTTTCTCTTTGTGTATAGCCTGCTATACTTAGGATTATTTGATCCTAAGTATAGGGGGAAAAGCTGAGGTCCCCTTGATTTTCTATTCTTTCATTCGTCTTTGTATATAGCCTTCCTTTTCACTTCCCTATACTAAGCACGAGTTATGTCTTCTTCATCGCTCTTGACTCTGAGGACATCGTTCGAGCTAAGTATAGTTTCATATATACTTAGCCATAACTCGTACTTGTGTGAGCGTGTGAATAAATAAAAATGGCTAAAAACCCATAAAAATTAAAAAAATTCCTTGTATATAAAATTCATTTTGCACATACCTATTTATTTATACGAACTATTTTTGTACAAATGATTGTAAAATGATTTGTGTAAAGAATTTGTAAATATTTTCATAACAAAATCTATGTATATAGTACAAAATTTTTCCAAAATGTTTTGAAGTTTTCAAAAAATCATGTGTAAATTTGTGTAAATATTTGAAAAACTTGCATTCATGCACACATCCATGATTTTCAAATATTTTTCAAAAATTTTGCATGATTGTAAATATTTGTAAAATGCACATTTGTAAATAGCATCTTTGTAAATATTTGTATAGTTTTTCCTGGATTATAGTTGACATTTAAACTAGCCTGTAATTAAATTGGGAAATGGAGCTTGATTAAGATCTTAATCCACCTAATTCTAAGAGGAACCTTATAGGCTTAGGGTTAAGGCTTTTCAGGTCCATTGGGACTTAATTCTTTGAGTCCACTAGGCTATGAGCATATGTCATCTTGATGAGCCTAAGTAGAGCACTTAACAACACACGCATGACTCTCAGAGACAATGCTTGACTTGCACCAGCACTTTACACATAGCTCTCCACGGATGAGGGGTGAGGAGGCAGTTTCCTTTGGCTTGGGGTAGCATATGAGGGTAGTACTTCTAGGAGGAACCTCTCTTCTTCTTCTAGTGAAGGAAGTGCGTCTCAGCTTGGTCTAGTGGTGATGAAGGCTAAAGACAGAAGTTGTGGGTTGCAATAAAGCTTCAAAAGAGGGATAGTCTACTGGCTCAAGAGGAAAAACTCCTTGTATATATGCTGCACCATGTAGATATGTTGTACAGTTGCACATGAAAAAAAAGAAAAAAAATATGCAAAAATAAAAGAACTCCAAAAAGTGGTGGGTCGGATTGAAATTTAATAACCCCACCGGAGTGTATATAGTCAAATAAAGCAAAGCTTATGGTATACATGTTCCATCTCATGAAGCTTGCAGCGGGAGACTCAACTATACTGGTTAGAGCTCCCAAGGATACATGGCTACACTGGCCATGGTCCATTCTCTTCTTCCCCCTCTTCTTGAGCCAGTTGCACTTGAACTTAGAAGGGAATACCCCGCTTCTCGAGGAAAGAGTTGCTAGACCGAGGCATTAGAGTTACCAGGTTGGGGGAGGTTGTTTCTTTGTTACTTCTGAGGTGGGGAGCTACATATCACTTACACGCATGGAAAGATTCATGGTCATTAGAGTTTGTGTATGTAGATTTGTTCTGATCTGGTTTATTGAGGAGTCTTGCCCATAGATTGGTGGAACCTAGAGGCTGTTGAGTTTTAAGCTTAATTCCAAATAAGGTTCTGACACATAATAATCCAAAGATCTGATCGAGCTCCATATTGCAATTTGATGAAGGCAAGTTTAATAATCAGCCTTAATCCATGTATATTCTCCTCTTTTTCTTTTTCTTTCTTTTTTCACTTCTTTTCAAATATGTGTTTGCTAAGGGACTAGCAAAGTTAAGTATAGGGGGGTGATGAATACCCATTCATCACTCTTTATTCTTTTATTTTAGCTACAAAACCTTTGCCAAACACATATATATATTCATGTAAATACAAATAATTATCAAAAAGCATGCATTGTGGTAAAATTAAATAATTAGCATGTTTTTGTGCATAAATAAAAGAATAAAGAGATAAAAAGAAAAAGAGGGAGATATTTAGAATAAATATTGAGCAACCTAATCCCAAGGGAGGGCTCAACATGGGCCTGACCGCATAAAAACCCAAGTAGAGAGAGATAAGGAAGCTCATGTGTATATATATACCTGTAAATAAATAAATAAAATATTTTCCTCTAAAACCAAAAATAAAAATAAAAATAAAAATGGGTTGTATTTATTTGTAAATATCTGTAAATACAAAACCAAAATAAAAATAAGAAATTAAAAAGAAAATAAAAATCCTTCCTTGTATATATTCACCTTGTACATAAGACCTCATACCTATTTAATTCACCCTATAAATAAATAAAATAAAATCTCATAAAAAGTGTAAATATTCCTTACTTCATGATGTAAATAAATAAAATAAAAATTACAAAAACAAAAATAAAATAAAAAGAAATAAAAATAAAAATCAACATCACCATTGTATATATACCATATATGTATATAAATAAACCTATTTATTTAACCCTTGTAATTAAATAATAAAAATAAAATAAAAATACCAAAATATTCCAAATTGTATCTTGTAAATAAATAAAATACAAAATTGGAATAAAAATGCACGAAAATAATTAGTTAAAAATCAAAATTAAAATTTCTATATTGTATATGCCTATGTATATAATACTATATTGTAAATACCTAATTTTTATTTCAAATAAATAAATAAAAATCACAAAAAAATAGTTTAAAATAAAATAAATATTTTTCATGTTTTGGGTTTTTCCTAATTCGGCCTTTTTCTATTTTTTATTCAATTTCCAATTATTTATGACGTGGCCGACTCTCATTGGTCCACGGGGGATGTTGACCCCCCGGTCAACTCCCCCCGGACCACAGTCCTCCGGATCCGAGTTTTTGACCCGACTTCTCCTAATTATTGCACCTCGATCCGAGATCCAAATCCGCTAACCCCGTGTCCTAATCCGACCTTGATCAACCCTGATCCACGCCCGGGGTGGGTTTTGGGGATCCGCGCTCCGATCAGCTCGCCCGAACTCCTTCTAGACGGACCCCTAGGACTATATAGTAGCAGCTCCACCCGCGCTTTCACTCATCTTTGGTTCCTCTCTTTCCTTCCCAAGACCTCCACCATCATCGCTCGAGTGATAGCAAGCGATTGGCGATGTCGTAGCGAGGCGGAGGAGTCCCGACCAACGATCCGGTAGCCTTGCGCCGCTGTGCGCCGCCACCAGCATCGTGCTCGGGCCTCGGGCATCGACAGCCCTCGAGGCAAGGACCACGAGCTCCAGCAGCTTCTTCCCAGTCGACATCGACCATCAGGTAGCCTTAGTTCCTTCTATCTTTAGCTAATTTTCGTTTACCCCAATTTCACCCATCGCCGACAACCGTCGATTCCGACCTCCTCCCTCACCATTTCAATCATCAGACGACACCCTCACCTGCGCCCTTCTCCCACGCACATTCTACACCCCTTCATCCAACCCAGTTCGCACAGGAGCTGGGATTGGAGCTCCACCGCCGTCGCTTCACCGGAGCTCCCCCATCTCGACGCACCGATCACCCCCATCCCCTCTAACCGGGTCGAGGCACTTTGCCCTCGACCCAGGAGTGCTTCTGTGTAGTTTTGCAGGTCAGAGGAGGACCATCTGAGGTCCCCCACATCCAGCACAGGAGCTTGAGCTCCGGCGTCGTCGCCAGGGCTTCTCGGAGCCCCGTGGCGCCATCGGAAGGGCTCTTCAGACGCGGGAGGCTCCGACAATCCTTCTCCGACCATCAGCAGCCCCTGCAGACGTCCAGCGTGCCCACATTCCTCCGGCGAAGTTCGTCGGCGAGGAGTTCCTCCAGGTCCCTCCTCTGCCGTCCATTCGACCCCGGAGTGTCAGATTGAATCTGGACCGTCCACTGATACGAAGAGGCGCCCCGCACCAGCACCGTAGATCACCAGTAGATCACCACGTGGCGCCATCGGCACCGTCCGTAGCAGAGGAGAGGCGAGCCTCGACCAGAGCCGCACGATCAGACACGTGGCGAGCCCTCCACCGTTGGATCCGCACCGAGGGCTCTTCTTTGAGCTGCCCCCACTTTCAGCCGTTTGATCAGATACGTGGTCGCTTCTCAGCCCTCGGATCAGAATAAGGGCTAATATCCCTTAGGCCCTTAGCTTTTTAGTTTTTAATATTTACTCCTGTAAATATTTAATTAAGTTGTTTTTATTTTGGACTTTTTGCATAGTGGACCTTGTCGTTTCTGTTATTTGCTTTTATACCCCTGTACGTTGTGGGACACGTGCTTCGTCACATGCGTTTTGTGGTAAATTGCATGTTAGGGCCTGTGATATTTTTATTCATGAAATGAAATATACTTTTGGTTAATTGCATTTATACCCTTGTGAGTAACTAAATTCCGCATGTGCCGTGATTATTGGGTAAATTGCAGTTAAGTCCCTGGACTTTTAGCACTTGTTGCTAAAAAGTCCTCGGAACTTATTTTCGTTACAAATAGGTCCCTAAATGCCCCAGACACGTGCCTTGCGCGTGTACATTTGGGATTTTTGCACCGGAACCCCCTGAGCTTCCAGTTTTGTTACTTCTAGGCCCCTGAAAGATATTTTTATTACGATTAGGTCCCTATGACTGTGGGCTCTTGATTGTTTTGAATAAAATATCAAATCTACTCCAAATCAAGTGAAAATTTGATACGTGGCTCCTACCACTGTGTCGAATTTTCGCTGAATTTTGAGAAATTTTTGGAGCCCTTTTATTATTTTTAAAAATTCAAAAACACCTTTTTTGTCTGTCCAGATATAAAAATCACAAAAAATATTAAAACCTTCTCAAAAATTCTGAAAAATTCATATTTTGTGTGTTTTGGCTTGCTTGATTTTCTGACCAATTTTGGTCACTTTTGGATTAATAAAAAATATAAAAATTGAAAAACTTTGAAAAACTCATAAAAATTCTAATAAATCATAGAAATACAAAAAATTAATAAACTCAGTCTCTGATTTTTCATTTTTGTCTATATTTTACATTAAAAATACCTCGGACTCTGTTGAGACCATTTTAGATTTTATTTTGGTCTTAAGAGCTCGGCTGGACAGTGTTCTTGCATTTCAGCCTTCTTTCATTTTTCTAAAATTCCATAAAAATCAAAAAATACTAAAAACTCACCAAAAATAGTAAAAAATACAAATATTCTAAAAATATTTTTACTTGATTTTTTGGAGCTTCTTAAAGTAGTTAAATAATTATTGCAAGTTGCTTGTTGTATTGTTTTTCTTAATTTTTTTATAATTAAAAAATCCGAAAAAAATATAAATATTAAAGATCCACCAAAAATGCTTTATTTTTATTTTATTTGATTTGAGACTACTTCGTAGGCCGCAAGGCCATCATGTGCTCCCTGAGTCCGATCCTGGTCGCTATACCAGGCTAATCCAATAGCCAGGGCCACTAGTTATTTTTCTCTGATTTTATCTCCATTTGGTGGTCTACTTTTACATTTTTCTTGATTAACCTGATTAATTTCTTGAGTGATTGAGGTCGCAACGACCCGAGTTATTTTTATTCCTTAGTCGCTTGGGTGATTTTTTTGGCTCATCAGAATGCTCAAAATCTGACAACGGCTGTGCTTCACCAAGAACAAGGGCTCGATCGACGGTTACGAAGGTCGGACGACGAACAGGGAGGAGCTCCACCTGGGGCGAGGTTCTCCGGGCTCGACCATCCACCTCCGATGCTCTTTGCGGTTCCAAAATGCCCCGTGGCAATTCTGCAGGGATCATATACGTGCTGGAGGCCTCCGGACGAGCTGGGGGTCACCGAAGCTCTCCCACCACCACGGAGAAGGTAGAGAGCTCCAAGTACCTCCGGCCCCCCTCGAAACAGCTCCAGGTGGCTTCAACGCTCCCAAGGTCCTGCACAAAAACGTTAAGGGAGGTGAGGGCAAAATGCCTCACCCCACCTAGCAGCGAGAGAAGGCGAAGGGCGACAAGGGAGGAGCTCGTTGGAGCTAGCTCCGGCGAGGTGATTGCGGAGGTGAATGAGTTGATTTTAGGCTAAATAGAAGACAGGAAGAGGAAGCTAAGGCTACTGGGAATGAAAACAAGCAAAAAATTTAATAAAAATGTGAACCTCAAGTCGTGAACGGCGAGATGAAACCTCACAGCCAAATAGCCGGAGATGGCTGGAATTCACGCTTCTAACCTCGTCGCACCCCGACGGGGTGTGTGGGGAGTCTCCCCTGTCACCGGAGTCTCATCTTACCCGCTCCCGGAGGTCTGAGGTACCCAAAGATGGTTCAAAATTCGAATGAAGGTCAAGGGGAGGTTTTGAAGGAAATGGCTCTGGCGGCACCAAGAACGAAGCTTATGGCGAAATGCAGCGACTCGCGGCCCAAGGAGAGCTGCCGGCGTGCATCGTCGATCCATGGTGAACAAAAGTCAAGAAGGAATCTACCCGAGATAGTGAAAGATGAAGCCTCGAAAAATCTGCGAAGTAGAGCCAAAACCGAGTTCTGACACAGCTACAGGAGGAGGTCAGACAGTTGACCTCGGGTCAACTGTCATAGCCACCTGGTTGGTCCACGTGGACCAAGCAGGAAAAATCCTGCAAAAATCAATTATAAAATCATTTAAAAATAGAAAACGATTTTATTATTTTTTGTTATTAAATAAAAAATGTTTATTATTTTATAAATTATTTTATGGTGATTTTTATTTATTTTTCCGAGATTAATAATTACAAGTTACCTTTTATGGCCTGTGTAGGTATATTTATATATATATTGATATTTTATTTTTATTTTGTATATTTAATTTATTTATTTTTATTTATTATTTTATATATTTATAGAATATTTTTATACACTTAAATATATTTGGGATATTTACACCCATAACCCTGAGTAATCTCGTAATTACCCCAGGAACCCTGCGCAAGCACGAATTACACCCAGAACCCCGAATAATGTCTAACCCTTACATTACATAACCCTGAGTCAACTTCCATCCATTTGAGCCGTTAACTTTAACCGGTTCCATCCAGTAATGACAATTTTACCCCTAAAACAAAATCACATTCTCAAAAAATACCCCCGTCACCCCAGAAAGCTGCCCCCACTGCCCTGCGCTCTCCCGCATGCAAGCTCCATCCTTCCTCCTCCCTGCGCCTCCGCCCCCGAGGAGCCCCACGTCCTGCTCTTGCTACCTCCCTCTCCCCCCGCCAAGCTGCAGCCCTCCCCCTCACCGTGCCTCGAGTTCAAGCTGGCGCCCGCTCGAAGCCCCATCCTCGGAGGCCCCCGTGGCTGCTCAAAGACCACCTCCCTCTCGAGTTCGCGCTGGCGCCCGCTTGAAGCCCCCCCGTCCTCGAGCTCTGCCACCTCGGATCCCCCCGTGACTGCTCAAAGAACTCCGCCACCCCCTCCAGCCCAGCTCCCCCTTCCCCGACACCCCCACCGCCCATCCCCCAAGAGAAGCCCGGAGCCGTATCTCAGCTCATCCCTGCAGGACTTCTGGAGCAGCCAGTGGAACGTTATGGTCAACCGCATGCTGTCGTGTACGAGCCCATGCGTGCGAGGTTTGGCGCGTATGCGGGGATCGTGGCGTCGTTCTTCGTCTCCGGGATCGCGCACGAGGCGCTGTTCTACTGCGGGACGCTGGAGAGGCAGTCGGGGGAGGCGACCTGCTTCTTCCTGGTGCAGGGGTTGTGCGTGGTGGCGGAGATAGAGATGAAGATGAGGCTGAGCAGGAGCAGGAGACGAAGATCGCTGACTGATGAATCTCGTATTCATCACTCTAAATCTCATTTATTAAGCTCAAATCCCTCAAAATCAACAGCATTCTGGCATCTATTTTGCATAATTAGCATTCATGCATGTTTTCATAAGAATTGCATTTTAGCACAAAAATCTGCATAAAATAAGAAGCCAAAAATCCAAGCCAAAATGACCTGTAAATAAGCCTAAATTCCCGGATTTTTAACACATTCATGCTAACTCCGAATGACTCAAAACCACTTCCACTGTGTACATATCATTAACAAGAATAAAGGAAAAATACAAAAAAATAACTAATCCAAATAAGTGGACCAAAAACCCAAACCCTAATTTCAGGATTTTCGGACTAAAAGCCACATATCTTCTCCATCCAGTGTCCGATTTAATCCTACTCACTTTTGAACTAATGTACATTCAATTACCTTCAAAACAAGACCAAGTTCAAGTGAATCAGAGCTCATATATGAAAGTTGGGTTTTGGGCCTCTTTTATACATTGTATATTTTCGCGGTTTTGACCTTGTATTTTATGCATATATTTTCTTGATCAATAAAAATCCAAAAAAATTAGATTAATGTGTCTTTATTTATCTTTGATTTTACTGTAATTTTTCCAGATTTTTATCGTGTTTAAAAATGACATAAAAATTATAAAACCCAAAAATCAAGGTATTCTATGTACATAGGATACCCCAAAAATTCACTTTTTACATTTGACCGATTTTGGCGTTGATGTCTTCATGAAAGTTGTAGATCTTATGGAGACGAGCAATTTTTGTGAAGAAAGTTTTTCGATCCGAGGTCATTTACTATTTATTTTTGATTTTACAAGATGATTATTCTCCGAATTTTCTGGTGTCGACACGTGGCAGCCCCAGAGGCCGCCACGTGTCAGCCATTTTTGGCACTTTTATATATTCGTTTTTAAAAAAAAAAATTAATACGAAGCACGTGCGTCGCACGTGCCTCCCTAGGCACGTGCGTCGCACGTGCCTCCCTAGGCACGTGCTCCGCACGTGCCTCCACCGGCCCCCTTTTTCCGCCACGTGTCGCAAGCAGGGCCGCCCGATCTCGGCCGATCGGACGGCCCCTGCTCGTCTTCTTCCTCCGGCTTCACCTTTCCCAAATCAGAGATCCGCCGCCCGCGAATCTCGCCAACTCCACCCCGCGTATCTCGCCGACGCCAATCACATCCCCATCTCCGATCTCCTCCCAGATCGCGCCGCCTTCAATCAACCCCGATCTCCTTCCATCTCCGGCACCATCTGATCCCCCTATTTAAAGAATCGCCCCTCCGTCTTCATTCGCCATCCGCCGAATCGCACGTTCACGCACACCGGGGTGACAGACCGGTGGGTCTTCTTCCTCGGCGAGATCCGAGGTGCCCTCGCCCTCGTCGCAGCGCCGTTCTGGCCTTGCTGCTCCAGCTCCGGTGTTCGTCTCCGTTGAGCCAACGACTATATCATCTCCGCCACGACTAGCTCCGACCCCGTTCGTCGAGCCACCGACCAACGCTACGTCATCAACGCCTTCGTCTCCAACGCCCTTCTTCTCCGACAACCACTCGCTTCACCTTCGCTGATCCACGCCGACCGCCTGACTTCACCGACGCCCCACGGCCGTGTGTCGGCCACGACCGTCTTCGACGACCACCGATGACTTCCTTACGCCTCCCTCTTCATCAACATCCCACGGCCGTTTGTCGACCACCGACTTCGCCCCTCCGCCGCAGACTTCAGCCTCCTCCGCGCGAGGCAACGCACAGCTCACCACCACCGCACTCCTTCGCTTCAGTCACTGCCTCGCCATCGACTCCATCTCCAACGCCAAAGCTTCATCGACTACGACCCATCACCGCCTCCGTCTCCAACCAGCCTCCCTCCACCGACAACGCCTTCTCTTGGTCGTGTGTCGGCCAGAGGAAGGCCGACGCTCCTCTGCCTCCGCTTTCGCTCCACCGCATCGCCGCTTCACCTCCACCGGAGCTCCGCCAACCTCCTTCCCTCTCAAATCGCGACCGGCCGGGTGGTGGTCCCGAGGCCCTCCTCACGCGCCTGGCGCGTGACAGGAGGGAACGACGTCAGCCTTACGTCACCAGAGGTCACGTGCGACTCACGTGACCGTCTGGTCAATTTGCAGACAACCCCCTCAAAGGAACTCCATATTACGCCAGAATCCCCGCCGACCAGAGGGCACGTGCTGCGCACGTGCCCAGCTGGGAATTTTGCATCATTGCCCCCCAAATTATAGGTAATTTTGTGATTGACGGTTAATTAATAAATAATTATTTTGTGGAAAATTGTATATTTTGACAATTTCTTGCTCTGAAATTCATAATTGGTTAACCGTTGCTCTAAAAATCCCCGAAAAATCACATCTTGTAGAGTTAATTATTCTTAACATTGTGCCCAAAAAGATTTGCATTTGCATGTATATTTTGTCCTGTAAAAATCATTTTGCATCTTTTAGTATTTCATTTTTACTAGGTATTAAACCCCACATTTTCGAGGTTTAGGATTTTTTTGAGATCCGTCACCTAGTGATAGATCTCAGATAATTTTGATTCTCGAAAATAAGTAGGTTTGATATTTATTAAAATTAAATATTAAAAATCATTTTGTTTGCATTTAAAAATCCATAAAAAAATTCATATTGCATTCAAAAATTCCAAAAAAATTACAGTGCTCTCATTTCATTATAATTTACATTGTGGCCAAGTTTCGTATTTTTCGGACATCATTTGAAAGTAATTTACATTTTAGTCCCTAAAATAAGGCCAAAGTTGCATTTTGCATCCTCTATTGCATTGAAAATTCCAAAAAAAAGAGACCGCCTTGAAAACCGAACACGAACTTTGATAGACTTAATTCTAGGTTGTTCCTTTGCCTCCTTGTGATCGACCTTGGGACTTGCCCAAGTAAAACAAACATAAAACCACGAGATTAAAAATTGAATAAATCATTTGTGGTATTTTCTTGACCGTTTCCGATTGCCGCCTACAACGCACGACACGATAAAAACAACTTCTTAAAAGCGCAATTTACGGATTCGACAGATGGCGCCGTTGCTGGGGAGGCAAACGGCTTAGATTTTTGTCTGAAAATTTTTGTTCGGTTTTCCGCATTCGGGTAGTCTGACCCCCGAAATTTTCATTGTAAATCCCCAAATTTTTTTTCTTTCAGCATTTATTTTTGATTATTTTCTAAGTCACTCTCTTACATTCTCTCTCTTATTTTTTCTTGCGAGGTACCCGGCGCACGTGGAGCGGTTTTTCAAGGAACCGACGCATCTTCACCGATATCCGAAGAAACCACAATTAAATTTAGTTCGAGTCAAGTCGTGAGAGAGCGTAGAGTCTAGGTTTTCAATTTCTGCACTTTTAATTTCTGTTCATTTATAGCGGTGTCCGTTTGGACTCTCGCGTGTGTAAAAAGACCTTGAACTTTATTTGTGGTGTGTCGTGGCCTGTTTCACTCTCCGGTGAGGGTGGGGCCCGACTTGAGTGGCGAATAGGATAGACCTGCACATACGGCTCTCAGAGCATTTATATTTTTGCTTGTGTTCGTAGGATCTTAAGCCACACTGCACTTAATTGAGACGCACATAGATCGTTCAACTTAGCCAAATTTAACTCAATTCTTTCCCGCTAATAGAACTTTCTGCTTAGGTGCGGTTTTCATCGGCTTGCATTCCATATAGAATAAATTTAAATTTCTGTCTAGCATCCCACATGAAGATTGCGAGGATTCACTGTAAGTCTTCTAACTAAGCATTCATCATAGTTTTCCGCGTGCATCGGATTTTCCCGAATTCCTCTCTCTTATTTTATAACATAACTTTAAAGGAAATTGGGACTGGACGGTAGACGTGTATTTGTGCTCATCTAATTTTTCAGTGATCACCTCATTAAAATCGGGACTGCTAAATATATCTGATCTCAAATAACCCATAAAATCAAGAATTTTTGCGGGAGAGCAACCCCGACCTTGGATGATTTTATTTTTCTGAGTAAGCGAGAAACGACACTTAAGGATAGAGCCCAAATCCAAAATCTCAGCTCACTAAATTTTTGCCAAGATTGAATTATCACCAACTAAAATTGAAAAGATAATAGCCGAAATCTTACGGCTTCATTGTGTGAGTTGGTGAACCCGGGGTTTGATTTGTGTTTGTATTGGTGTGCGTGAACCGATATCGAAGATCAATAGCCGCACATTTGATAAATTTGCTGTCCCATACAATCATCTCTCTCATTTCTTGATTTTAATCTCATCATGGAAATTTTTCCAAATTTCAGATCCAACCCATCATTTCTCTCAACTCCTTCAAAAATGACCGAACACCACTACGAAAACAAATCTATGTCGGTTTGGCCCAAATCCACTACTTCCTCTTCGTTTAATCCTCCAACATTTACGGGAAGCTTTCAACCGCAAATGACTTCGACCTCATTGAATCCTTTCTCAAATCATCCAACCACACCATCTTGGACTGAACTGTCTTATTCTCACTCTCTCGCCAATAAAACATTTCAAGATCAAAATCTCTTTAAATCCCATGACTGGCAGAGAACCCAAACCCAGATGGAAAGACATGCGCTTAATGATCATCATCGTTGGATTGACCACGACAGACCCCTTGTCAGACATGATACTCATACAGAGGACTGGACCGAACTCCTAGACACATATAAACCCTGTATGTTGGCTCCACAATATCAAGATCTGACTAATAATGATCAAAGGATTGAACTCTACTCAGATAAAATACACATGCCTGGATCATATGAGCAACCTCCTTCCATAATTTTGGAGGGGAATTTTTCAAGAAAAAATCATGTAATGGATATTTCAAGAAATTCTCCTCTCCGCACGTACAGAAAAATAGAAGACAGAATCACTGAACAAAATCCGAGTGCTCCCATGATTGATCATGAACAAAATTGTGAGGATAATGTTTCGAGGATAAAAACAAGATTCGAATTGATGGAGGACAAATTTCAAAAATTTGCCGACCGAGTAATCTCATTCTATGGTGTATCGGGTGTAAAACTAAATGAGGAAATGATTGGATTCCATGATGAAAATTTTGAGGATATTCAAAGACCTAGGGATGACTCCAATATCAAAACTTCTGCTCATGACTATGCCTCTGACCCAAACTCTAAATATCAAGGCCCCTTCTCATCTAAGGAAGACACCACATCGCCACACTACACAGAAAATACAAAAAAAAATTGAAAATCCAGAAAATCTCATAAAAATTGAATCTGAAGAAGATCTGAGGAATTTGGATCCTGCTATTCGGGAAGCACTGGAAAAATACTTGATTTTTGAACTTCCCATTATAAAGGCCATTGAACACTTCCCTGACCTTAAGAAATTTCTAATGGACAGATTAATCATCAAAAAGTCAGGAAGGATTAGAACAAAAACTGAAAGACATATCTTGTCAATGGCCTCCTCCTTGGTGTTGAGGAGAAAAACCAAGAGCCGCATAGTGAAGCGGTTGCCTAGATTTGACTGCAAAATCAAAGACACAATTTTCACCCATGCTCGTATTGATGACGATTCACCGATCAATATCCTCCCGACCTCTATATTTCAGGAACTCAAACTCGGACCAATTCGGAAGATACGAGAGATTGTACAATTAGCGGACCGATCGATAAAAAGGCCGAGAGGAACCATATCTGTCATCATGAAATTCCAAGGTGCTCCGCTCAAGGTAGAATTCACGATCATTGATATTGAGCATCAAGGAGAATTCACCCAGTCTCCAATCATTCTCGGAAAACCATTCTTGGCATTGGCCAAGGCGAGTATCGATTGTGAGACGCGGGAAATAAATTTTACGGCATTGGAATCACTACGAACTGATACAGTCTTTGAGGAAGCACGATTTCCTGAGGTAACCCATGAAGTCCCCACCAACCGCAACCATGAAACGGTAGAAGAGCCCTACCCCGCTGCTACACCTGAGATTGCGTTTGTTAATCAGACTATTGGTTTAGAGACTCTCCCCGATATCTCAATTCCCGCAGATTTCAAAATAGACAAATCTTTCTACTACGATCCTGAGACATTTGCATGGTCGCACACTGGAGCAACCTACTCTGATTATCTTGACCAAATCCTCCCAAATCAAGAGTGCACCAACATTCAGGAAACAAAGAACGAACACGTAGCCCGAACACCGACCAAGGAGAAGAATTTTAATGGCTATTCATCTGGGTACTCAAGTGAACCGACATCCTCACGAAACAAGAAAAAGAAAGTCACCTTTGATCTTTCGGAAGAGGAATCGGTTGATGATCCCTCATCAGGTCCGGAAAAGGTAGTCTACATGAGTGAAGTCTGTTCGGCAACTCTAAAGCCATATCTTCGCAAGGATCCAAAATTTGATTCTCGTTGGACAACTCCCGTTCCTAATTATTACTCATCCAAAGCTGATGCTCCTACCTTTCACAAGTACACTGGAATTATTTCTTATGAGCTGACTGAGACTGGAGCATCTGAATATTCATCGGAGGACAAACTGATTGATCTTAAAAAGGAACGAATTTTGAGGAAACAATTGAAGAAACAAAAAGACATGAACATATGGAGTGTGTCCACTTTTAAATACTATTCCTCGGAGGATAACTCTGATGATGGTTACTTTTCATCTGACTCAAATATTTCATCTACTATCCATCATGATATTTCTGAGGATGACACTGATAATAGTTGGGAATCATATGCCTCACCTCCGACTCATCATTACGATCTCCCACCGCAGGCTCACAAGAAGATCAGTCGTAAACCGCCTTAATCATCGGCTACCCACCCTCCCTCCCGACCACATCGGTCTCCTTGTACAGCTTCTTCCTCTACTTGGGCCAAGGCCTAAGTATAGGGGGGGACCGATGCCATATGTATATACCATTTCCCTCATCACATTCCGATCTCTCGCTCACTCCATATCCACCCTTCTTCTATACTTAGGCTGACCAAAGCCTAAGTATAGGGGGAACCGCCACCCACCTATATATACCCTCCTCATTCACATACCCCGACCGCTTCTTTTTCTTTTTTCTTTTCTTTTCCGCTCTTCTTCTATACTTAGACTATTCACAGTCTAAGTATAGGGGGCGATTTTGTATATCTTTTTCTTCTTCACTCTCTTACGCTTAGCCCGAGCTATGTCTTCTTTACGCTTCTTGTGCTCTGAGGACACAACACTCGCTAAGTATAGGGGGGTCTGTATATATACTTTGTATATATTTTAGCCATACCTCGTACTTGTGCGTAAGTCTATATGTATTTACGGGGTGGGTATTGTTAACTAAAAAAAGAAAAAAAAGAGAAAAAAATGTTTTGCCACTAACACTGACTGTACCCAAAATTTTTGAAAAAATGGCTTCTTATTCATTTTTTTTGCATAAATAAAAAATTACAAATAAAAAAATTCACAAAAGTGTCTGCATTTCACACACTCGCATTTCATCAAGCATCGCATTTGCATATGTGAAAAGTCTTTGGGTTCTGAACCGAGTTATGAGCCGAAACCGAGAGTGGTCTGGACTTAACCTTAATCCACTTAATTTTCAGAGGAGCTTCACCGAGAAATAGGATTTTAGAGTCTTCAGGTCTTTGACTTAATTCTTTGAGTTCCACATGACAATATACAGCGTTTGACTCTTAGTGTCTAACCTGGTCTCTTCATTCTGGGTACAACTCTGGAATAAGGAATTAATTTGTACTCTCGCACTATGCACTTAGCTCAACTCAAACATTTGTTGGAAGACTGTGTGAGTTTCTTTTCTGGTAGCGTGGAAATCTAAAGACCGGAGTACGGGTTGAAATAAAGCTTCGGAAAAGGGATGGACGGCTGGGCACAATTTTTTCTAAGACCCCAAAAAATGTACGGAAACAAAAGATGCTATATCCGTAGGGGCAAAACAAGATCCAAGCAGAACCACCAAAAATTCCAAATACAAAGAAGCAACTACCAAATAAAATCTGACCAAAAAGGTCCAAGCTTCGAGAACCTGCAGATCTTGGTGGAGACTCGGCTACACTGGCCAGCTTCACAAGGAGAGGTGAACTACACTAATCACCCTCCAGTTCTTTTCTCATTCTTCTAACTTCTCCCCCCAATTCGATTGTGAACACAGCGCGACAGACCTTAGAAGGAAATACCTGACTCCCCGAGGACGAGTTATTGGAGAGGAGGCTTGCGCAGTAGTCCGGCATTCTGGGTGGGAAGAGCTAAAATATTTCACACACAAGAGTCGGTTATTCAATATTCAAAGAGTAAACTTTGGGAAGATGATTGATCTAAGATGACTTCTGAGCCGAAACTGTAGCAATGATGTGTAGAACTTGAGGGCTGTTGATTTTAAAATTCTAAGTCTCACAGAAGTTCCGACACACAAATAATCCAAAGGTTGAGTTTAGGTTCACTTTTACCTTCAGCTCATGGTCTTGGTTTGGAACCCAATCTCATTTCACCTCATGGCATTTCTTTTTGATGCTCAGGGACGAGCATGGTTTAAGTATAGGGGGATGATGAATCTCGTATTCATCACTCTAAATCTCATTTATTAAGCTCAAATCCCTCAAAATCAACAGCATTCTGGCATCTATTTTGCATAATTAGCATTCATGCATGTTTTCATAAGAATTGCATTTTAGCACAAAAATCTGCATAAAATAAGAAGCCAAAAATCCAAGCCAAAATGACCTGTAAATAAGCCTAAATTCCCGGATTTTTAACACATTCATGCTAACTCCGAATGACTCAAAACCACTTCCACTGTGTACATATCATTAACAAAAATAAAGGAAAAATACAAAAAAATAACTAATCCAAATAAGTGGACCAAAAACCCAAACCCTAATTTCAGGATTTTCGGACTAAAAGCCACATATCTTCTCCATCCAGTGTCCGATTTAATCCTACTCACTTTTGAACTAATGTACATTCAATTACCTTCAAAACAAGACCAAGTTCAAGTGAATCAGAGCTCATATATGAAAGTTGGGTTTTGGGCCTCTTTTATACATTGTATATTTTCGCGGTTTTGACCTTGTATTTTATGCATATATTTTCTTGATCAATAAAAATCCAAAAAAATTAGATTAATGTGTCTTTATTTATCTTTGATTTTACTGTAATTTTTCCAGATTTTTATCGTGTTTAAAAATGACATAAAAATTATAAAACCCAAAAATCAAGGTATTCTATGTACATAGGATACCCCAAAAATTCACTTTTTACATTTGACCGATTTTGGCGTTGATGTCTTCATGAAAGTTGTAGATCTTATGGAGACGAGCAATTTTTGTGAAGAAAGTTTTTCGATCCGAGGTCATTTACTATTTATTTTTGATTTTACAAGATGATTATTCTCCGAATTTTCTGGTGTCGACACGTGGCAGCCCCAGAGGCCGCCACGTGTCAGCCATTTTTGGCACTTTTATATATTCGTTTTTTTTAAAAAAAAAATTAATACGAAGCACGTGCGTCGCACGTGCCTCCCTAGGCACGTGCTCCGCACGTGCCTCCACCGGCCCCCTTTTTCCGCCACGTGTCGCAAGCAGGGCCGCCCGATCTCGGCCGATCGGACGGCCCCTGCTCGTCTTCTTCCTCCGGCTTCACCTTTCCCAAATCAGAGATCCGCCGCCCGCGAATCTCGCCAACTCCACCCCGCGTATCTCGCCGACGCCAATCACATCCCCATCTCCGATCTCCTCCCAGATCGCGCCGCCTTCAATCAACCCCGATCTCCTTCCATCTCCGGCACCATCTGATCCCCCTATTTAAAGAATCGCCCCTCCGTCTTCATTTGCCATCCGCCGAATCGCACGTTCACGCACACCGGGGTGACAGACCGGTGGGTCTTCTTCCTCGGCGAGATCCGAGGCGCCCTCGCCCTCGTCGCAGCGCCGTTCTGGCCTTGCTGCTCCAGCTCCGGTGTTCGTCTCCGTTGAGCCAACGACTATATCATCTCCGCCACGACTAGCTCCGACCCCGTTCGTCGAGCCACCGACCAACGCTACGTCATCAACGCCTTCGTCTCCAACGCCCTTCTTCTCCGACAACCACTCGCTTCACCTTCGCTGATCCACGCCGACCGCCTGACTTCACCGACGCCCCACGGCCGTGTGTCGGCCACGACCGTCTTCGACGACCACCGACGACTTCCTTACGCCTCCCTCTTCATCAACATCCCACGGCCGTTTGTCGACCACCGACTTCGCCCCTCCGCCGCAGACTTCAGCCTCCTCCGCGCGAGGCAACGCACAGCTCACCACCACCGCACTCCTTCGCTTCAGTCACTGCCTCGCCATCGACTCCATCTCCAACGCCAAAGCTTCATCGACTACGACCCATCACCGCCTCCGTCTCCAACCAGCCTCCCTCCACCGACAACGCCTTCTCTTGGTCGTGTGTCGGCCAGAGGAAGGCCGACGCTCCTCTGCCTCCGCTTTCGCTCCACCGCATCGCCGCTTCACCTCCACCGGAGCTCCGCCAACCTCCTTCCCTCTCAAATCGCGACCGGCCGGGTGGTGGTCCCGAGGCCCTCCTCACGCGCCTGGCGCGTGACAGGAGGGAACGACGTCAGCCTTACGTCACCAGAGGTCACGTGCGACTCACGTGACCGTCTGGTCAATTTGCAGACAACCCCCTCAAAGGAACTCCATATTACGCCAGAATCCCCGCCGACCAGAGGGCACGTGCTGCGCACGTGCCCAGCTGGGAATTTTGCATCATTGCCCCCCAAATTATAGGTAATTTTGTGATTGACGGTTAATTAATAAATAATTATTTTGTGGAAAATTGTATATTTTGACAATTTCTTGCTCTGAAATTCATAATTGGTTAACCGTTGCTCTAAAAATCCCCGAAAAATCACATCTTGTAGAGTTAATTATTCTTAACATTGTGCCCAAAAAGATTTGCATTTGCATGCATATTTTGTCCTGTAAAAATCATTTTGCATCTTTTAGTATTTCATTTTTACTAGGTATTAAACCCCACATTTTCGAGGTTTAGGATTTTTTTGAGATCCGTCACCTAGTGATAGATCTCAGATAATTTTGATTCTCGAAAATAAGTAGGTTTGATATTTATTAAAATTAAATATTAAAAATCATTTTGTTTGCATTTAAAAATCCATAAAAAAATTCATATTGCATTCAAAAATTCCAAAAAAATTACAGTGCTCTCATTTCATTATAATTTACATTGTGGCTAAGTTTCGTATTTTTCGGACATCATTTGAAAGTAATTTACATTTTAGTCCCTAAAATAAGGCCAAAGTTGCATTTTGCATCCTCTATTGCATTGAAAATTCCAAAAAAAAAGAGACCGCCTTGAAAACCGAACACGAACTTTGATAGACTTAACTCTAGGTTGTTCCTTTGCCTCCTTGTGATCGACCTTGGGACTTGCCCAAGTAAAACAAACATAAAACCACGAGATTAAAAATTGAATAAATCATTTGTGGTATTTTCTTGACCGTTTCCGATTGCCGCCTACAACGCACGACACGATAAAAACAACTTCTTAAAAGCGCATTCTCGGAATCGACACTGACGAGGGACGTCGCGACGCCCAAGCCCCAAGTCGCCCCCTCCTCCTTCCCCCATGCCCCAGGTCGCTCGCACCCCTCCTTCCCCTCCGGCACTGCCCAGGTCGCCCGCGCCCCCCTTCCCCTCAGGCGTCGCCCAGATCGCCCGCACACCCCCCTTCCCCTCCGGTGCCGCTCAGGTCGCCCGCGCCTCGCCTGGGAACCCACCCCCTCGCCCGCGCCCAAGCCCCAGGTCGCCCCCCTTCCCCTCCGACGCTGCCCAGGTCGCCTGCGCTCCGCCTCTCCAAGGAACCCATCCCCCATGCCCGCGCCGCCCCCAGGTCGCTCGCCTGGAACCCCTCCCACCTGCAATTTCCTGTTCCAGGTCAAGTCCACCTCATCTTTCTTTTCTTTTTTTATTTTCGATTAATCTCAACCGTTAAATCACAGATAGGTTAGATTAACTCAGCCATATGGTTGAGTTAATGAAGTTAACTAACGGAGGGTTATGGGAGTAAGACGGAGCAATTATTCGGGGTTTTAGGTGTAATTCGTGTTTATCAAGGGTTCCTGGGGTAATTACCATATTACTCAGGGTTATGGGCGTAAATATCCCAATATATTTTTATTTTATTTTTCTGAAGGGTTTTGTAGACCTAATAAAATATAAGAATCTATTCTGTAGGTATATGTATAGGTACTATACCTAGGTATGTGATATACAAGTATTTTATTTTGCATTTTATTTATTTTTTATTCCAGTTTTAATATATAGATATATTATAAATATTATTTACAAAATTATAAAAATATAAAATAAAAAAATGATGAATAATAAATAAAATGAATATTTTAATCTGTACAAGTATACAAGTGGGATCCAAAACTCAACTGTCAAAACGTAGCTCCGCCAAACGCAAAACCACCTTCATTAAATAGCTTATTTGAAATTATATACAATTAAAGGTGAGTTTGTCGCGTTTCAAGTTTTTATTTGCAAGATACAGGTCTGGGAAGTTGGGATTCTTGAATCTTATTCAGATCATATCTTTTTATCTATACATTATTTTTATATGAAATCAATTTTGTATTTTTCTTTATTTAAATGTCTACAACTTTCATGTACAAAATTTCTTTATTTGAAGTATAAAAAGTGGAACTAAAAATAGGTCCCAAAATGAATAAAGAATGAATTAAATAAAAGGTATTTTGGTTGTATTTTGGCCCTTATCTCCCCCTTCTTTATTCCTTGTCGACCTAATCATCGAGATGCCTAGATCTCGGGGTTTCGGGTCATAAAATATTTACAATATTTTATTCTTTTTCTTTTCTTTTATTTATTCTATAATTTTAGCTTTAAAAACTGTATTTTATACACTATTTATATGCACATGCATGGATGCTAAGATGTTGGAATTAATGGTATTTACACACATTTGTCAGGGTTTTTAAGGCCAAAATGATAGAATAAAGATGATGAAATGTGGATTCATCAGGGGGAAGAGAAGATTTTTGTCTTGCGTAGAAGTAGAGATGAGAGGTCTTCAGAACTAGAGAGGACCGTCTGCTGCAGGCCGAAATGCAGTATATTCTGCAGTAGCTGTGTGCACTGATCGATCACGATCGAGCGTTTCGCATGAATTTGTATTTTTTGTGAGCTTGTACCATGCAAAATCGTGTGAACCACTCTATCAAGATCGAGCGGCTCACGCCATCAGAACTGGGGTTGTGAAAGCAGGAAGGCGATGGTTGAACGAAGGGAAGAAAGCTGGAAGGATATACTCGCATTCCTCAGTCTAGCAGCTCTTTCCTCGAGGAGCGGGGTATTCCCTTCTAAGTTTCACTATGCTCTGTTCTCTTCTAAGTTCAAGTGCAAGCAACTCAAGAAGAGGGGAAAGAAGAGAATGGACCGTGACCAATGTAGCCACGTATCCCTGGGAGTGCAACCAGTATAGCTAAGTCTCCCGCTGCAAGATTCATGAGATGAGAAGGTGTGATATATAAGCTTTGCTTTATTGACTATATACACTCCGGCAGGCATTTTATTTTCAATCAGCCATGTCCACTTTTTTGGAGTTTTTCATACTTTTGCACTTTTTTATGCACATGTACAACATATCTACATGGTGCACCATATACATAAGGATTTTTTCTTCTTGAGCCAGTAGACTATCCCTCTTTTGAAGCATTATTGTAACCTACAACTCCTATCTTTAGATCTTAACACCGCCAGACCAAGTTGAGACGCACATCCCTCCCTAAAGGAAGATGAGAGGTTCCGCCTAGAAGTATTACCCTCGTTTGCTACCCCAAGTCAAAGAATTATGCCTCCTCATCTCCTAATTCGTGTGGAGCTATGTGTAAGGTGCTGGTCCAAGTAAAGCCATTGTCTTGAGAGTCACGTGTGCGTTGATAAGTGTTCTACTAAGGCTCATCAAGATGACATGTGAACATAGCCAAGTGGACTCAAAGAATTAAGTCAGTGATGGACCTAAAAAGTCTTAACCCCAAATCCTGTAAGATTCTCCTAAAGTTAGGTGGATTAACTTCTTAACAAAGCTCCATTTTTCTGTTTAATTCCAGACTAATCTAAATGTCAACTATGCTTCAAAAGAATATGCAAGCAATATGTACAAAACTCTTTTTATGGAAGTTTCAAAATATGCAAGATTTTATGAAAAATATTTGAATGCAAGGAAGAAGGGAAAGTTTTGTAAAATGTTTACAATAATTTACAAACAGTTTTTTACAAACTTTTATTTTTCAAACATTTTTCAAAAATTTTATACTCTATACATAATTTTGATACAAAAATATTTACAAGCATTTTACAATCAAAATATTTTTACAACTTTTGTACAAAAATAGTTTTTTACAAAAGATTTTTACAAACATCTATGTACAAGAAAAAGTTTACATTTTTTTATTTTTAGTTTTTGATTTTTAGTCATATTATCTATTAACACACTTACACAAAGTACAAGTTCTGGATAAAGTATATATGCAATATATACGACATCCTCCTATAATAGGTCGAACGATGTCCTCGGAGTGAACAAAAAGCAATGAAAGGAAGACATAACTCGTGCTGAGTATAAGGAAGTAAAAAGAATGGCTATACTACAACGACGAAATAAAAGAATGTAATGAATAGAGGTCGGTGATCCTTCTATACTTTGGATCAAGTAATCCTAAGTAAAGAAGTATTTACATAACGGGACAACCAAGGGATAGGATGTACATGGTTTACCTCCCCTATACTTAGGATAAAATGTCCTTAAGTGTAGGCAACAAAATAGAGGTAAAAAGAATCATATAGATAATCACAAGTCTGACACCATCCCTATACTTAGGGTAAAGTACATCCTAAGTATAGCATAATCATAAGACGAAGATGGGTTGTTAGACAAAAAAATGTGTGATATGGACAACTGGATCTATACAACTGCGGAGTAGAAGTAGTAATCATGCATGAGATGAAAATGATGTGAATAAAAGACCACATCTCATGCAAAATGAATAGGGACAACGTCAACGATCATCGGATCATGATCAAGATATGGCTTTAGGCGCTGACTGTTAACTCGAAAGGTGGATTTAGATGACAACTCGGATATGTTGGTGCTTCTGTTGTCATGCACCTTTCTGACCAAGTATGGTCCCTTCCATTTGCTCTGCAACTCCCCTGGAAATAATCTCAACCTGGCATAAAATAACCATACTCTATTGTTCGGCTCAAACTGTTTATGGATGATATGAGAATCATGCCATATCTTCCCTCTTTCCTTATATTGTAGTATACTAGAAAAATGATGTATCTCTCAACTCCTCTAGGGTTGCTAACTCTGCTTTCCTCTGATCTCCTATACTCTTGGGATCCAATAAAAACTCCGTGACTACCTATAGTGACTTGCGCTTGATTTCCATAGGCAAGTGGCATGGCTTGCCATAAACGAGATGAAAGGGAGATGTACCCAATGGTGTCTTGAAGGAAGTTCTATAAGCCCGCAAGACTGAGTCCAAAAGCTGTGATCAATCCTTTCGGTCTGGGCGAACAACTGCTGCAATATAGTCTTGATCTCCATATTTGATACTTCAACAAGACCATTGGTCTGAGGGTGATATGGAGCGGCAACACAATGGTCAATGTTGAACTCGTTAGCAAGGGCCCTTACCTTGTCGTTGATAAAATGAGTCCCTCCATTAGATATCAAAAATCTAGGTACCATGAACCGTGAAATGATATTTTTCCTCAAGAATCTGCAAATGGTCTTAGCATATGCGGTTCGGGCGGGGATGGCCTCAACCCAACGACTCACACAATCAATAGAAAGTAGAATGTACTCAAACCCCTGACTCTTAGGGAACAGACCCATGAAATTGATGCTCCATGCATCAAAAACCTCACAGAATTGAATGGGTCGCACCGGTAACATATCACGTCGTCCACATGTGCCCATCCTCTTATAGTCAGTATACGTCTTCACGAATTCATCAGAATCTTTGAAGAGGGTAGACCTCCATAGGCGGATTGAAGCACTTTCTATGTTGTCATCCTCCCAAAATGATGTCCTCTTGCCTCAAGCTTGTGGCAGGTGAGGACATTGTGGTCATGGTTTTCAGATTTCGCAAAATTTCTACAAAATTTCGGTTTCGACAAGGAACCAAAATCTCGAGCGAAATGGCGATATGAGGGCAATCTCAAGTCATTTCTTCACAAATGGTGGTCGATATGGGCGAAATGTCATCGAAATTTCGTATCGACAGGGTATCGATACGATACCCGAAATCGATATTTAAACCCTTGGATGTGGTGGTCCTCTTGAGGAATGCACCAACGCTAGATACTATCCCCTCCATCATGATAAAGGATGGGATCCTCCCAATGGTACGACTTGGATTCGTTAGGAAGGTCTGAAGTCGCTGTCTGGGCCAACCTTGTGGAACTTTCTTGGCGACAAGATAGTTCACAATATCAGCGTACCATGGAAGTGAGGCGATAGAAATGATCGCCTCATCTGTGAAGGTCTCTGTAATAGGTGCCATATGCTCTGAATCCTCAAGGTTCTCTAATCGAGAGAGGTGTTCCGCTACTACATTCTTGACTCCAGGCTTATCCTTAATCTCAATGTCAAACTCCTGGAGTAGAAAGATCCATATGGTCATCTGGCTTTGGCATCCTTCTTTACCATGAGGTATCGAATGGCGGTGTGATATGTAAAAATAGTCACTCGGATCGAAGAATATAATATCTGAATTTGTCCAAAGCAAACACTACTGCTAGCATCTCCTTCTCTAACAGTGTAATTTCGCTGAGCAGCATCCAAGTCCAGCTAGCGTAGTGAATGGTATATGACAATCCATCCCTCCTCTGTCCTAGCACAACCCCTATGGCAAAATCAGAAGCATCTGTCATGATCTCGAATGGGAGAGACCAATCGATGGCTGAAGGACATGAGCCTCGACAACTAAACCCTTGAGAGTCTCAAATGACTATAGACACTGATCTTCTACAAAGAACTCGGTGTCTTCCGTCAGCAGATCAGTAAGCAGTCGGGCAATATGACTGAAATCCTTAAGGAATCATCGGTAGAAACCGACATTCCCCAGAAAAGACCGCAACTGTCATAAATTGGACTGTGGATTGAGTTTCCTGATGATATCCATCATGGTCGGATCGACCTCCATGCCCATGTTGGGGATGATATGACCAAGTACCATCCCCTAAGTCACCATGAAGTGGCTCTTCTCCTAAGATAATACAAGATGGACCTCAATACAACAATAAAGTACACGGTCTAGGCAGTCAAGACAAGCATCAAACTTATCATCGTAGATCGAAAAATCAACCATGAAGATCTCTAGACAACCACCACCATGTTCGAAAATATGAACAACATGCACCTTTGGAATGTAGTCAGGACATTACATAAACCAAAGGGCATCTGTCTGAAAGCATATGTCCCAAACAGACAGGTGAATGTCGTTTTCTCCTGGTCTTCGAGCGCTATGGCCACCTGATTGTATCTGGAATACCCATCAAGGAAACAATAATGACTCTTCCGATCTAACCTCTCGATAATCTGACCAATAAATGGCTGTAGGAAATGATCGTTCTTGGTGGCCTGATTCAATCGTCTGTAGTCCACACAGACCTTCCAAGAAGTGGGTACCCGGGTAGTTATCTCCTCTACAGACTCGCTCACAACTGTAGTGATATCCGTCTTCTTGGGTACCACATGTAATGGACTAACCCACTTGGAATTGGAAATGGGGTAGATAAAATCGATGCTTCACCATTTTGATATCTCCTTCATGACCGCACCTCAAAGATTCGGGTTCAGTCGTCGCTGGAACTCACGTGATGGCTTGATGTCCTCTTCAAGATAGATATGGTGGGAGCACAGGGTGGGGCTTATCCCCTGAAGATCATCTACACTCCATCCAATTGCCTTGTGGTTTCTTTCAAGAACCTCCATCAAATGAGATTCTTTATCTCTAGTCAAATCTGCTGAGATAATGACTGGGTACATCTCTGGCTCACCCGCAAGGAATCTGTACTTCATTGATTGCAGCAAGGTCTTTGATTCTGGACAACTGAGAGCTGGCAAATCTGGATTATGAAAAGTCTGAGTGAAGGCAACCGGATTTTCATGGGAGAACTATCACTGTATGTGAAATTATGGTGAAGACGGTTCTACTGGTGTGTCTGTCAACTGTACTGGCTCGCTCTCTGCCATAGTTGTTGGCTCTGTGGGAATTAGACATGGAAAATAATCATTAAAATTGTCCCAGTCAATGCATGAGTCTGAGGGATCTGAATCAGAAGAGCATGAAATGTATTCTACCTTGCTATCCTGCCCATGATCATCCACCTCAAATGTGTCCTATGCCAAGAGTGTGCTCTCTGAACTCTCATCTGCCAAAATCTATATATCTGCAGTGTTTGATGGCATGACAAAAGCTCGTGATACGTGATTGGACCAAACTGCCTCATCATAGTGGATGCCTTGCTCTGCATCTGTCATCTACTCTGTATCTCTCGCTCTGGTCTCGTCAATCATCTCTATTTGTGCACTCTTGCTCTTGACACGAAAGTATACCTTCCTTCTATCATGATCTGACACTGCCTTGGATGTGCCTAGAATAGTCGTCCTAGTATGATGGGGGTATCTGTCACAGACTTAGAGATCTCCATGTCCAATACAACAAAGTCCACGGGGAATTTCATGCCCTAAATTGTGAAGACAACGTCCTTCAATAACCTCTTCGGCCTCTTGACAGATCTATGACCCATTCGGCCTCTTGACAGCTAGTGATACGTGATTGGACCAAACTGCCTCATCATAGTGGACGACTCACTCTGCATCTGTCATCTACTCTGTATCTCTCGCTCCGGTCTCGTCAATCATCTCTATTTGTGCACTCTCACTCTTGACACGAAAGTATACCTTCCTTCTATCATGATCGGATAATGCCTTAGATGTGGCCTAGAATAGTCGTCCTAGTATGATGTGGGTATCTGTCACAGACTTAGGGATCTCCATGTCCAATACAACAAAGTTCACGGGGAATTTCATGCCTAAATTGTGAAGACAACTTCCTTCAATAACCCCTTCGGCCTCTTGACAAATCTATCAACAAACTGAAGGACTGCCCTGCTCTATCGAAGAGGGTCAAACTTGAATCGGTTGAGTAAGGTTGCTGGAAGGAGGTTAATTGAAGAGCTGCTATCTAATAGAGTATGATCGAACCGGTGCTCATGGATATGGCATCTGACATATGGAGCCCCTACATCAGGTCTCTTGACTGGCAATCGGTTCTGAATGGCAAAGCAAGTGGCACGACTGAGCACATGGATCTCTGCATTGCGATTCCTCTTCTTCGTGGATGGTGCTCTTCTCTCTCAAATTCTTCTAGAAGCCTCCTGTAGAGTCAGCTGAATATGGAATCGATTAGTCATCTGCTGGCTGAACTCTAGATGGTGTGTCTTTTTTGGATTTTCTGATTTATTCCCCTTCGATAAGCAGAGTTCTTGAGGGAAAGGGATGGCAGGACCCTCTCCAGAGAGAGAGAGAGAGAGAGAGAGAGTCAGGAATAGGTTCTTGCATATGTGAAGGAATAGAATCCATATCAATATCATCATATAACACATATGGACTTGAATGAGACACAGAAACCTTTTCTTTATTAATATTTTTGTTCTTTTCTCTTTTTCCATTTTTTGTATTTTTCTAAAACTGTCTTGAGATACAGAAGAGGGTAAGATGACTGACGGAAAACTGGTGGCATATGTGTTCGTGACGTCAGTATCACGCTCTAACTCAGCAACTGGAGACATGGTGGCTTCACTAGCACCGACTATATCTGGAATCACGACGACCTTAGCACTGTCGGCTGGATCAACATCCTTGGTGGCTTCAATGCCATTGTCATCATCATCATGAGCGATATCAACACTGTTATCCTCCTCATCTGGCGCTCCAGAATCTCCAAGTGGTCATCGATAAGACGAGGCACCGCCGGCTGATACCTACCACTCCTAAGTGTCACAAAATCAAAATTAAATATATAGGAATATATATCACCCAGAGTATAACTAGGAGTGGTAGTCTTTGTAACTGTATCTGCTTATATTTCCTCTTGAGGTTGTTCGGGTTCAATCTGAGTGGGTATGGCAGCCTTGCCCTTGATGATCTCCCTCATATCCTGCTGGAACTCGTCCATCTCTCGCCAGAAGGATGCCTGTTAATCAGAAATTAGGGGGCGAGGTCATCAAGGGATGGGTTCTCATAGACAAGTCCATGACAACCGGACGGATTGCCTCGCTAGAAATGAGGCTGAGACTGTTGATAATGAGGGGGAGGCTAGGAGCACTGATCATGAGGCTGTTGTGGTTGCTTCCACCGTTGTCCCTTGTACGAGGGACGAGGACCCTGCTGGTGCTGCTGTTGGTACTATTGGAATTGATGGGGTTGTTGTTGATGTTGGTTGCTCTGCCCGACTTGAGCTTGAGGCTGTTGGTGGGACGAGTTGCCTTTGGTGGACCATCTGAATCCGGGATGATCATAATGGATCCCGGGATGCTGCTAGTAATGCTCACACCAAATCCCGTTAACTTCCATCAACGACCCCTGCTCGAAAGGTGAAGGGGGGAGAACTGTCAGGGGCTGATCCAGCTGGTATACCACCATTTGAGTGTCCTAAGATGGTGGTGGCTGGGAGTAGTACTGCAGCGGCAGGACCGACTCTGTCTGAATGTGGTGAACCTATCAGTACGTGGCAGATGGCAGGGTGGAGCTGCTGCTGCTGGGATCAGCCTGTGACCTAAGATGGGGCTGTGGAGCCGTCTGTGCCTCCTGGAGACACAAGATCTGAGTCTTCAGGTCACTCAGTTTCTGTGCCAATTGATTGATTTGGGTAAGGCCCTGGCATTGCTTCTTCTCAATGATCTCGATGCGGTGTAGCTTCTCGCTTTGATCCCAATATCAGTAGTTGACGACTCGGCCTGTGTTGTTGTGCTGTGAAGTAGATGGACCGACATCGACTCGTGCAATCCTATGGTAAGATACGATATGTGGGAGGGGCTTCCTCTGAGTATAAACCCTAGTCTGGGACATCATCGAGTGGTTTTCTACCATCTCCTCGTAGATGGTCCAAATTTGTCCTCATCCTTGGCAAAATAAGACCCTCCACATGAGGTATTTACTAGCCCCTACAGCTCCGGTGTCAGCCCACACAGTAGCTCTGAACTAATTTGGGCTTGGATATCTCGTGATGTGGACACCGGTCAATAAGTTATCTGAATCGATCCCAAGCCTTGTGGAACTGCTCGTTTGGGATCATGGTGAAGTTGTTGATAAAAGCTTGTGTTGCGTTGGTCCGACTGAGTGTATAGTACTTGTTCAAGAACTCATTCTGGAGATGCTCTCAGGTGGTGATAGACTTCCCCAAATGCTTCAACTAATAGACTGCTCTATCAACTAAGGAGAATGAGAAGGCCATCATACTGATCATGTCCTCATTCACGAATCTGTCATGGACTGTACTGTAGATCATCTTGAACTCCTAGAGTTGTAGATGCGGCTCCTCAGTGTCTAGCCCATGGAATTTGGGAAAAAGTTGAATAGTCTGGGGGCGAAGCTCGAAATCGCCCAGAATCTCTGGTAGCTGGATCCATCGATGGGTAAGGGTTGCACTAGGGTTGTGCAACTGCCTCATCATACGTGCAGGACTTGCTGGCGCATGCTGATCCTTGGGTCGTCCGTCTCGTCCTCCAACTGCTGGAATCTCTCCACCGGCTGGTCTCTGTGGCTCTGCTCTCTCGGCTCGCATCTGTGTCAGCTCTCGTCACACATCGAGCATAAATGCTCCATGGTCTCTGATTTGTCGTTGCATGGTGATGAATCCACATTTCATCATCTTTATTCTATCATTTTGGCATCAAAAACCCTAGCAAATGCTTGTAAATACCCTTAATTCCTGCATCTTAGCATCCATGCATGTACATGTAAATAGTGTATAAAATACTGTAATTAAAGCCAAAATTATAGAATAAATAAAAGAAAAGAAAAAGAATAAAATATTTTAAATATTTTATGACCCAAAACCCCGAGACCTAGGCATCTTGATGAATAGGTCGACAAGGAATAAAGTAGGGGGAGATAAGGGTCAAAATACAATATAAATTCCTTTTATTCTATTCATTCCTTATTCATTTTGGGACCTATTTTTGGTTTAACTTTTTATACCTCAAATAAAGACACTTTGTACATAAAAATTGTAGATAATTTAATATAGAAAAATACAAAATTGATTTCATTCAAAAATAATGTACAGATAAAAAGTTATGGTCTGAATAAGATTTCAGAACTCCAACTTCCCAAACCTGTATCTTGCAAATAAAAACTCGAAATGTACCAAATTCAACTTTAATTGTATATAGCTTAAAATAATCTATTTAATGGAGGTGATTTCGTATTTTTCGGAGTTACGGTTTGAAAGTTGAGTTTTGAACCCTCGTTGTATAATTGTACAGATTAAAATATTCAATTTATTATTTATTCATTATTTTCATAATTTTATATTTTAATAAATTTGTAAATATTACTTATAATGTATTTGTACATTAAAATCAGAATAAAAATATGAAAGAAGTACAAAAATAAAAATACTTGTATATACTATGCATAGGTATAATACCTAAATCTATACCTATATAATACATACTTACATTTTATTAAGTGTATTAAATACATCAGAAAAATAAAATAAAAATATATTTAAGTGTATAAAAGTATTTTATAAATTTATAAAACCATAAACAAAAATAAAGAAATTAAAATCACAAAATAAAAATAAAGTAATAAAATATATAGGTATATGTACCTACAAAGGGCATAAAAGGAAACTTGTAAATTTATACCTCATAAAAATAATAAAAAATTACCATAAAATACTTTACAAAATGATAAATATTTTTTATTTAACCAGAAAGGCTGTAGGCGACACATTCAACGAGGTGGAACGGAGAGAAAGCCTACTTCTTTTCTGGGACTGAGTGTATGGAGTATAGCCAAGTGGTAAGGCATCGGTTTTTGAACCTAAATTTAATAATATCATTTGCTATTTTTTTAATGAATTTTGAAATCATTTCCAGAGGTTTTTCCTGGTTGGTCTGTGTCTGACCTACTCCCCTAGCTGTGTCAGACCTGGTTTTTCGTCCGCCTTTGCGGATTTTTCTAGGTCTACTCTTTCATCTTTTCATGACGGCTTCTTCTGAGATCTTGCTCCCCATGTGTCCATGATACGCGCCTATATCCTATCTTGGGGATTGGAATGCTATGCCGCTCCTGACATCTCGATCTTGTAGCCGTCTCCACCACATTTCAAAACCACACCCATTCACTTCCTTCTCCCTTTGAACCGCCTTGGGGAAGCTTCAAACCTCCGGGTGTGGATGTCGTGGACCTCCGGTGACAGGGGAGTCGTCCCAAACCCCCCGTTGAGGTGATGCGAGGCTGAAGGCCGGATTCCAACCCCCATCTCCGGCGTCCGCCGTCAAGGTACCCACCTTGGGCTTCTAGCCCTCGAGGTTGTTTTTCTTCATTTTTGTAGCTGTTTTTAGTGTAAATATCCACTAATCGTTGTTTCCAGATACGATTGCCGGTTAACATCTCTTCTAATTTGTCGATACGAGAAGCAAATTGTTGTGTGAAGGAATCAATATCTCGACATAAGCCAAGAGGCAGATCTTGTGCCACTCCACCAGGTCGTATGAAACTGGCATGCATCCTGGCTCCCGAGACTCTTTCATAGAATTCCAACAATTTCTCCCGCTCCTCAAAAGCCCAAAGGAAGGGAGTTAATGCTCCCACATCCATAGCATGAGTAGTTAAAGCAAGTAAATGATTTAAAATTCGAGTGATTTCATAGAATAAGACTCGTATATATTGAGCTCGTAATGGTATCTCGCAATTCAAAAGTCTCTCTATGGCTAAAGAATAAGCGTGTTCTTGAGCCATCATAGAATAACTCCTAGGATAGTCTTTAGCTACTGTTTTACCCCACAATCGCTTGTTCACCCGTTAACATTCACCTACGTTGATCGTTGGGGCTGGTCTCCGGTGAACTCCATTTCCGCACCCATTCCATCCAATCACCCTCGTAAGCCCTGGGAACCCTCTACTGTCGTATTTGTGCTTTCTTTGCAGGTTCCAGGGTCGAGAGAACCCCATCTGGGTTCATTTTTGTGGGATCCCAAGATACCTGGAGCGCCTTCCGTTCTCCCTCGTCGCGGCAGCTTACCGGCGGTCCTCCCGCCATTTTGAGGCTGCCAAACGTCAGAAGGTCGCCCCAGGAAGCTCTCCAGCCCCTTTTGAAGTCCCGGCGACCGACGGAGGTGGGCGTTCTTCGCGGGGGAAGCTCCCTCTGGCGACGGCTCCTCCTTGTTCTTCCTGCCTCGCCCGTCGCCGTCCGATTGACCAGAAGCACCAGATACTACAGCAGTCGTTCGATCTGAAGCCCTCGCGTCGTTGGATCATCACCGCAGCTTCTAATCTCAGCCATCCACACGCGAAGGGGCATCGGGGCATGCGGGTGTGACACGTGGATAAGTGAAACGAGATCTGTCGTCCATGCCTGCCCAAGCGTGGGTAATTTTGCTCCATACCCCCGCCAGTTTTTGTATTTCATAAACAAAACATAATCATTCATCTGCCGTTTTATTATTTTTTGTAAAATTTGCAAGTAGCCTCCCGACTTTTTATCATACTACATCAGAACCCCTGCCAAGTCACGTGTTATGCGCACGTGCACTTGGCAATTTTGCAGGGTACCCCCTAGGGTTTTTGCATATTTAAGTTTAGTATCAAAACATTCATTTGTAGTTGTAAGTTTTTGGCCATTTTGCACTATAGCCCCCGAGCTTTTAGTTAAGTGCTTTTTAGTCCTCCCCAGGCGCATGCGTCGCACGCGCGTGGGTGGGCTTTTTGCGAGCATATCCCTGCGGCTTTGTGTATTTGGTATTGGTCCAGAGAATTGCGTATTACGTTATATAATTTTGTGGATATTTTACATACAGGCCCCTGAACTTTGCCATATTTCCAAAAATACCCCTGCCAGGCTTGTAGTTTCTTTTTGTTATCTCTATTTATTTCATGCATTTTTAATACCCCCAAAATTCCATAAAAATCATTTTAAGCTCCTGTTTGCTTGTTTATTCACGACATATTTTTGCATTGCATTTTTATTGCATTTTCATATTTATTAAAAATAAAAAACATGCATTTTCAACAGTCTATCTTAGAAAATCCATAAAAATTATCAAAACACCTTGAAAAATTCCAAAAAAATTACATATTGTGTATTTTAGTGTCAGTCCAAAAATCACTAAAAATTATAAACAAAAAGCTTAAAAATTAGAAAACCCCTAAAAACTTCATAAAAATCTAAAAAATCATAGAAAACCCTAAAAATACAAACTCAGGTCCTGTAGTTTCCTTATTTCATTGTCTTTCATTTAAAATTAATTTGGGAAATTTTTTTCACTGTTTCCTATTTTTCATTCCCATTTTAATTTTGGCCATCAGTTTTATTCACCGTTTCTTGTATTTTGACTTTTAAAAATTCCAAAAATATTCTAAAAAATCTCCAAAAATCACAAAAATAGTAGAAAAATATAAAGACCAAAAACATTTTATTCCCTACTTTTTGACCATTTTCCTTATTTTTATAATTACCTCAGTCTCTCTTTCCTTATATTGTATATATATTCTATTATTGAAAAGGAAAATACAAAAATATAAAATATAAAAGAAAACACAAAATCAGAAAATCAAAAAACAAAATACAAAATTAAAAAATTAAAAATAAAATAAAAAATATAAAATAAAAACCCACAAAAATTTGCATAATTATAGACACATAATCAAATCACAATTTTTGAGCATTTTGCCTGATCTATCCTACCTTGCTCCCTGTGTTCGAACTCTCTACATACTTACACCTATACATCTTTTATGTAGAGTTACAAATAAATTTGACTCCACATTTATTCTTCATTTCTTGACTTATATCTTGTGGGTTCATTGTTGATTAAATCCGGATCTTGAGTGGTCAACACACCGACTGTGTTTCCGCCTTGTGTGGAATACACGACTGCTAGATTCACGGGTTTATCACATGGTCTCTAGGGAGTCTAAGAGTGTGTTGTTGATGGCACCCTAGTCAAGTACATATGTCGATCCCTGTGACTGCTCATCGGTGCATCCCTCACTGCTGGCCATTTCTTGGGTCTCTCCATAGGTAAAAGACCCCAACTCAGGTGCCGTCAAATGAACATATATCTGTGCGGGCCTCTGCTCTGGCACCTTAGGACTGGTAGAAGGTTGGTCGAGGGATAATAGGGTGGTAGCGATCTCGGGTTTGGAGAGTGGGTCTGGGCTCTCCGAAGCTTCCCTAGATGAATGGAGAGGAGTGCTCAAAAGCGGTGTTGTCAAAGACAACCTAAGGAATCTCCTTCCCATCATCATGATGTGGGGATTTATGACGATGAGATCTGGAATGCAAACAAGATCAGAAATCAAAATCCCAAAATCACCTACTCAACGCTATAGTTGATGGCCGTGAGAGATCGACCGTTAATCTTCTAAATTTTATTTAGGAGATCAATAAATCTATCAGAGTGATTAAATGAGCTATTGGGAACCTGATATTCCCAGGAGACTGGTCCAATCCCACAGTTAGTTTTTCCCAACCAGTATGGATTGTGGACCGTTTACCGACTACCCGATCTATCCACTCTGCTAAGGAAGTGCCAGACCGATTACTGGCTACCCAGTGAAGCCTTCACCGGAGAACAACCAATCAGAAGACCAATAGTCTGAAAGGAGTTCAGGTGTGGCTCTACCTAGTGTTCGGGTCACTCTCTCGCTGTAGATAAATCAACAATGAGGGGGTGACTCTCTGATGAGCGAAAAATCAATATCCGAGCAACTAAGGTAGATTAATCAGAAGCGGTCGTTGCGACCTCAGTCTCCTGGCAATCATTGTGCTCAATCAAGAAAAATTTAGACCACCAAACAAAGGCAAAAATCGATGAAACTCCATATAGCGGTCTAGCTATGATATTAACCTGGTATAGCGCCCAAGGTCGAACTCAAGGAGCACGGGTTGGCCTTGCAGCCTACGAAGTAGTCAAAAACAAATAAAAATAAAGAAAAATGATTTCTGGTGGTTTTTAATATTTTTATAATTTTCTTGGAATTTTTAATTATAAAGAAAATAATAAAATCAAGAAAACAAGCAACTTCAAATAATTATTTAATCACTCAAAATTTGTCCAAAAAATCAAACAAAAATATTTTTATGATTTTTATAATTTTTACTATTTTTGGTTAATTTTTTTGATAATTTTCTGATTTTTAGGGAATTTTGTAAAAATGAAACAAGGCCGAAAACCAAAGAAACTGTCCAGTCAAGCTTCCACAACATTTAAAAATACAAAATGGTTGTTTCAAGGCTTGAAGGTAATTTTCCTATAAAATATGAATGAAAATGAATAATCAGGAAAAAGAATTATTAATTTTGGTTTTTCTACGAATTATTAGAATTTTTATAATTTTTTCAGTGTTTTTCAATTTTTATAATTTTTATAAGTCCTAAAATGAACAAAATTGGTCAGAAGATCAAACACAACAAAACAAACAAATTCTGTTTTTTTTTGTAATTTTTAAAGATGTTTTAATATTTTTTTGTGAATTTTATATCTGGACAGTAAGAAAAATGGGAGTTTTTGAATTTTTAAAAATAATAAAATGGCTCTAAAAATTTCCCAAAAATTAGTGAAAATTTTACACAGTAGCAGGAGCCACATATCAAAATTTCACTTAATTTGGAGTAGATTTGATATTTTATTTAAAATAACCAAGAGCCCATAGTGCATAGGGACCTGATCGTAATAAAAATATCTTTCAAGGGCCGCAAAAGTAACACAACTGGAAGCTCAGGGGGGTCCGGTGCAAAAATCCCAAATATACACGCACGAGGCACGTGTCTGGGGCACTCAGGGACCTATTTGTAACAAAACTTAAGTCCCTGGACCTATTAGTAACGCGTACTAAAAGTCCAGGGGCAAAAGTATAAAAAGCCCACTATATTCGGCACATGCACAATTAAAACACTCACAGGGGCATATTTGCAAATATCTAAAAATATCTTCTCATTGCATAACAATCAGAAAGTACAGCCCACGAAATGCAATTTCACCAAGAAATCACGTGTCGAAGCACGTGTCCACAACAGGCAGGGGTAGAAATGCAAATATAAGAAACTAACAGGTCCTCGATGCAATTTTACCAAACTAAAATAAACTTGATAAAATATTTACAGGACTAGAACGTAAATGACAAAGCAAGAGGGGCCTCAGTGAAATTACCCCTTATTATGATCCGATGGCAGAGACGGTGCCATGTAACTGATCGGACAGTGGAGGATCGATGGCACCTCAACAAGGGGACTCAGCTCGGATCGGACGGCTGAAGGCCTCCCACGTGGAGGATCTGACGGCTGTGGTGCGACGTGGCTCAACAAAGGGGCCCTCGCTCTGATCAACCGGTGGAGGGTGCACCACGTGGAGTGATCAACGGTCGAGAACAGCTGCTAACCCTCGTTGGATGGAGGGTGGAGAAGAGGCCACGTGTCTGATCCGACGGTAGCTGCTGGGCTTCTTCTTCACCCTGATCGGACGGTCCGTGTCTAATCTGGCAGATGAAGGCGGGACGGACGGTCGGGGAAGATCCAGGAAGAATAGGTGGCCGGCAATCTTTGCCGGCCCGATGCGCACACGGTGGACCTCCTCGGGGGCTGTGGATGATCGGAGAAGAATCGTTGGAGCCTCTCGCGTCTGAAGAGCCCTTCCGATGACGCCGAGGAGCTCCGATGAGCCCAGGCGACGACGGCGGAGCTCAAGCTCCTATGTGAAGATGGAGGACCTCAGATGGTCCTCCTCAGACCTACAAAATGGCACAAAAGCACTCCTGGGTCGAGGGCAAAGTGCCTCGACCAGGTTAGAGGCGATGGGGATGGTCAGTGCGTCGGAATGGACGAGCTCCGGCGAAGCGATGACGAGGGACCTCGAATCCCAGTTCCTGTGCAAACTGGGTTGGATGAATGGGTGGAGAACGTGCGTGGGAGAAGGGCAAAGGTGAGGGTGTCGTCCGATGACCGAAAGGGGGTCGGAGATGGTCGGAATCGACGGTCGTCGGCGATGGGTGAAATTGGGGGTAAACGGAAATTAGCGAAAGAGAGAAGGAACTGGGGCTACCTGATGGTCGATGTCGACTATGCTTGAGCTGCTGAAGCTCCTAGTCCTTTCCTCGAGGGCCGTCGATGCCCGAGGCTCGAGCACCACGCTGGTGGCGGTGCACGGCGGCGCTAGGTCGCCGAATCGATGGTCTGAGCACTCCCTCCTCGCTGTGACACTACCCTCAGCTTGCTGCCACTCAGGCGAGAGTAATGGAGGTCCTGGGGTGGAGAATGCGCGAGCCAAAGATGAGTGAAAAGTGCGGCGGAGCTCAGATTAAGTATAGCTAGGGGTCCGCGAAGATGGGAATCGGGTGACTCGATCGGAGCGCGGATCCCAAAGACCCACCTCGGGCGTGGATCTAGATTGATCGGGGAACAAACGGAGCTCGGGGTTTCGAAGATTGGGGATCGAATCATGACGCGATAAATGGGAGAAGTCGCAGGTCGGGCACAGATCCGCGGAACTGTGGTCCAAGGGGGGGAGTTGACCGGGGTTCAACATCCCCCGTGGACCAATGGGGAGCGGCAACGTGGAAAAGAATTGGAAATTCAAATTAAAATAGAAAATGGCCGAATTAGGACAAACCCAAAACATGAAAGATATTTCTTTTATTTTAAACTATTTTTTGTGATTTTTATTTATTTTTTTGAAATAAAAATAAGGTATTTACAATATAGTACTGTATACATAGGTATATACAATATTGATTTTTAATTTTTGATTTTTAATTAATGATTTTTGTACATTTTTATTCTAATTTTTTTATTAATTTATAGGATAAAATTTGGAATATTTTTGTATTTTTATTTTATTTTTATTATTTAATTACAAGGGTAAAATAAATACTTATGTACATTTATATACATGGTATATATACAATATAGGGAATTGATTTTATTTTTGTTCTTTTTATTTTTGTTTTTATGGTTTTTATTTTATTTATTTACACCATGAAGTATAGAACATACACAAAATTTTATGGAATTTAATTTATTTTTATAGGGATAAATAAATAGATAAGTGGCTCTTATGTACAAGGCTTATGTACAAGGTGAAGGCCTTTTTATTTTCTTTTCATTTTTCTCTTTTTATTTTGATTTTGTATTTACACATATATACAAATATATACAAACCCATTTTTATTTTTGTTTTAGAGGGAAATATTTTTATTTATTTATTTACAGGTATATACACACATGAGCTTCCTTATTTCTCTCTACTTGGGTTTTTATTCGGTCAGGCCCATGCTGAGCCCTCCCATGGGATTAGGTCGCTCAATATTTATTATAAATATCTCCCTCTTTTTCTTTTATCTCTTTATTCTTTTATTTATGCACAAAAACATGCTTATTATTCATTTTTACACAATGCATGCTTTTTGATAATTATTTGTATTTACATGAATGTACATGTGTTTGGCAAAGGTTTTGTACCTAAAATAAAAGAATAAAGAGTGATGAATGGGTATTCATCACTCTCCCCAAAATAAGATTTTTTAGATGGTGTATTTTAGGATCAAGTTTGCATTAGTAGTCCCAATTTTATTTTATTTTCACTTTTTATGTATTTTTCTGAAATAGGATGACACTTAACGAATTATTTGATTTCCTTGGTTATTTTGAGTCCAATAAAACAGAGGGAGGAAGTTGAAAAAGCCGGTGCGCGATCAAACCCAATGATGCATGCATAGATAGAAATGCGTACCTGTCTCCAGCACTTTACATGCAGGGTGATCCTCGTATAAATTAAAGACTTAAAATAAACTACCAATATGATGTACGAGGAAATCGTCCTTAGACGAGCAATTTCTATTAATCGTGAAGAGCAATAGCTATCTAATCAAATAAAGACTGGAGTCTGATCTCGAGAGTCACTCAGTGCTTGGCGCGTTGTATGTGACTCCTCACGACGCATGTTCTAATATCTAATCAGACTAACTTTTTTGATTTGTTTTTAGCTAAGTCCAATTACGATATATAGGAACAGATAAGCAATTATGTGTTGGGCCTTAGCTAATTATATCACAATCAACAAAAATCCTAAGTCTAAGGGCTAAATCCTCGAGAATCAAATAGAAAGAAAAATGCAATCAAAAGAAAACCACAGTGAGGTCCTCCGAGTGCACCGACACTCGACGAATCAGACCCCGAAGTCTATGTTTGCAAAGAGTGTCCAAGAAGTCTAATTATTACAACAATAATATAGTTCTGTTAAAATAAACTACTCTATCTAATATAACTACTCTCTTCTGCTCCTCTGCTCATCCTCAGGTGTGATCTCCTTAAAGAGATAACTGAAGTGTCCTCGGGCGGTTCCTCAAACAAAATGCGAAAAAGAAAATGTGTCAGAAAATATTTAAATCAAATAGAGACAAAAACGAACAGAAGTGAAAATAACTACTAAGATGTGCTCCCTGGCAACGACGCCATTCTGACGACACACTCGGCCACTCAGGTCAAGTAAAGAAAATAAACAAGGGTTTTTGCAACCTGAATCATCGAGCGTGATCTTCGAGAAGAATAAAACCACTTAAGACAAATAAAAAACAATCAACAAATGTAAGTGGTTCGCTATTTTATTAACCTAGTATAACCACCAAGATCGAACACAAGGGGCACGAGAAAGATATGAAGTAGTTAAATTTTAGAAATAAAACAAATTTTTAGTGGTTTTTAATTTTACAAAATTTTAATTTTTGAATAAAAGCAAGCAAGCACACAAGGCAAAATATACACACAACACTCATTCTGTATTTTTCAAAATCGCTACAAATACTCAGAAAATTACGATAAAAATATTTTTTGGGTTTTTGAGGTTTTAAAATGTTTTTGATAAATTTCTAGGATTTTTCAGATTTTTTGGAATTTTATAAAAATCAAATAAAGCTCAAAAAGGTAAACGATGCACAACCATGACTAAATTACAAGTTAAAAATATCGAAAATATCTAAAGTCGTGGAATACAATTTTATGATAAAACGTGAATACAACTCTACAAACCAGAACTGAGAATGGAATTTTTGGTGTTTTTTGTGAATTTATATGATTTTTATAAGATTTTCGGTGTTTTGTAATTTTAGGATTTTTAGAGGGAGTTTTCAAATTAAATTAATAAAATGCACTCATACGAATTTTTATAGATTTTTTAGAAAAAATTTTCAAAATTTTATAATTTTCTTACGCCAAACAGGGATTTTTTAAGGTTTTTGATTTTCAAAAATAGAAAATGAAAAGAAATTAATTGAAGAAAATCACAATAAACTGTACACACCAACATGAATTAATGGTAATTTTAGATGATTTTTCGAATTAATTTGTTATTTATTAAGTCCAGAATATAACATGTAATTAGACACGGTTTACAGGGACCTCTTTGCAAGTATTTTTAGTCTATAGACCAAATAGATAAAATTGTGAAAAAGTCTAGGGCCTTATCTACAAAAATCCTACTCAATTCACACACATGATCTAAACTGGACACAAAGGGGTATAAATGCAATTTTTAAAAGTTAACATTCATTCCATAATAGTAGCTAAGTTCAGGACAGAGGATGCAAATAACCCAAAAGCCACGTGGGACTGCACACACTTCAGACTAAGAGGGACTAACTACAAATAACATAAACTCCAAGGTCAAAACCGGAAATAGTCCTAACTACAACATTTATTTACTGCACTAAAGTTAAATAACTAAACATGCAGGGTAAAAGGGAAATATACCCTTGTGAGGACATGTGACGCGCGTGGAGGCTGGCGTTAGCGTACGGTTCGGATTGCCTCCTGCTGTTGATCTGACGGTACAGAGAATGTCTGGAATGTGTGTGCCAGATGCGTCAGGGGGCGTCAGATCTAACTACTGAAAGGCTGCTCTATCGGACGGCTATGATGGAATCTAGCAGAAGGGGGATCATCCAGCGGTGAGGAACAAGTCTGCAAGAACACCTCCTAGGCGAGCTTTGATCGAGCGGAGCGAGAGATCCGCCGACCAGATGGAAGATATGGAAGCTCCAACAACTTCGTGGAAACACTACGCATTGGAGTGGGGGCTCCGATGAAGACAATGATGGCCAATGTGCATGGCGGTGAGGGGGGAGCTGGAGCATCTCCACCGGTGCAAATGAGTGCTCTAAGTGCTCTCCTTGTGCGTGCGATGACCTACGAAGAGTAGAAGGGACTCGGGGATGTGCTCCAATCTGGGTCATTGCAACGAGAAAGGAAAGAAGTGACGGGGGATGTGGTTTGGGTCTCCGGCGAACGCGGGGGAAGGAGACCCTTCCTAATCTCGACCTAATGGTCGAGAATTAGGGGGAACATGTTGTATGGGAAGATGGAGGGTGATAGGGTGAGTCGATCTGAATGGAAGGATGCGGGTGATGGAGCTTCGACTGGATGGTCAGAGCAAAGGAGTGTGCGATAGAGTAAACTGTGTAAATTGAATCAAACAGGGAACTGAGGTGGATGCGAGCTATACCTAAAGGTTTGGAGGAGCTCCTGAGCTTCAAGCGAGGGTGACGTCGAGGTGATGGACTCAAGCAGGCTATGAATGGCCAAGGAGGCTACATGCGATGAAGATACGACCACGTAGCTTGAGCTGCGTCAATTCTACACCAATCCGAGCTTCGAGGGTCGCTCCAAGCAGTTGTCACTCAACTGGAGGTGTCTAGGGGTCGATAAGGTGGCGAGGAACAAGCTGAAGGGTAGTGGAGGCGGACGAGAGATTTTATAGGATTCTCCAGGGGCTGGAAAGATTGAGAGAATACACACAACCCTAAAAAGATCCATACTTTCCTAGGGATCCGCGAGGGTTATAGATCCTAGGAGGCTTGAGCGAAGAATCGGGGCAAGAGATGGTTGGAGTCGGGCACAAAAAAGTAGAGAAGAGGCTCCGGCGAGAGATCAGACAACCCAACCCGGCTGGAAGAGACTGTTGACTGAGGGCAACGGTCTGACGTGAACCAAAAGGAAAAAATAAATGAAAATTCAATAAAAATAACAAATGAATTCAAAATAAAAAGTGTATAAAATTATTTTTATTTTTCAAAGTATTTTTCTGTGATTTTTCATTTTTATGAAAAATAAAATAATGTATATGCAATATATAGTATCATATAAATGCATATCATACCTATGTATTATGTACAAGTATTTTTATTTTATTATTTTCACAAAAATATCCTTATTTTATATTTTAGTTGTTTAGAACATAATTTTAGTAGTATAAAATAATTTTTATATTATTTTTAAAAATTATTTAAGGGTACATAATAAATAGTGGATATAATATATATATACATGTATATTTTGTGCAAGTAATTAAGGATTTTATTTTTATTTTTCTGATTTTTATTTTATTTTTATATTATCTAGGATTATATAAAAGGGTGTAATAATTTAATTTTATTTTGTCAAAAATAAATAAATAAATAAATAAATAAATAAATAAATACATAATATGTACAAGTATAGGAAATATGTACACTACATAGTGAACCCTATATCTCTCTACTTGTTTTATTTTGCAATCAGGTCGAGGCTTGACCTTCTTTTGAGTTTTTGGGTCACTCCTGTATTTATTCTAAGTGCATCATCCTTTTTCTTTTCCTTTATTCTTTTATTTAGCCAAAAACATGACAATTATGTAATATTAACGAAGGCATGCAATTTGTTAAGTTATTATATTTACAGGTATTCACATGATGTTTTACCAAGAAAAAATAGCTAAAATAAAATAATAAAGCATGAGAATCATAGATTCATAAGCCAACAAACTACCTTGTGTCCTCTAAGGAGTATAGACAGACTGGATAGTAATCGGGCAAGTACATATTACTTTATTTGATTGCATTCTGACAGCGAATTTACGTTCTCCCAATATGGACGTATGTGCAAGAAATTATACCATTATATCCTTATCTCTACGACAATACAATAAGAACGGTAATCATATAAGTATCTGTATCTGTAAAAAAATGAAAATACGCTTATTCATATTCTTATCTACACGAAAATTAAAATGAATACTCTTATTCGTAGTTGTATTCATAATAAACAAAAATGTGTATCTATATTTCGTTGAAGATGTGTACAATATCAGATGGATACCAATATATTCGAATTCAATTGTAGATCTGAATCAATGTCGAATTTACAATCTGAATATTCATAATCATAAAGAGTATGCTATGAATCTAAGTTGATTGTTATTGTTTGTTCATAAAAAAACACAATTTGTTAAAAAATTCCAAACGAAAGTATTGTAGCTTCATTTCATCATTTTTAAATTTCAATATAATTTTCATAATTTTTGCATTCTATTTGTACAACAAATTGCATAAAACCCCTAAAAAGTTTATATTTTTCATTATTGTATTTTAAGTTCAAAAATTCCAAAAAAATACATATTGCATTCACCTTTAGATCAGGTTTCCAGGAAAAATATAACTTGGCTAATTAGAATTAATTTCATGTTAAAATTAATTTGGCTAAGCTATGTGTTTTCGTAATAACCTAGTTCATCCACATTTTTTTGCATTTGCGTTTTTATTGCATAAAAAATAAAAAAATCTTGTTTGGAAATTCGTGAGCTAATTCGTTCAGTTTGACCAACGTTGTTCCTTTGCCTCCTTGAGTCGATCCTAGGGCTTGTCCGGGTTAAAAAAAATAAAACCACACATTAATTACTTCGTTGATTCATCAACTCATGTGGTTAATTTTTTATCGATCCTAATTGACCGACTACAACAACGCTACCCATTTAACACAAGGCATTTCACATTTTGTCACGTCTCCAAATGCAGCCACCGTCTTCAAACGCAACCACCGCCTCTACGTCGAGGGTTGACGAAGAAGAGAGGGGGGAGAAGACACTCATCGACTTTTTTTTTGGAAATTCGAGTAATTGAGAGCCAAGATTGTGATGGGTGATATATTAAGAAAATTCAATTCGATTAATTAATAAGCAATGGGATAATGACACAACCAAATTGAATATTCAAAAATTTTCTAAAAATGATGATTTGGATGCTGTTTCAATGGTGGTTTTGTGTTTAATTTAGTGATTTTGTTAACCACCGTTGATCATAATCGGAAGGCTACTAAGAGGTGTCGCACCATACTCATGGAAATATGCCACCTCAATTCAAATTTTTCCTATATATATGTGCATACATACATATACATATACATACATATATACATGCATACGTATACACACACATACCACATTACCACAAAAGTGACTTGAGACCATTAATAATTTGGATACTCATTGTTATATCTTCTAATGTTATAACAACCAAAATTATTCGTATTCGTCTCTAAAGTTTCATGTAACAATGATAGTCGATAATTTGGAAACGATTAGAAAGTCAACATATATAGTTGTTATTATATGATTTGTTATTAGATATATAGTAAAGAGTGCAATATTCATTTCAAATTTAAAAAAGTAACAAATAATATTCTTTACTATACAGTTAATGACAGAAGATTTTTCCAATCCGTAATAAATTATTTATTATCATAGGCCACTTTTGTTGCATTGATATGACCACTAAATTGCATCCGATTTAAGTTGCCAAGGAAAACTTAACAGAGATTTAAGCTAATTAATTTTATTCATTCGGTAAGACCAAAAAATGACTTCATTTAAAAAAAAAAATTGAACCGACAATGCCACTCTGTATGCACTAAGTTTTTCTTAATCAAAGAGGGTAATGACCCATTCACGACATAAAAGAAAACGATGCCTACGTGATTATTTACTCTCTAATGTTGACGAGAGCAATGCTTGTGAGAATTCCATTGCTCTATGGGGTCATTCCCATTATCATCAAGTGTAGAACAATTTAGAAATTTCACGGAAATAGTATCCCTCTGCACGATCTGCCGTAGGTAAATATTATTCTATGGTAACAACTCATGCCTTCGCTCTTTAAAAAAATTTGCAACAATAATTAATCATCTCAAAACGGTCGGCAAACTAAGATTCGACCAAAAAACCAACCGTGAATGGTCAGCTAGACATGCCTCATCATCTCATCCCACACAGTCCATCTCCGACGTCCATTGCCTATAAATAGGCTTCTCTTCTTCATGGGAAGACATCGATTCAACAATTTCAGGGGCCATGGCGGTTGTCAAGCATATGATCATCCCGAGCTTCCTCCTCCTTGCCATTCTTCTCCAGTCGTCGTATCCACCTGCCAGTGGAGAGAAACCGGGATATCTAGCAGAAAGCCTGGACAGTTTCTTCCCAAGTAAAGAATGCCGATCCACCCCAGCCATGAATGGTAAGTACGATCTATGGGGTATGCTGTGTATATTCTTGTCTTCTATTGACATCTTAGGGTCCTTTTTGGTCGGAGAATATGTCATGGAATAAGAGGTCAATTCTCCTCCCGACACGGTTTCCAGTGGTACAACTATTCTCCATTATTCCATCTTATTTCACTCTTAGTCATGTCTTTATCACACCTTACCTACCTTTATTTCACCTTATTCTCCTTATTCCTATCCTCCAGCCGAACAAAGAATAAACCCTTATTCTCTTTATTCCCCATCCTTATTCCTGCTTATTCTCGAACCGATTGCACTTCTCACTGACAAGCACTGCTTAACAGCTGAACTTGAGAACTTTATCCTTTGCTTTTTGCTTGTCATAAAATGCATCCAAGGAGGAACTTCGATCACAAATTCTACGACCTAGACATCGATTTTAAAACCCAAATAAGTACCCATATAATAGTATACATACATATATATATATATATGCAAAATAATTAAATCACATGTTCTTGTACATATTCTATTCAAATCCATATATACCTATATACACATCAACACGAGAATTATACCACCGAATTTGTATTAATATCCGGGAAAATGGGGAAATGCTATCCGTACATGTATCAGTATGTGCAAATGAATGAAACTCCATACATTTATTTATCTTCATATATATCTACAAAAAATTTAAAACTATTATTCTTCTGTGTATTCATGTTAGTCAATAAAGGTAAAAATATCCACATCTTTCTTAGAGATGGATGCAAAGTTGCGACAATTACATCAGATCCCATATAGATGAATGTCTTTCCTTGGATTAAGCCTTCTATTTTTTTAAAACATGTGCAATAAATTGTAAGTATTAATAGAGGAAGCAGATACAACTGTCTAACTACCTTCTCATCCAACAAGTAAATTGGTTTCAATGATAAATTATAGATGTATAGTGTACCAAATAACTACCTTGAATCCTCCAAGAATTATAGACACTGGATAGTCAGGCAAGTACATACAACTTTATTTGATTGCATTCCGACAATGGATTCACGTCCTCTCAATATGGATGTATGTGTAAGAAAACCATACCATCATATACTTATCTCTAATACAATACAATGATAATGGCAAGCATATATGTATCCATATTAGAAAAAGAAATGAACATGTGCTTAATTGCTTCCGTAACGGCAAGAATATAAAAATGAATACCCTTATCTAGAGTTGTATTCATAATAAACAAAAATACGTAGCTTCATTTCATTGAAAATGTGTACAATAACAAATGGATACGAATATAATTCATATACAAATGGATCTGGTATTGGAAGCTTACGTGATTGCTGTTCAGGTAAGAACGGGTCTCTGCCGTTGTTCCGTGGGTACGGGCCGTGCTCACCCCTTGGCAACTGGTCGATGCCAAACATGACGGAGGTGCTGAATCGGGACAGGCTGAGATCGCTCGTGATCGCGCTCGAATTGGCCGGTGGCAACACATCGAGGGCAAGCCGCGACTGGGCATCACTTGATATGGAGGCCATATCGTATCGCTTTTTCTTTCTGGTGAGCATGGGCCTGGGGACACCACAGGTCAATCTGCTGATGTTCTTCGACACCGGAAGCTACACCAATTGGGTTCATTGCCGAGCATGCGGAGCCGCTTGCCGTCCAGGGATAGAATTCGATCCCTCCCGCTCTGTCTCGTATAGACCCACAGAGTGCAGCGAACCTGTATGTGCTGCTTTCCCAAAGAAGCAGGCGTGCAGCCCGGGAGGCGCATCTTGCCCCTACCTACAGAACTACGGCAAGGGATTCAGCCAGGGTGTGCTGAGCAGGGACACTCTTAGGATATCTACTTACACGTTAGACGGCTTTGTGTTTGGTTGCAGTCTCCAAAGTGATGCCGGCATGAACCCCGTTGCCGGGATCATGGGCCTCAGTAATAATCCCTACTCGATGGCGAGGCAGCTTTCGGGGACGTTCGGAGGAGGCTTCTCCTATTGCCTACCAACATCGAGCAGGCAGAAGGGGCATCTGACGTTCGGCGGCTACCACGTCGGGCGGAGCCCCTTGGCGTACACCCCCCTTCTAAGTGTGCCGGGTTCTGCCTTCTACTACGTGAGCTTACTGGGAATTAACGTCGGCGGGCAACGGCTGCCCATCCCTGCCACGGACTTCTCGACCCGTGGCACGATCATCGACTCCGGGACAACGCTGACGCTACTGCCGAGATCGGCCTACATTGCCCTCCGGGATACATTCCACAGTGGCATGGCAAATTATAGACGACTTCCACCAACTGATCCGAGTGACGAAAGCCTCTGCTACGATTTTACAGGGGTCACTACTCCTTCTATCCCCATAATAGAGTTGATTTTCGATGGAGTGACCATCAAGCTCGGCACCTCGGGGGCATTCTATGGCCTCGACCCGTCATGCCTCTGCCTCGCTTTCGATGTACAAACATCAACCACTACCCCCTTCATTTTCGGATCCAACAATCACCTGGGGTTGGAAGTCGTCTACGACTTGGCTCATTCGCGACTCGGTTTCGGAAGTGGAACGTGCGTCTGACCTAATGATCGTCGATTGATATGGTAAACCGATCGCGAGGAGGATTCCTTCATCCTCGCCTAATAATCTTTTCTTGGCTTGGCTTGGCTCCGCAAAATAAGACTCCCTTGTATGAAGATGAACCGTGCAAGGACGAACGACTGTGTTTGCTTTTCCTGTTGATTTGGAGGATTGCTTCTTCTTTGCTTTATGAATGTGACCGATCACATGCATGCTTCCATGTTGCAATACTTCCTATTCTTTCCTTTTTCCAGCAGCTTTGTGGTTCTTTCTCCCTTTATATACCCAACTCATCATCGGTTTATTTATGCATTCATCATGTGCTGTATGTTTGTCGAGAAGCCATTTTAACACTCAGAAAACAAAAATTATCTTCCTATAAATATATGTTCATCCCGTGCTATATGTTTAAAAATGATTGGGTAAATTACAGAAAAGAGATTGTTCTTTACACTGAATCTCAAATTAGGGACTGATCTTTAGTTTGTAACAAATAAGTGACTAACTTTTAACTTATGATTCTAGTCCTCAACGCCGTGAACGGGGGTCTTAACCCATCTTTTCACTTGGCAAAATTACCCTTGACTATGGGGATTACCTTTTCGATTTCCCCCAATTCAACCTCAAACAAGCAGACCAAACCACGAGCTGCTCCGCCTCCGACTCCCCTAGACGACGGCTGCTTCGACCTTCGCCGGCTCCAGTCCACGACGCGGCTTCTCGGCATCTTCCTCTCGGGTGCCAACCTCTCCTTAAACTCGGCCTCACCAAGTATGTCGCTTTTCGTTTCTCCATCTTGCTGCATTTTTCATGTATTTACCTTCGAGAGAAGGGTTTGCGTGCGTGGTTGGGGGGGGGGGGGGGGTTGCGTGCGTGGTCGGAGCGGCGGGCCCGAGCGGAGGAGTTCTTGCCCATTCGCTCTTGGCTCCCCCCCCCCCCCACAGCACTAAGCTAAGCCATATTATGATCAGAACTGCTCACGTTATCCTGCAATTTATTTGGGGAAAAAAGGAATTATGAAATTATTATCTAGACAATCTTTCCTCTCCAGCAACACCTCTCCTGTTGAGGAGAAATTCCACAGGAAAACCTTTCTGGAATCTGGGAAGGTTTGCGATAACATGTTGTATCCATCAATCAAGGATGTGCTTCCTACCCTGTTCTAAATTGAAGTGCCCCTTAGAGTGATTCTCATTGTTTAGATTTTGTGCCTTTAATACCAAGGTGTTCTCTGTACAAGGGAATGGGATCTTTCATCCTACTAAACCATTCAGATTTGTTCTATAACATTTAATGTGAAAGAATTAAAAAGATTGTTGTGAGCATTAGATCATCTAACTTCACTCGGCATGTTGGTTTTTCTTGTCTTATATTTATTAGGAGTATGTGCAATATTCATAAATCCATGTCTTTTCCTTTTAATTTCAGGAAATGATGTCCTCCTCATCCTCATCAGGACAAATAAGGCCGATGCTTCATCGTAATGAAAGGAAAGAGTACGAGATCCTTGAAAAATGTAAATGTGGAGTCAAAGCTGCACTGCGAACTTCTTGGACCGATAAAAATCCATGTCGAAGATTTTATGGATGATATCGATATGACGACGGTGGTTGCGATCACTTTTGTCGGTTAGATCCGCCAATTTGCTATCGAGGGAAGGTCGTCATATGCAAACTTTTACTGGAAAATAGAATACTTCGCTCCGAGTTGACGAAGTCGGAAAGAGATCAAGGCAAGATTCAAAGTAATTGTTGTAACAAGATTAATCTAGTCCTATTACTATGTTGTTTCATGATTGTACTAATGTGGATATTTTTATAAGTTTTGAATGTTGTAGAACCTAATGCCATGTTATGAATGAAGCTTTAAGATGATCTATTCTTTACTATGTTGTTTCATGGTTATAGTAATGATTGAACCTAATGATATGTTATGAATTAAGTGGTTATTTATTAAATTAATGTCTCGGATCCTTATTCGTAGATCTTAACCATGTGCCATTTGACAGTAAAGATTACAAAATAGATTCCAAATCAATATGCTTTGAATCCATGTAAAGACCAAGACAATGTTCAATAAATAACCACTAATGTGCCAGTAAAAATCAACAATATACAATGTCCACTAATGATTTCATGCCCCAGATTGTCCCCCAACCATTCACGACATGGATTGCCCCCCAACCATTCATGCCCCAGATTACATGACATTGCTTGGATTCCTAAACAGACTGCACATGTTATCCTTCATGAATATGGACGTCATTTGCAGGTATCAAATGCAACCTTATAACAGAATTTTCCCAGAAAATTCCTGTATCTTAGTGCTGTGGGGGGAGAGCCAAGAGCAAACAAGCAAGAACTCCTCCGCTCAGGCCGTCCTCTCCGATCACGCACTCCCCCCCCCCCCCCCCCCCCCAGAAGCCGCGTCGTGGACTGAAGCCGGCGAAGGTCAAAGCAGCCGTCGTTTAGGGGAGTTGGAGGCGGAGTAGCTCGTGGTTTGGTCTGCTTCTTTGAGGTTGAATTGGGGGAAATCGAAAAGGTAAACCCCATAGTCAGGGGTAATTTTGCCAAGTGAAAAGATGGGTTGAGCCCCCGTTCACACGGCGTTGGGGACTAGAACCATAAGTTAAACGTTGGTCCCTTATTTGTTACAAACTAAAGATCAGTCCCTAATATGGGATTTAATGTAAAGATCAATACCTTTTCAGTAATTTACCCAAAATGATTTCTTCAAAAAAACCTGTATACTATAATTTATACTAAATGATAAGAATATTCTCAAAAATAAATAATGAACATATAACTTCGTACAACAATATGAGAAAGCCGTAAAGGCTCGTATCTTCTCCTTACAAATTCCCAACTCACAAAACTCAATTTCATTGTATTCAACATAAAACTATCTTAAAAAAGTGGTTTAATAAAATCAGAACTAAGATGTTAAATTCGGTTTTTTAGATACTATACGGTATCCATATAACTGTATATCGGATGTATTTATTTTATACTTTGTATTTTGTACATATCTGAATTTTTAATGTGTTGTACGTCTGTACTTTTGGATACACTCATAAAAAATATAATCAAATATATTTGTATATGTATATTAAATTATTCTTTAAATTAATAAACTATAAAATTATGTATTCATTTGTAAAAATAATAGACTAAAAATCTGTACATTTGTATTTTAGGTGTATAATATATCGATATTTATGTGTTTTTACTTGATTTTTCAATTATTTTATTATTATCTATATGCGTACAATATATCATTTGGTAGATAATTAATTTATATTTATTTAATATTGTAATAAATCTTTTAGTTTAAACCCGGTTATTATTTCTTTTCTAACTTATAATGTATTTATTATTTGGAAAAAATGGGGCTGCCCCCACCCCATTTTTCGGCGTTCTTTTATTTTTTTTTTTGAAAAATAAAACCATGTATATTCATCCATATATCCCTCCTATATGCCATTCGAATTTCGTCAGAAACAGAGACTCCTACGGCCTCCATCTCGATGGTATCGATTTAAAAAAATCATGTTACCGTTAAAAAAATACTGTCCGGATGGAGGCCGTAGGAGACTCTGTTTCTGACGAAATTCGAATGGTATGTAGGAGGGATATAGGGATGAATGTACATGGTGTTTTTTTCAAAAAAAATAAAAAAATTTGTCCAAATAAGACGGGGGCAGCCACATATGACCCTTATTATTTACATTATTGACGAAGTCAATGACTTTTTGTCATTTAGTGGCCACTTGACAATTGGAATGCTGACCCCATTGAGTCAGCATTTCTACCTCTCTTTCTTCCTATATGCTACATGCGAACCAAAGTTATCCCTGATCTGCAATCATAGCGATCTGAGGTGGCTCACAGTATTATAGGCTGTGATCGTGAAAAAAAGGCGGAATGATCTGGACCCAGATATGTCATGGCATGATATTATTAGAGTCTTATTGGGCAGAATACATTGACACAATGAGAAATTAATAAATTTAAGTCCAAAGCCAAGTGACATCATAATCAAATACATAGTGTCCCATAAGTGAGATTTCATGGAGACTTATTAAGATGGTTATCTCGTCAGTGAGATTTCTTGGTGACCCATAGTAAGAACGAAATATGGATTGCTAAGATATGGCCAAATGAAATTAAGATAAAAAACTATTTTATGAATATTGATTTGCATTTATTATGCTTGGGGAAGTTAGTATATCCGAGAGTGAGGCACATCTGTTGTGGTCCTGGTGAGTCTTAAAGGAAGTGTTAAATCTGCATCCATGATGACTATCGGTGTCTTCCACAATCATGTCAGTTGAGCATCGTACGATGGGTATTGTTGGTATGTTATGTATCCCTAATATGACACATGTCAAAAGACCTGTACTTTGACATAAGGGTGTATCGTTTGATCGAGTGGTATTTGTTCTCGATTGTTTTCCTTATGACATATAAGCTAGGGAAATGGGTTGAAGTTGGAGTTGGGATTTGTTTGCTTGTGTTGGTTGCTTAAATGCATATGATGTGAATTGTAGAGATTATGTTGTTATGAATTGATCTTAGCAACTACGTGATGTAAGATGCCTTGAATAGTATATTTTTGTGTATGTACATGCATGATTAACCTTAATAGAACATGTAAATAAATGTATAACTAATAAGCTCATGATATGAATAATACAAACACTTAGTAGAGTGTATGTAGTAAATTGCATGGAACTTATAATAACAAACTTTACAAATGATTTGAGAGGTGAACAAGTAAAAAAGGATAATAAATGATGGAATATGAACATACATTTATTTACTCTTTTATGTTTTTGGTTAGTGTGTATTATCATTAGCATGTTTTAGGTACACTAAGTTTTCTACTTATACGTACTTCGTACTTCTTTCGATATCTATCTGCTTTCCCTTGTTGTTGAGTAGCAGTTGTAACTTGAGCTTCCGCAGTTTGTACAGACTTCATGCCATGGTACATTTACACTGGTTGTACTATTTTTGTAGTTTCCATAGTTTAAGATTTTTAGTCGCATAAAATATATTGTAGATTCTATGTAAATTTGTAAAATTTTGTTAACCGTGAATATATGATATTATAGGATCATTTTACCTTACTTTTCCTACTTTACATTTTAATTGTTAATCATGATGTATGGATGTAGTTATTGTTGAGTATATTATTCCTATGAAATTTAGGTTTGTTGCTCTTCTTGCAAGGACGAGGCGTCATAGGTTTGCTAGAATGATGGTATACAAAAATCTGTATGTGTGCACCTTGTAAAAATGAATTTTTATCCTATGAGAAGCCCATTGATATTTCATAACTAACTCCCAACTAAAGGAATTGTTACTAAATCAAAGGAATATGAAATTAGTGTAAATAAGTTAAATAAAGAAAGGAGTTGTAGAGTCAAAAAAAATATAATTGAAGAAACTGAAAAACTGAAACTATGATTAGAAGTCAATAGTGAAATAAGAGGAAAAAATAACCATAGATGCCCAAAAACAATGTCCCCTGTTATGCCCAGGACGATGTTGCATTTTATTCATCAAAATTTGATCCATGTACAACTTCAATTGAAGATGCAATCATTTTCTTTTGGTGTACATAACGATGATTTTTTATAACCTTTATGTTGATATTTATTCAACAATCATGCATTTTTATAACCTTACATAGGTGATAATCACGAACTCTCGAAGGTCGTATGGTTTCACATGGCAAGACCATAGTCGGTGCATTGACCACTCAAGAGACCGTGATTAATCAACAATTAACCCACAATAAAAATTAAACTATGAAAATCAAAATTTGTGGAGTTAAAATTTATTATAACTATACAATGTATGTGTATAGGTGTAAGCAAGTGTAGAGGTATAACTCAGGGAACTCTGAATCAAATGACCTTAAAACCGAGTTTCTTTCATTCCTCAAGTCTTGAGTGATAGTGAAAATGTCAGGGATAAAACCTTAAGTTTTTTTGTTTTTATACCCCTTAAGTTTGTAAAAAGTTTTCAAAATAACTATTATTTACACAAAGAAGTTTATGTATAGTATACATAATATACATAATACACGATTTTTGATGAAAACAAATATAGTACGAGCTATGGATAAAGTATATAGAATATATACACACCCCTTATACTTAGCTTGTGATATGTCCTCATGGCACATAGTGAAATAAGACATAGCTCGTACTAAGCATAGTTGAGAGAGAAGAAAAAGAAGCGGACTAGTCCCCCTATACTTAGGCTTTTGAGGGCCTAAGTATAATAAAAGAGCAAAAATGAGGCTTCGAGGTAGATTGGGCAATTAAGCTAAAAAATTTGTTCTTTTCTCTTATCCAATTATTAGTTTCGTGTTTAATTATATTTAATTATTTTTATTTTTTTTGTTTTTGTATTTTTGTTTGTTTTAATTTTATAAATTTTATTTTCTTTTTATATATTTTCTGATTTTATCTTTTTTTTTCATTTAATTATATATTAGAATATATAAGGCTATACATACAATATAGAGTAATATAATTATGAAAACTAATATAAATAAAATACAAAAAGTATTTTTTTCAGGGTTTTATATATTTTAATATTTTTGTGATTTTTCTGTTAGTTTTGCTAATTTTTATGGATTTTCAAAGTCAAAAGTATCCCAAATTAGGGATTTAGTAAATAGTCAGGATTGACTGGGAGATTAAAAATAGCAAATAAAGTTCAAAATTATTCAAATAAATTTTAATATATATAAATAAAAATATAAATAAAATTCAAAGACAGAAATAAATATTTTTGGGATTTTTGACGATTATTCACATTGTTATAAAGGATTTTAGAGTTTTTTAATTTTCAGTCTCTTTCTTTTTCTTAGATATTTTTGTTCTAGAGTTAATAAATACTAAAATAGATAGAATATATTTTTTTCGATTTTTTCAAACCATTTTCTATTTTTGGTATTTTCTAATTTAAATAGGGGCAAATTTTGTTCAATCAATTTTTAATAAATGGTTAAAATGCTCAAAATACAAAATAAAAATAAAGAGTAACGATATATATTAGCAGACATATAATATTTTTTTTATAATTTTTAGAGCACATATGCTATTTTTAATAAATGAAATTTAAGGCCAAAAATACATGAACTGGGAAGGGCATTTTTTCAAATGAAATACACATCACGGGCTTGCATGTAATTTTTTATAAATATTCAACATATTTAAATTTTGTAGTACCAAATACAAATACAAAAAGTTGTGAGGGTATACTTGTAAAATATCCACCTCACTTGGGACGACACGTGAGGTGACCTGGCATGGACCTAAGTGTAATATGCAAGAACTATATGGGTCTTTATGCAAAATATCCTCATTTATTTACACTATATACTTTATTTACAGAACTAAAAAATAATTACAAAAAGTGACGAGGCGAGATTTGCGATTTACCCAAAATGTGTGCGCCATCAGACGGTTCTGCTCCTTCCACTTGCCATGCAACGCACGCTCCTAGCCCGATGACGCTTCGCCTTTGGACGGATAGGATTAGATCTCTAGAAGGCGATCGACATCTCTGGTGTTCAGCATCCAACGACTCGAGATGAAACTGGAGGACCACCTTGATCGGACGGTGCTAAGGTAGCTTGGAGGAACAGGGAAGAACAATCATTCCTTAGAGCTTCAATCTGGCACCACTTCTACCTCCGACCACCTGGGCAGATCACAATACACACAAAACGTTGCTCGAGCTCCCTTGCGTCTGATGGACCCTTAAGTAGGCGACCTGGAGTAGTAATGGGATCGGATGAGCTCTGGAAAAATCGTGGCTCCAGGTACCTGCAAGTCACTCCAAAATCGACCCCTCGAGGGATCCCTTTCCTCCGGAACCTATAATATAGTTACACACAAGCACAACAAAGGGGCTTAGGGGGTTTATTGGGTGGAATGGAAGCGTGGGGAGCTCGGAGGAGGTGCACTGGCGAAGTGGGGGAGTTGGAGCACCTAGGTCCTGATCTGAATGAGATCTAGTTGAATGGAGGTTAATTAGCAAAGGGAAATGAAAGGGTAATGAAATGGATGCGCTTGCGGGGTTGGAACAAGGGTGGTTGTGGCGAAGACATGATCGGAGCTCAAGAGATGCAGTGAGGTAATCAATCTACACTAGGATAATTAATTAGCTAAAACACGAAATAAAACCTAAGATTAATTCTAACCTAAGGGAAGTAAATGCGCAGCTCATACCTGCCGGAGACGACAATGAGCAGAGGTGGCCGGAGCGCAGCCGTGGGGTGCATCTCCTCCTTCCGCTCTCAAACGCTCCATGGGTTGCCAACCATCACCTGGTGACTATCTTTGCCACAGGAGGGGACTCAAGAGCTCGATAGATGACATAATTGAGCCAAGGAGGACGGAGGTTATTATTTAAAGATATGGGAAGCATCCTTATTGATGGGCGATTTGGGAAGAATCAAAAGTATGTACAACTGGTTTGATGATACGACGAGGGTGATGGATGAGAAAGGATCAAAATTGGTAAAGGGCTCGAGGGGAATGATTCAACAGAGCGGCGGGGAGAAAATCATGAAAGTGGGCCGCTCGAGACTCGGACAGAGGTCAGAACAAAAGATGGGAAGTTGACCGGGGGTCAACAATCCATGGAATATGATTGGGTCAAGTCAACCCATGTCACGACAAAATAGATAATAATTAATTAAAAATAGTAAATTATTTTATTAATTTTTTATTATAAAATAAAAATATTTATTATTTTACGTTTAATATGATTTTTATTTGTTTTTATGAGGTTATTTGTTACTTCAAAGGCTGTAAGTGAAGCTAAGTCAAAAGTTTATGAAGTTTTATATAAAAATCTCGACTCTAAGGAGGGCCAGAAGGATATATTCAGGTTAGCCAAAGCAAGAGAAAGAAAGACCAAAGACCTTTCTCAAGTGAGATGCATTAAGGACGAGGAGGGCCGCGTGCTTGTTACTCAGAAGGATATAGAGACTAGATGGGAGCAGTACTTTCATAAACTTTTCATTGGGGAAGGAAATAGAGAGATCACTTTAGGTGATCTGGCTAGTAGTGAAAGTTACTTGAATCGTGCAAGCTATAGACGGATTCAAAGAAATGAAGTAGAGGAGGCTTTGAAGGTTATGAGATTTGGGAAAGGTGTAGGACCGGATGACATCCCTGTAGAAGTATGGAGAGTTTTAGGTGAGCGTGGTTTGACTTGGCTTACGAATCTGTTCAATGTTATTTGGCGAAGTAAGAAAATGCCTGAAAATTGGAGGAGTATCGTGGTGCCTCTTTATAAGAATAAAGGAGACATTCAAAATTGTTCTAATTACAGAGGTATCAAGCTGATGAGTCACACTATAAAAATTTGGGAACGTGTGATCGAAAGAAGGTTGAGGCAAGTTTCTAACGTAAAAGAAGATCAATTCGGATTCATGCCAGGTCGCTCAACTATTGAAGCCATCCATTTGCCGAGGAGAACAATGGAGATTTATAGAGCTAAAAGGAAGAACCTCCATATGATCTTTATTGATTTGGAGAAGGCTTATGAGTCTGTCCCACGAGAGATATTGTGGAGAGTTTTGGAGAAGAGACAAGTACCTGTCCTATACATTAACCTCATAAAGGACATGTATGATAGGGCTTTATCTTGTGTAAGGATCCCGTCTGGGAAGACTGGCTATTTTGACATCAACATTGGTTTACATCAAGGTTCAGCTTTAAGTCCATTTCTTTTTACTTTGATTATGGATGAGTTGACAAGTCACATTCAAGATGAGTTACCTTGGTGTATGTTATTTGCTAATGATATTGTGTTGATTGACGAGACTAGAGATGGAGTAAATAAGAAGCTTGAGGTTTGGAGACATGAGTTGGAGAGTAAAGGATTTCGTATGAGTAGGGCTAAGACAGAATATATGGAGTGCTCCTTTGATGGAAGCAATGGTGAAGATATCGAGGTGAAGATTGGTGATGATAACATTCGGAAGAGAGATTCTTTTAGATATCTGGGATCTATTTTGCAACATGATGGGGAAATTGATGGAGATGTTACTAATAGAATAAATGCAGGGTGGATAAAGTGGAGAGGAGCCTCTGCTGTTCTATGTGACAAGAAAATTCCTTTAAAAATTAAGGAAAAGTTTTACAAAGTAGTTGTGAGACCTGCTATGCTCTATGGATCTGAATGTTGGCCTGTGAACTATAGACATGTGCAAAGAATGGTTGTAGCAGAAATAAAAATGTTAAGGTGGATGTGTGGACACACACGTAAAGATCGGATTCGGAATGATGCAATCAGAGAGAAAGTTGGTGTAGCTCCGATCGAGGATAAGATGCGAGAAAACCGCTTAAGATAGTTTGGTCATTTGCAAAGAAGATCAGTTGATGCACCAGTTAAGAGATGCGAGTGTTGGGATGTTGAGCCGGTAAAGAGAGGGCGAGGACGGCCCAAGAAGTGTTAGAAAGAAACTATACGAAGGGATCTTAGTTTTATGGATATAAGCCCGGGATTGACCCAAGATAGATCTGAATGGAGGCGAAGAATCCATGTAGCCGACCCTACTTAATTGTGGGAAAAGGCTTTGTTGTTGTTGTTGTTGTTGTTGATTTATAGGTAGAGGAGTGATCCTATGAGAGAAAAAAATTGTAAGAGCATGAGAGGAATGATTATGGACCACATGATTCTGTTTTCTCTCTCCTGGTCTTCTCTCTCCTGGGTGAATCATGTGGTCCAGAATCATCCCTCCCATGCTCTCACAACTTTTTGCTCTCATAGGATCACTCCTCTTTATAGTTATATTCATCTATGTTTTGCATCTTTTATTTTTATTTGATATTATTATTTATTATCTTATTTTATATTTTATGACTTATTTTAAGTACATAAATATATTTTTATTATGTTTTCCTGATGTTATTTGTACACTTAAATAAGTAGGGGTATAAATTATATATGTATAAGTATAGGTATTTTATCTATGTATTTTTGTATATTATGTTATTTTATGTTTTCTTTATGGTTTTATTCTAGTTTCAATATGTATATATACTATAAATAATATTTATAAAATTATAAAAATAATAAAGAATAAATAAATTAAATATTTTATTTAGTTATATAGTACAATAGAGATCCAAAATCTAACTTTCACATATTAACTTCAAAAAATATGAAACTACCTTCATTAAGTAGCTTGTTAATTAAAGATGATTTGGTGTATTTTGAGTTTTTATTTAGGAGATATGGGTATGTGAAGTTTGGATTTTGATTTTTTATTCTGTGTATAAAATGTACGTTGTATATTCTTTTTGTGCAAACTAATTTTGTATTTTTCTACACATAATTATCTACAACTTTATGTACAAAGTTTCTCTATTTGATGAATAAATATTAAAGGATAAAATAGGACAAAATGGTTATGAATAAGTAAAAGAATTGGATTTTTATTGTATTATTGGCCCTTATCTCCCCCTATTTTATTCCTTGTCGACCAACTCAATTCTTGACTTGGTCTCGGGGTTTGAGTTCATAAAATACCTTTGGTATTTTATTCCTTTTCTTTTCTTTTCTATATTCTATAATTATAACATTAAAAACAATATTCTATATACAATAATTGGAATAAGTATTGAATTTTAATATGTACAAATAATGTTATTTACATACATTAGTTAGGATTTTAAGGTCAAAATGATAGAATAAAGGTGATGAAATGGAGATTCATCAATAGGAAAGCATTTAGAATTACAGCCAAGTAGTTGATGTAATGAATCAGATGTTCTTTACAATGGAAGGTTGCAAAGCATTCTCCACAACAATAATACCATAACCGAGAGTCGGTAAAAATACCCGAGGGAGCAGCTATTGTTCAATTCGTTGTTACTTGAATAAATGAGAAACAAAGGAGATAAATCATATAAATACAAACTTTACGGAGGAAATGCATTAAAGGAGGTCATAGTGATTCATTTAAGCTAACCTCTACAAGATACACACACACAGAGAGAATAATAGATTATTTCAACAATTCGATGAAACTAACTCGCACTTGGAGGAGGAAAGGAGAATTGAAGAAGCATCTCTAGATTGTGGTTGGTTTGAAAACCTAATATAAGGGTGTAAGAATTTGTAAATTTAATGAGTTGAATCTTGGAGAGATGAATATTAGCATACCATTCCATAAGAGCTTCAACTTGTTTCAGCTTCTGAGACTCAAAAGATATAACTGATAAACATGTTGTTGAAAGACAATATGGTACTAAATAATCGAAAATATAATTTTTGTACAATGTAGTTAGTGTTAGTTCTTTGTTTATCCCCAAATTGATTTTAAAGATTACAAACATATATTACAGTCACTCATTTGTGTATCTATTTACAAAACTGTAGAACATTTCAGCAAAACAAGTTTTCCAAAGTGAACTTCAGTTGATAAAATTGCAAAAGCTAAGTTCATGTTATTGTTTAAAAGTTTTACGTTGCACTATTGACATTGTATTTGGTAAAGATAACCTCAGCTACAACTTTACAAATCAAGATAGATTAAAGAACTTAGTATTAATCAATCAACCATATACAATGATTGACTATCCTCGATCAACCATCATACTTCACTGATCAACTATCTATGATCAACCAACCTTTTTTACTGATCGATCATATTTTGAATTCAGAACCCTGTAACGGTCATCAGTTAATCGAGCAACCCTATTAACTGATTTGTCAACTTGATATCATCCATCAACCCAACTTGCCTGATCAATCAAACTTGCAAAATCTTCATGATTTCTTGCCATATTTATTTCCAACAATCATATTTTTTGAACCCTATAAAAGGATCCCATACCCACGTTGGAACACAAACCAAATCACTTCCACTCTCTACATTGAAGGAAAGAATCCTCTTCGAGTGATATTCTAGTATTCTTTCTCTTGTTCATCGATATTTTGAGGAGAATGCATTCTTAAGATGCTCTATCTAAGAATATTATCAAGCAAGTGTTTGATTACGGATAACTAGGATTTTCATGAGTCATAAGATATCCTCACGGAAAGCGAAGATAAATTATCATTGGTACAACCCACAAGAAATCCCAAGTCAATCAACAATTAACCTACAAATACAATATAGCAATACAGATAAAAAATGTGGAGTTAAAATTTACTATAACTCTACAAATATGCATATAGGTGTAAGTATGTGTAGAGTGTCGAACACAGTGAGGAAACGGTAGATTGGACAAATGAATGCATAAAATTTATTCTTTTTCTCTTGTCTATTTATTTTTCTTTTCGTGTGGATTTTTAATTATATATTTTTATGGATTGTATTTTTTATATTTTAAATTGTTTTAAATTTTATATATTATTTATTTCCTTTTTATATTTTCTGATTTTTAATTTCCTTTTCTTTTTAATATATAATAAATGAATATAAACATATATAACTATATATTCAATATAGTGTAAGTTACAAAGACATCAAAAAATAATCAAAATTACATAATCAAATATTTGGGATTTTATAATTTTTTATTATTTTTGTAATTTTCAAATATTTTTGCTAATTTTTAGGTATTTTTAAATTTAAAAATATATGAAAACATGGATTAAATAAATAGGTTGAAATAATTTTACAATTAAAAACAGTAAAAAGTATCAAAAAGTTTCCAAATGAATTTCAATATATAAAAATAATGTAAAGAAAAGTAAAATACAGAAACAAATATTTTTAGGGCTTTTGGTGATTTTTATATTATTATAAAGGATTTTGGATCTTTTTAATTTACTCTTTTTATTCTTCTATTTTTAGGAAATTTTGGTCTAGAGCTGTAAAATACAATGATATACAAAATATAATTTTTTGGAACTTTTAAAATAGGTTTTAGATTTTTTGAAATTTTTAATTCAAACACGGACAAAATGTGCACTTATTGTTTTTTAGAAAATTGGTAAAAAGTTCAAAATGCAAATATAAAAAAATAACGTGAATGTTATGCTAACATGCACAATATCCTATTTTTTGTGTATTTTTTAAAGCATAGGTAATATTTTTAATAAATGAAATACAAGCACAAAAATACATGTACTTGAAAGGGTAGAAAGGCTATTAAAAATACAGGTAGAGTGTGCAATGCAAATATCCCAAAAAGTTTCAACTGATACTTAAAATTGAAATACTAAATTGAAATTACAAAATCCGGGTTACATGCAAAAATGCCCAACTAACGTGGGACGATACATGAGGTGATGTGGAATGGACCCGAATGTAATATGAGTAAAGGATAGGGGTGCAACTACAATTTTCACCAAAAAATTTAAGCTAATTAAGTACATTACAAAACTAATTGAAAATAAACAAAAAATGCAGGAGGATGATGTGCAAAATATCCCCAATGTGTGTGCTATCGGACGGCTCTGGATAGGTCACTTGACACGCGTCACACCTTGGAAGCATGATGACGATTAAGTCACGGACGGTTGAGACTAGAACCCCGGGATGGGATCCTACAACTGAAGCTCATCTGATCCGATGGCTCCTGTGCGATCTGGGAGCAGCTCCTTATCTGACGGTTGGCGAGGCAGGTGGAAGAACTCCTGAAGAACTCGCCCAAGCGAGCTTTTATCCATTGTTGTGTGTAGCTTCGACCTCCTCATGCACCTCTGGCTCTAAATGTTCCCGTTGCTGCTCTGAAGCCCCTGGATGTCTCAAAATGTCTCAAGACCCCCAGAGGAGCTCCGGCGAGGCTCGAGCCCTGGGAGTAGGTAATATTCGTATTCCTACGTATTTGCATTTGTTTTAAGAGGATACGGTTCTTATTTTTTTAAATAGGTGAATACGAATATAGATATTCTAAATGATTTTTTTTTGCGGATACAAATCCAACTACGAATATTGAGTTAAGAAATATAAATACGAATATGAATACGAAAAATGAATCTGGGTATGAATACGAATATTCGTATTATTTTTCTAAAAAAATAAAATTAAGGTTAATATCGACAATTGAGAATAACCCACTTAAGTGTTGGCAAATAAGATGGTTGATATAAGGCTCTCTCTCCGTTTGGTATTAATAATATATGAATGCATCATTATAGGTCCATTTTAAGCTTTAATTTAGTGTCTCAATTAGGCTTCGATCTTCGAATTTTTCATACAATCAAAAGCTATGTTAAGGGTTTGACTTGAGCTCAAGAAATGCATTTTTTAGAAGTGATTTAATCAAGAAAATTGAGATTCAAACTTCAAAGTTCACATACAAAATGGGCACTTCTTTTTACCTGACCCTAGTCATTGGCCCGCCCCATCGGGTAAAATTAGAATAAAAACAAAAAATGAGAAATTATTTTAAATTAAAGTAAATTAAAGGGGCCTACTGGTAAGTATCTTTTAGCCCACTATATTTATAAACAAAACAATTTTTAATGAAATAAAATAAATATAAACAAAAATAAATTAACATATAAGCATATAGTGATGGCGTGCCACATAAACACATATATTTGTACACATGTTTATATGTGTGAGTTGTATGTGATAAGCCTAATCATATATAAGTGTATATATAATGTACGTGTATTAATATTTATACGTGATATATATATATTAAAGGATTTTTAATCAATTGTACCCTTTCGAGATATTCCAATATCAGTTATGCCCTTTTCTTTTTGGGAATATCAATTGTGCCCTTGAGTTCTTGTCTTTCTATTACTTGTGACCCTCCGTTAGTTTAACCGTCAATGAGTTGAACTTAACCATGATTTTTTCAAACTATGGTGCAGTTATGAGGGGCATAATTGTCCAAACTTCTTCATCTTCTTCCTCCATTTGTTGCATCTGGAATTGCAAATGAGAGAATTGCACCACCAATAGTTTGATGAAATTTACAACAACTAAAATATGAATATAAAGAAAGTACGGAGACAATTATTATTAGGATATCATTTTGGTTTCTCAAGCATCACCTTCAGATATATGTAAAATCACACAAGGAAAGAAGAGAGAGATGTGTGAAGATGCAAGGAGGAGGTGCAGCGACATAGGAAGGAGTTGGAGGCAGAGGGTCGGTGCGGGGGAGGAGAGGGAGGGCAGAGGTGGGAGGTGTGGGGGTGGAGGAGCTCAAGGCGAAGGGGGAGGTGCAGTGGCGGCTGAAGGATCTGAGGGCAGAGGGAGGTGGGGGCATAGAGGGAGGTGGGGGGAGCTCCGGGCGAAGGGGGAGATGTGGGGCGGTGAGAGATCTTGGGCGGCGGGAGGTCCGGGGCGACAAGAGGTGAGAGTGTGGATGGGAGATGGGGGGCGTGAGGAAGAGCTCATGGTGCAGGGAGGGTGCAGGGGGGGAGGCGGTGGAGGAAGAGGAGGAGGCAGAGGATGATGAAAGGAAGGGGGAGGGAGAGGAAGGGGACGTGGAAGGAGGAAGATGGGGTGGACTTTTCAACCTACTTTTTAAAATTTAATTCCTGATGTGTCCTCAAAATTAACGTCAATCTGCATTGAGGATGGACGGCAAGTAACTTGAGGGGCATAACTGATAGAATGACAAGAAGTCGGGGGTACAATTGATATTCTCAAAAAGGGGGAGTCATAACTGATATTGGAATATCTCGGAGGGGCACAATTGATAAAAACCCTATATTAAATGGCACATTATGTATATATGTGTAGCCACATACATAGAAGAATTTATGTGTGAAGTTAAATATGGAGTTATAGATTTTAATAAATACTGGGCTTATAAATGGCCAAGTATTGTACTACATATGTATGCGATACATTTATAATACAGTTAAATGAATATCCTTACAGAGAGCATATAAGAGCACGTTCCCACATTTTTCCACATTTTTTTAATTTTTTTTTGAAATGAAACTTGGAAGGATTTACTTCGAATAATAAGTAGAATACGTGTTTCAAATTTCTTGTAAAACATACCTTCTTAAAACTTCCATCTAGAAGGTGTCAATTTTAGCAATCCTGAGACTGTTAAAATTTGACAGTATTGATGGAAGGGGATAGAAGTCATGGATTAAATTAAATTTAGAATGATATCATAATGATATATTGTGATCTAAATTCAATTGGGTTTTCTTTCAGAAAAATAAAAAATACGTGGAAAAAAAAGTGGGAGCATGTAAGTTACATGCTGCCAGGGAATATACTCCTTTTTCCCTTTATAATATTATATGTAAATGCTATGTATGCATATATGAGTAGGATACACTGTATGTAAATAGTCTATCTATTTACATACAATGTATTTTATCCTATATAATTCAGATGTATGTATGTACAAAATATGAAGTGTATGACGTATAATTTAGAACATATGTGAGTAAGTGTATGTTTGAACGTGTTATATACATGTAATTGTGTTATAGTTAGTGTGTATTTTGAGTTTTATGTGCTTTTCAAGTATTTTAGTCTTTTTTAAGCATTCTTTATATAATATATTGAAAGCAAATGTAAGGCGAGTAAAGTGCAAATTAGGGTGAAAACTGAAAACACATCCAAATACAATAATTTCCTCTCCGTTCAATCATTTTAACATGATGAATATGTAATCCATCAAAGACAGAGCAAGCAAGAGTAGGACATAGAGTAAGTAAAAGATCACTAGAAAGATAAGCATCCTCAGCGGGGGTGAGAAGGGAGAATAACATGCATGAGAATGAAGGATCCAAGCTAGACGATATTTATTTTTTCTTGTGTTCCATGTCATTTTCAATTTCAACGACAAAAATGCCGGGATGAATATAACATCTGTTTTTGTAACGTCTCGGGCTTAAGTCTCCGGTCCGTTATCGAGGAAAATTGACCATGACAACTTGTTGGGTTCGAGACCAATTGAATCCATTGAAAACCACCCAAAATGCTTAAGTCTAAGTTGTCAAGTAGTAATCTCCATCACTTATAAACCACACCCACACTTCGTGTATTTTCGGTATGACACTATGTTTGGGGTTGGGATGTTACATCTTCCCCCACTTATATTCGCAACGTCCTTGTTGCGACATGGCACATCATTTATTTCCAGTGATAGTGACGGCTGCACGCTCTGGGTAGCCTTTTCCTCAAACCTCTTTGTAGGGCGGCTTCATCTCTCGAGTAGCCCCTTCCACTATCAGAGGGAACATGACTCTGATACCATTTGTAACGTCCCGAGCTTAAGTCCCTGGTCCGTTATCGAGAAAAACTGGCACTGACAACTTGTTGGGTTCAGACCCAATTAGACCCGTTGACAACCATACAAAATGCTTAAACTCAAGTTGTCAAGTAATAATCACCACCACTTATAAACCACACCCACACTTCGTGAATTTTAGGTATGACACTTTGGGATTGGGGGTGTTACAGTCTTTTTATCATTTTCTCTGATGTTCTTGGCCTGGCAGTGTCCATCAGAGATGGTGATGCTTCAGATCGGAAGCTACCACTTCGTTTGGGTTCTTGCGTAGATTCTCAGTGCTTGATAACGATGAAGGCTTCGGATCTACGGATGCTTCATATTTGTTAAGCGATGATGGAAGTCCCACCTTAATTGGCTACAGAATTCGTCCTTCAAACATGTATAGTCATTCGGTTAATCAAGATCGCAATCGAGATCGGGACAGAAGATAAGAATCCCTCAACTCTTCCAAACGAGATTCCTGCAAACGAAGCCCTTCTTGATCTGTATAGAATCAGATCACAAGTTATATGCAAGGCAATAAAATTTAACAGATCTAACTAATCTCAATTCCGGTTCGTCGAATTGATAAGTTCATGCGAGTTGGGGGATTAAATCTCTTCTCTGACCGGTACCGTCCTCCCGCCGCTGTCCCCTCCATCTTCCTCGTCTGTGGCCAAGGTCGGGTATGTGTCGAGCTCGAGGGCCATGGAGGCAGCGAGCCTGATGCGGCGGGAGCTCGTGGCGGAATTGATGCGACGGAGCCACTTGGCGTGCTCGCAAAGATGGAGGTAGGGGAATGGCAGAGGAGGAGGGCATGGTCGGGTAAGCAGCGGCCGTAGATGTGGCAATGGTGAGGGAGGGGGGATGGGATGCAGGGGAACGGGAGGATGCAGGCGAAGGAGAGGCGGATGGGGCTGAGACGGGAGGCGAGAAGCTTGAGGCAGAGGGCGGCGCCGACAGGGCGGAGGTGGGATGGGGGCTTGAACAGAAGGTCCCAGACGATGCCGACCGGGTTTGGGGTTCCAATTCCAATTTTGGCTTGGAAGAAAGCGCGACGAGGAGGAAAGGTTGAAACTGCAGGAGGGTTGCGCCAAGCATCACGCCGCGGAGGACCTGCGTCTCCTCCATCCTTCCTTCCTATGACGGATCCGTTGTCGCGTTCGCCCGCCATCCCTCGGTGGTTTATCGCCATGTCGCAACAGTCATGGATGGATAAGAATGACTCCTTCCCGGTGCAGAGAGGGAGAAATCGATGAGTTGTTACGGAGAACACATGGAACCCGAGCATGATTTTTGGCGCCAGTTACAGCAAGAACACTCGCACCTACGGGTCAGAAAGCGGGGACATGGCACTGAGCTCACACCGCCATATTCCCTCCATCGAGGCCATCTCGTGCCCTGATTCCTCGTAGTCGTCCGTCACCAATCCCCACTGCCCGCCGGTGAGTTGAAGTTTCGATCTTGATGGTTTCCACTGTGTGTTTCGCGTGTATGTCGACGATTGTGCTCATTCAGGGCCGATGATCGGGGTTCGCGGTGCGCATCAGGTGCTTCCTAAGGCGGCGGTGGACGGGAAGGCGCGTGGAAATGAGGGGAGTCGATTGGCGTGATCGATAAGCTTCACCTATAATCTCTGTCAGGTTAACTCGATCTCTAATGCTATATTCACGAAAATGTTCGGTCTAGTTGTTCATAATGGTCACTTCCATGCGCACAAGCCAACTAAGGAAGATATCATACACCTCTTTCACTCTGTGCCCCACCAATGAAAGCTAACACCATGCTTAACAAGAAAGGAACTAAGCTAGTTGCCCATTGTCAATATGACCCTTTTTTCTATGCCGGATGCCATATCTTATCTCGAGATGAATGAATTTTATTCAAAGATAAATGATCACATCATAATTCGTCCAATATGTCTATAGTTACAATATTTATCCTTTCTTTATAGGGATTTTTACCCGACAGTCCTTATAATCTTTGTCAATTACCTTTGCTAACCCTTACTCCACAGACCCGATGGTTAACCCCCATTCATTTGCCCGTTAAATGTAACCAGATTCCGTTTAAAATAGGTGTATATTACCCTATTTCTTTACCAAATTTACAGAAGATGCCTTCCTACCCCAACACTACCCTCTCCTTATGTTGCGTGATCTCTGACCCCTCCCCTCGTGCCTCCTGACCTCCACCCCTCCTCCTCTTGCACCGTCGGACCTCCCTGACTCCATGCACTGCTCCGGTGTCGTTTGCCCCTTCCGCCTCCACAGCAAGCTCCGCGACCTCCTCCTTTCTTCCCCCGTCGCCTCTCCCCTCCTGCTCCCCCTCCCCTCCCCACCCTCCCCTCCTCCCCCCTCCCTCCGCCGCCCCCTCCTCCCCTTCCTGCGCTCCACCCAGCTTTCCTGCACACCACTCGAAGGCCCTCCCCTCCTTAGTACGAGCCGTCCAGAGGTCGACCACCTTCCCATGTGCGTCGCTAGAAAGGTCCTCCCCCTCCTCTATACGAACCGCCTGAAAGCCCTCCCTCCTCCCCGTGCACCGTCCGAAGGTCCTCTTCCTCCTCCACACGAGCCGCTTGAAGGCCCTCCCTCCTCCCCATGCACCGCCCGAAGATCCTCCCCCTCCTCCACACAAGCCACCTGAAGGCCCTCCCTCCTCCCCGTGCATCGCCTGAAGGCTCTGCCCTCCTCCCCATGAGTCGCCCGAAGGCCCTCCCCTCCTCCCCACATGCCGGTCGAAGGCTCTCTCCTCCTCCCTGTGAGCTGTCCATCTTCCCTGCACATCACCTGAAGGCCCTCCCTTCCTCACCGCGAGCTGCCCAGAGGTTGACTCTCCTCCCCTATGTGCTACACGAAGGTCCTCCCCTCATCCCTATATGCCGTCCGAAGGCCCTCCCCTCCTCCATGTGCGTCGCCCAAACACCGAAGGCCCTTTCCTCCTCCACACATGATGCCAGAAGAATGGTGATAGAAGAAGGAACGAGGAAAAGAAGAATAAAATCCAACCGTTGGATTTCATGTGGTTTGATTAACTTGTTTTTAACCCAAGCAAGTTAACTCAAGATGTGTCAATTTAACGGCGGGGTTTGTGGGGTAAGACAGAGCAAGTTTATGAGGTCGAGGAAGGAATTAGGTTGTTTCAAAGGTCGTGGAGGTAACTGACAAAGATTATAAGGTCTGCCGGGTAAAAATCCCTTCTTTATGTATCTAACAAATCACCTATGATCGAGCTATAAACCTTGCTCACCTGTTATCAGTTCTTTTTCCTTGTCCCTTAGTATTCGATGAAATCCATTTGTTGTGTAGCGTGATCATGAAAGGTGTTGGCATAAGTGACCCTGCCTTTTCCGCCTCATACTTCTTCTGTGCCTCACTTACTGTGCATCAACTTGAACCATTCGCATGACCAACACTGCTACATCCTCGTCAGCAACTTCCATAGCTGTCGCTGGCATTTTGAGGCCCGATAATTTCCAAAGTAACTTCACTACCATTGCATAGAGCCCATGCCAAGGTCACCATGTTTGCCGTTGTCATATCATGCATGCTAGCGACATCACTACACTGTTCTTACCTTCACCATGGCCTCTCCATCATCGGAAATCAAGCTGGTCTCTTTCGCGTATGTTTCAACTATAGCCCGATGCTAACTTGCTGATATCTCATCTCCCATGGACCCAAACCTAAGAACCACCCAGGAGGATTTACAATTGTTCGTCACTGGCATACTGCAACCCCTTTTGGAGTAATGTTTGTTTGGCTACATCATATTTGAGCGTTGAAGCAGGGCATCAACATGATGAGTCATCTTCTGAAGATTCTGACTATCGTGGACTGTTACTATCAAAAGTGGTTTCATATTTAGATGCAGAATAATTACAAGTTTCACTGCAAAGGTTGTCCAAAATGGTCATGTATGCTTGCTGCCTACCCCATTGTATATTTTGAAAGCAGTGTTCAAGTTGTATGGGTGTTTATTCATTGTGTATAGATATTTCCAGGTCCCGTATTTAGTTTTTCTTGCATATTTGGACACTAACATTCTTTGGAGAAGATTAACAAATGGCCCCTGCCTTGGGTTTCACTCTTACTATGAATATTTAAATATCTTGTCATTTGTTTTACTTTTGCCGTTGCCACTGATAAATGATTTATCTATCTTTTAGGTGTGTTTCTACAATTTTGTAAAACATCTGGCTACATTCTTCAAGATGACAAAGCCTTCTCCTACTTTAAATAGGGTCAGCTACAAGGATTCTTGCTCAAATCTATGTTAAAAGATCCGACTAATTTTTACGTTGATTGTCAGCTACCTAACACAACCTCCACAAAGGGAGGATTTGAACCCTGGTCTTTTGGGTGGTAGGCACACTGCACTACCACCAGACCATTGAAGTGGGTTCTTAAAAAAACTTAAGAACAAAAATAGCTGGGCCAAACTTATTTTGCCACTTTTCACAACATCCAAGAAGACTTCATTAAAGCCGTATGCATCCACTTCATTATCCCAATCCCCCAAGTGAATTTGCCTATAATAACAATAAGCTTCTGAAGGAGCTGCTTTAAAGAAAGGGATAAAACTTGTAAAATTTAAATGTCGAATGAGATAGATGTGTAAGGGAGGGGGTTTGAATGGTGCATTATGAAAAATATAGTCTAATACAAAATTATTTCACAATAACTACAATATCCATGAAAAGATGTAAAATTAAAGATATGAACAATGATTTATACATATTTTCCCGCTTAGGGCTACTCTCATGCATAAGTTTGGCCTCTATATTACTTATCAATCAATCAATGGGTAAAGATACAGTTGACTGAAATAAGAGATAATAATCGCAGCAGCACAATCATAAAAAGTTACTTTACGTAGTTTAAGACAATCGTGAAGATTATGCAATAGAGATCTCAAAGAAGACAAGAGATGCTGGCCTTTTTATATAGCCCCAGCAACACACTCAAGTCCCATCACTAAACGATGTGGGACTAAACATATGAGAGGTGTACGTTCCTCATGAAAGTGGGCTAGATCTCATAAGAACCTCGCATGGATCTCATATTAACGACCATGATTAATGGGGGATGGATTCTGCATGGAGTCTTATTGGTGTTGTTGGATCCTTCCCTTTATTATATATTTTCTATTTCTAGCATTTTCTATTTGTAATCTTCTATGTATAGGAGCCATGTTGAGGACCATTATGCAAAATCTTTGGGATTTTAGGATTTCACATTATATAAGAAACTCTACCCCATGAATAAAATTCGTCTCATTCCATTTTGTTCCATTCCATCTTTTTTCACATAGTATCAGAGCAACTTCAGTGGTCTAGTGGTAATGCAATGTGCCTATCACTAAAAAAATCATGGTTTAAATCCCTTTTTATGGGGGTTGCATTAGATAGCCGATAACTAATGTAAAAAATGGTCAAATCTTTCAACATGGATTTGAGAAAGAATCAATGTAGCTGACCCTACTTAAAGAGGAAGAAGGCTTCGCCATTTATTTTTTATTTGGGCAATGATCCTCGACTAAAGTTTTGGGCATATATTGCCCCCGAAACCTAGCTTTCCACCATCCAACCTCTCCACATGCCATCCTCATGATAAAGAAGCCATCATACCCTACTAGAAGTGGCCACCTCCGTAACTAGCAGTGTTGTTTCCATTTATGAGTAGCCTTGTTGCAGCACTTGTAGTCCTACAACTACCGACCCTTGGTGTAGATATACCATCGCCATCACTTATAGTGCCCATGCTGCATCACCTATGTCCCTACTGTCGCCAACCCTAGGTGTACTACTACCATCAATGTCAAATCATGTCTGTGTTTTGATTCTCAACTGATGATAACCGGATTACAGATCGATGTTGAAAAACATTGTTGATCCCTACGACTAATTAAAAAGATAATCTATCAGTGGCAATGGATAATGGTTCTTGATCATATTCTTATTCAAATCAATAGATAATTGATGGATATGTCCTTCAAAAAGAGTATTGGTGCTATCCAAGGTGACATACGGGAGTGAATGAATCCCTTCTGTAACAACTCATGCAGCTGCACCTTGAGCTTACCGAGTTAAGTGGCATCTATTTGGTACGGAGAAATGGAGATCTGTTGTGTGTTAAATACCAAGGTGATCTCAAACTCAATCTTTATATTTATGAAATAAGCAATATTTTTTCTACTATGATTAAATGTGTTTGCTCCAATAATGCTTTGGAGTTTTACCCTACTTAGTTACCCCACTTCTTCAGGTCCAATGGCATTATACACCAAACGTCTTGCCCTTATAGTTCTCAGAAGAACGGTGTTGGAGAACGTAAACATCGTCATCTTCTTGATGTGGCTAGGACTCTTCTCATTCAGAGTCGTGCTCCCCACTCCTTTTGAGGAGATGTCGTTCTTATTGCCTGTTATATGGTTACCAGATGCCATCCTCGGTGGTAGGTGAAAAGATTCCTTTTTGTATTTTATTTCTCTATAAGGATATTTTCTTCCTAAAACCTCGCATCTTTGGTTAAGTGACTTTTGTTCATCATCTGACCCTTGATCGTGACAAGATCTCTCCCAAAGTTGTCAAGTTTGTCTTTATGGGACACTCTCGAACCCCAGAAATGGTATTATCACTTTGATCTGGTTAGACGGAAGTACTACATTAGTGTTGATGTCACTTTCTTTGAGTCGATCATGTACTTTACTCCTACAGGTGACAGGATGACCGCGCCCGAGTCTGGTGAGAAAGTTTACATACCCCCTTCTCTTGTTCCACATCTACCTTCTCTTATAGATCCTCCTATTTCACCACTACTTCCTCCTCTTATCAATCAGCCATGGACTTACTTTTACATTCGCAGGAAGCAGTCTATACCCCCTTCTGATGATCCCTCCCCGTTACCCAACACATCTCAGATAAACTCCGAGCACTTGATTTCTACTGATGAAACCTGTGATTTGTATATTCTGCAAGATATTTTACAGGTTGAGCAGCTAACACCGCATGTTACGGATTATTCATATGGATTAGCCTATTATTCTTCAAAAGTAGAGGTGTTTGTGTGCTACGTATCCTCTGGTTGTACATGTTTCTTTAGGGCATTAGTCTGGAAATTTCATGTGGGTCTCTCAGCTGTGACGATCCCACAGATGTATCAATAGGCTATGCAAGATTGTTAGTGACGTCTTGCTATGGAGGAGGAGATGTCTGCACTCCAGTCTTGTGGCACATGGAGCTTGGTTACTACTCCCACTGAGGCATCTATGGTTGGCTGCAAATGGGTGTCTACAGTGAAGCACCATGCAAAGGGCGGCGTTGATCCCCGCAATGCTAAGATTGTGGCTCGTTGGTTCACCCATACTTATTAGGTGGACTATTAGGACACCTTCTCTCCAGTGGCTCATCATTCTAATCTCCGGATTCTTTTCTCAGTTGTAGTAGTTTTGATAAATTTAGCTATTGGCATGCCTCTTTCTATGTAGTTGCAATGTGATAAGCATGATGCTCTTTTCATCACTAATAACCTTGCCTTCCATGAGAGGAGCAAGCACATTAAGGTTGATTGTCATTATACTCGTGACATGATTCGGAAGGGGCTTATCTAACTTCTCATGTTAGCTCAAGGGAAAGACATCAGATGTGTTCACCAAAACTCTAGTCAGAGGGTCATTCCATAGATGTTCCAAGCTAAGCATGATTGATATCTATGCTCGAACTTGAGGGGGAGGGTTGAGAGATATATTTGTCTTTTATGTAATTTTCTCTTTCTTTCATCTCTATTGTATGTATTTGGCCCTCTAGGGTGTCTCCTCTTTATATAAGAGAGCCTTATGGCCCCTATTCATAATTAATTAAGTATTCTCTTTCCACAATTAGGAATGAAGGACGTGGACATGAAACCTCACTCATGATCTAGAATTGTGGGCAACCTTACACAAGTTGATGAAGATGTCCACAGTGCAACAACTACTTCTACACAAGAAACTAGAATTATTGTACGGAGAAAGGTCTGCAAGAGGTGATTGGGGCTGCACAACGACTAAGCAACAAGGGCCTACTAAATGACAAGAGAGTGTCAGTTGGATGTTGTTGGCTTGATGATTGGAGATGGTAGAGTCATGAGGTACTTGGCGATGTAGAAGAAAGGTTGGATGTTATGGGAGGCAAGGCCGTACAATGTCTATGTGGTCCACCTGTGACGTGGGGTTAATGAGATGAAACAATGAGGATGTAAGGGTGACAAAAGATGTCGAGGACAACAAGGTACAAAATAATGATATAAGATCGCTTCTTTGGACCATGTTAAGAAAATCCATTCTACTATGAAACCCCAATCTTCTTTTATAGAAGAAAGGTATAGGAGAATTAAATGAGAGTCTAAGATATGACAAGAAAATTATAAAAAAACTACATAAATTCTATGAAACCCCAACCTCCTTTTACAGAAGAAAGGTATTGGAAATTTACATGACAGTCTAGATATAATACGAAAATTATAAAAAGGTGCATAAATAATAGTTTGTGGAGATGAAACACAGACTTATTCTTGATATAGTTTGAACTCTCATTGTTCACAATAATGTATCTATAGAGAATTGATGGAATTGATTCATAAAGGAATCTGTCTTCTTTATGTAGGAAGAGTTTATGGGAAATATATGACAATAATAGACATGACAAAAATGCAATCTAAGGTGCCGTTCGGCTAGAGGGGTGAGGGGTTTACCCCCCTTATCCCATATTTTCTCACTCCTACGTGGGCCCCACTTTTTATCTTTTTAAAAAAATAAATAAATCAATTCCCCATCATCAATTCCATCAAAAAAACAATATACTATATATCATATCATATAAAAATTATAAACTACTCCACTTCTACTCACTTTTTCAAACTTCAATACAATCACATCACAATAACTACTCACTTTTTCAAACTTCAATACAATCATATCACAATAAATCCACTTCTAACCCCACCCCCGGTTTAACCCTCTATCCAAACACCAAAACCCCAAAAATGGGTTACCTGCTACCAGTTTTAACCCACCTAAACCCACATACCAAACACACTAAAGAGTTCAAAATATTCCAATATCGCTCTTCGAGCTAGACGTATAGATCCTCCATGCTCTTCTTTAAACTATATCTCTAAATCCACCATGGATTATGGTTTTTGTAAAAACATCTGCAGTTCGACTCTGTAAGAGGAACATGAGAGAGATAACTATGTATTTGTACTATCATGTCTCTAGTGTAGTGACAATCAACCTCCACATGTTTGATCCATTGGTGGAAAGCAAGATTATAACTATGAATAATGCAATATAATTATCACAGTTTGGTTGCATGGGTAGAGACTCCTATAAGAGCATATGCCCCTATGGATCTATCAATATAGCTTTTGCAGTTGCTTGAGTCATGGCTCTATACTCATATTCTACATAAGATAAGGCTGCAATGCCTGCTTCTTATTGCACAATGTGATGAGGTTTCCTCCACTGTATAAACTAATGTTTGTCATGGATTTCTTTTCTACAGGACAACCTACATCATCTACATATGCACAAATGGTCAAACCCAGAGATGTCTTGCTAAGGAGGAGATGGCCCCTTTCTAATGGGGTCTTAAGCTATATGAGTAGGCATTATAGCAACAATCCTAGGATTACCCATGAACTAACCTACTTTGCTACCTACACGAGCAATGTCCAAGCGATTCACATTGATATGTAGCAGCTTCGTGATAAACCCCTTTATGTTATATAGCATTGACATCCTCTGAGATGTCATCATGGCGAGAAATGTTGGGAACCATAGGTACACATGATGAATGTGATCGCAGCATCCATGTCTTTTATCAGAGATATTTGACATATTTTCATAGAATTATAATAAGAGCACGCGTGATTTCTTGCAAAATCTATGCCAAGAAAGTAACAAAGATAACCAAGGTCCTTGTGAATGAAGTGTTTCTAAGAAAGGCCTTGATCATGAATATATCATAAAGATCATCTCTTATAACAATGATATCTTCCACGTAAACAATTTCACGACACAACCATTGACATTCTTCTGGAAAAAAATATGATCCAAAGTAAATTGAACAAAACCCTTTCACTCTATCATCTCAAAAAACTTCTTAAACCAAGCCCATGGAAGCTGCCTCTGGCCATATATGTCTCATATAACCAAGAAATCTCTTGTCACTTCTCATGAACAATGATCTCAAGTGGCTATTGTATGTAAACCTTCTCATGTATGTCACTATGCAAGAAGAGATTCTATACATCAAGCTGAAGCATGAGTCAATCTTTGAAAGCAAGGAGAATCTGAAGTGGAGCAAGTCTAGCTATAATATAATGTCTCATAATAATTGATACTACATGTAATGTGCAACCTTTTACTACCGATCGAGCTTTGTACAGCTCCATGCTACCATCAGAAAGATGCTTGATCGTGAAGATCCATTGGCATGGTGAAACAAACATTCCATGTGCCCGGGACTGCTATGCAGATGTCTTCCCCGTAGCTTATGCCATTTGTCATCTAGAAAGGGCTTCTAACAGGTGTTGGTAATAATCTTGGCTAACAGATGAGGAACAAATTACCGGAAGGAAGGAGTTAGTTTCTACATGGAGATATATCCTACAATTAGGTGCGTTGTACAAGCTTGCTTGGCATTCCTCAAGGAAATTGGTCCATCATTATTAGCCATTGTGGTCTTATGTGCTGCCATATTTGTATTGTTGCATATGTATTGCCACATACAAGAACAACTGCAATTTCATCAAAGGAAACATTGTGATCATATCATACCTCTAAGTGTGGTGGATGGTGGCACATGATCATGAGTGGGGGTGTGGTGTTCTCCACAGAATAGGGATAGCAGTCATAGACAATGTCATAACACATATTAGGGGTTAAGCTTTGTAGGTGTATGAGGTTTGTGTGGATAGGCATCACCTTCAGTGATAGAAAAATTTAACTTGTCCCAGTAGGATACACATATGGAACAAACTAAAAAAGTGCAATTGCATTAACATGATAGTGTCTATTAAGAGGATCATAACATCCACATCCCCTGTCAGTGTATGAGTATCCCAAGAAAAACACATTTGATAGCCAGTGGAGAAAGCTTGTCAGTGTTGTCACGGCCATGACACAAAATATAAATAAAAGCAACACATCCAAACAGTTTTGGGGAGAAAAAATAGATCCTTCTGGGTAGCAGGCAATGAGAAAATAACAATACAAGCGGTGAGGAGCACGGATATAATTCAATAAAGTTCTGGACACATTAAGAATATGGCATTCTCTCTGCAACCCCTGTCTGTTCAAAGATGTATGCCCATGAAGTCTGGTGAACAATCTCAAGTCCATGAAGAAAGTTTGATGCTGACCAGTAGAAAACTCAAGGGTGCTATCAGATCTAAATTTGAGTTTGTGACCATTTCTTAAATTTGTATAGAGTAACATAGGTCAAAGTCCCTCTATTGGACTTGGTTCATCTGTCACATGAACCTTGTAAAATTGTAGTTGCATGCTTGCTCCTCTATTCTCCAGTGACTGGATTGGAACATATTACTTATCTCTAGAGCATATTCAGGGTCAAATGAACTCACATTAATCATATAAACTAATGTGTTATGGCGTGGGCCAATTGTTGAACATAGAATTTCTTGCATGAAAGCTTGGTCCCTTTGTTGTGACTGGTCCTCTAAATTGTTCCTAATACTAATAGTGGTTCACTCTTCAGAAAAAATACACATTAATGGTGGTTTTATACTTCCTATGTTCCTTTCCTCCTACTTGCTGGCAGGAGTGACCCACACTCTAGCAATAATATGGCTGTGGGTAGATTGTTCGCATTTATTCCATTGATTGATGGTAGTTGTGTTGGAGATGAATCATTACTTGTGCTAAGTGAATTTTTACATGCCCTCATATACACACAACCCACAAATAAAACATAAGTAGAAATTTAAATGCATTAGTTGATGCATAAATATCACAAAAAAATCTAGCATAATTTGTACGATTATTATTGATCTTAAAGTGAGTTGGACTATTTTCTATGTATGCAGGGTGATAGCCTTCGATGTTATCTATCTAATATAATGCATATCTGATTGTCATTTTCGGGAAATTATTGATTCAGTAGCATTTTGGTCTATGCAGACCAAACAGCAACTACGATAGTTTGAGCCCGAAGTATGGGATATTGCAAATCTGGAATTGCATGGAGCTCATATGCCCACGTAAGTACACAAAATAAGGTAATAATAAGACCAATACACTATATGAACCATTTTTAGATACCAGGCTCTGTCAAAGTAAATTAACTAAAAGTTCCTTACTATTAAAACACCATCCGGAATCCCACCTCTCCATCTTGACAGTCTGTGTGAAGTTGATGGCATGTGGACTAAGTCATACATTTGAGATGTTAGACATCATTTCATGTATGCCGTCAGGTGTGTTACATCATGCCATTTTTTATCCATAGTTCTTCAATATTTGAAGGTGTACTTTACATATGTTCCTGTCAGTACGAGCTATGCACTGAGTTTTTCGATGAACAATGGTGGTGAAGGATTGATAAAGGGTGTACTGCAAGGATTGAGGAGATGATGTGGTCAGAGAAATATAAGAATTACAATCTGTATACCAGAGTTCGCAGGTGGTGGTTGAGGCAAAGAGGGTAGGGATGGAGGTAGAGGAGGCGGCAGTTGCAAACAATTTAGTAGAGTTAAAAGGGGAGCACCATGGCAGGTGGTAATGGTGGTTCTATTGTTCTGGGTAACGTTTTACGTCAAATGGATGGCGGTTATTCTTTTTTTGCCGGTGATGGGGTGGCTTCGTTGTGGATTGTGGTGGTGGTTCGTCCAACCACTGTAGCAATATCGGTAGGTGATTATATATTTAAAATGGCAAATTTATGGTAGGCTTCGACAATGTGGAAGGTCTCCATCTATGGTCAATGGTAGGTTCATCAAGGCAGGTTAGTTGGTTGATTGCAGGTTATGCACTACTGAAAAGGTAGAATGAGGATAGGACTTTGTAAGGTAGAAACTTTGAAACTCAAATTTGGATGAAAAATAGGAGGTTTAATAAATATTATGCTCATTGCTGCCTTCTCTGTTAGCAGTCATATAGATTTACCCGAGACCAGAGATTAAGATGTTGCTCCACGATCTTTTCTTTATGTTATTGATTAATAACATTTGTTTGATATGAATATTTAGGAACTGAGGCTGTATTATATGGATTGGTTGGACTCAAGTGAAAATTTTAAACATCTGCACCTAGGAGGGAAATTTTCAAGAAGTCATGGTGCCTGCAAATGAAGTCGAATGCATAACCTACCACATATAAGAATAACCTTTCTCATATGGAAATCAAATTTGTTGCGACCCCATTCCTGTGGGGAAAAGTTTTGTTACGAGTATATATCCTGACAAGAGAAGCAGATATCTTCCTCGTAATTTAAAGGATAACTTAGAGAAGTTTATTCTGGAATATACCTGTCAGACTTATGATCTTGTCTTCGAGTGAGACTATGGAATAAATCTCCTCATTGTATTATTTCTCTTCTCCACAATTTATTTGCATAGTAATTGGTCGCTATCGGTACTCAGATCTTCAAGAATATCTCCGTTGTCAGATCCACTTTATTCAGGAATATCTCCCGCAGTCCATGCAGATTGTAAATTAACTAAAGATTCCATGTGTAAAAGGAGAAAAACGGATGGAGAGCAATACTTCCTATATTTTTTAGAAACTAATTGTATTATGTTAGCTCAGCCATGGCCAGTCTCAAGCCTGGGTAATTGAGGAGGGTTGTGTTAGGTAGTCGGATAACCAACGTAAAATAGTCAGAGCTAATTTTCTAAATAATATATATATTTTTTAAATACTATTTAGGAAGTTGCCTCATGACAGTCGCATCTTTTCAACATGGATTTAAGCAAACATATAGATTTCGTTGGGGCGGTCTCTACTTACGATGCATTGCATCACCCAAATGCAATGAAAAATTGGCAAGGGCCGCTATATCGCAGCCTGGATGTAGTTCAAAATTTGCAAGGGTTCTTGCATGAGGAACACGTATAAGCTAGTTCCGCTGCATCACTGCTCGGATGCAGTCTAAATTTTGCAAGGGTTCTCGTATAATTGGATGCATGCGAGTAAAAAAGTTAGTCCAAAGATATTACAAAGGAAGTTGCGGATTGGTAGTTGGAATATTGGCACTTTAACTGGAAAATTGATGGAGATAGTGGATACGATGGAAAGAAGGAAGATTCATATACTATGTCTTTAAGAGACTAAATGGGTTGGAGAGAAAGCAAGGAAGATCTAGAAGATAGGCTTTAAACTTTGGTATTCCGGTAATGATAAGGGCAGAAACGATGTTAGAGTGAGAAGAGGGAAAAGTCATTCTGGATTTTGTAACAGCATATGATCTTTCATAGCAAACACTCTCTTCAAGAAGAGGGAGGAGCATTTAATTACTTATAAGAATAGCCCAACTAGGACACAGATACATTACTTTGCGTTGAGGAGAAGAGATCGGTTGTTCTGTAAAGACTGCAAAGTAATCCCAGAAGAGAGTTTGACAACCCAACATCACTTGTTAGTCTTGGATATGCAAATAAAAGGGCTGGTAAAGAAAAGGAGAATTCGTAAAATCACTAGAACTAGATGGTAGAATCTTCCACTGAAGCAATCAAGGGAGAAGGTTTTAGAAGACTTATCTTGGGATTGTAGCGGAAGTGCAAACGAGATGTGTGAGGCAGTAGCATCTTGTATTCGAAAGGTAGCCAAATAGATACTAGGCGAGTCAAAGGGAGGAGCTCCAAATCAAAAGGAGGCTTGGTGGTGGAGTGAAGGGGTGCAAGAGAAGGTAAAAATTAAAAGAGGATGCTTTAAAGCTATGTCTAAGAATAGAACAAAAGAAACTGTCACAAACTACAAAATAACGAAGAAGAAGAAAAGAAGGCTGTAAGCAAAACTAAGTCAAAAGCTTATGATATTTTCTACAAAAATCTTGACTCTAAGGAGGAACAGAATGATATATTCAAGTTGGCCAAAGCATGAGAAAGAAAGACCAAAGACCTTTCTCAAGTGAGATGCATTAAGGACGAGGAAGGTCGCATGCTTGTTACTCAGAAGGATATAGAGACTAGATGGGAGCAATACTTTCATAAACTTTTCATTGGAGAAGGAAATAGAAAGATCACTTTGGGAGATCTATCTAGTAGTGAAAGTTACTTGAATCGTGCATGCTATAGACGAATATAAAGAAAGGAAGTAGAGAAGGCTTTGAAGGTTATGAGACCTGGAAAATGTGTAGGACCAGATGACATCCCTGTAGAAGTATGGAGAGTTTTAGGTGAGTGTGGTTTGACTTGGCTTACGAATCTATTCAATGTTATTTGACGAAGCAAGAAAATGCCTGAAGATTGGAGGAGTATCGTGGTGCCTCTTTATAAGAATAAAGGTGACATTCACAATTGTTTGAATTACTGAGGTATCAAGCTGATGAGTCACACTATGGAAATTTGGGACGTGTGATCGAAAGAAGGTTGAGGCAAGTTTCCAAAGTAAAAGAAAGTCAATTCGGATTCATGCCAGGTCGCTCAACTATTGAAGCCATCCATTTGCTGAGAACAATGGAGATTTATAGAGCTAAAAGGAAGAACCTCCATATGATCTTTATTGATTTGGAGATGGTTTATGATTCTGTCCCATGAGAGATATTGTGGAGAGTTTTGGAGAAGAGACAAGTACCTGTCCTATACATTAACCTCATAAAAGATAATGTATGATAGGGCTTTATCTTGTGTAAGGACCCCATTTAGGAAGATGGATTATTTTGACATCAACTTTGATTTATATCAAGGTTCAGCTTTGAGTCCATTTCTTTTTACTTTGATTATGGACGACTCGACAAGTCACATTCAGGATGAGTTACCTTGGTTTATGTTATTTGTTGATGATATTGTGTTAATTGACGAGACTAGAGATGGATTAAATGAGAAGCTTGAGATCTGGAGATATGCATTTGAGACTAAAGGATTTCGTATAAGTATGGCTAAGACAAAATATATGGAGTCCACCTCTGATGGAAGCAATGGTGAAGGAATCGAGGTGAAGATTGGTGACGATAACATTCGGAATAAATATTCTTTTAGATATCTGGGATCTATTTTGCAACATGATGAGGAAATTGATGGAGATGTTGGTAATAGAATAAATGTTGTTGTTCTCTGTGATAAGAAAATTCCTTTAAAAAATAAAGGAAATTTTTACAAAGCAGCTGTGAGACCGGTTATGCTCTATGGATTTGAATGTTGGCCTGTGAACCATAGACATGTGTAGAGAATGGTTGTAGCAGAAATGAAAATGCTAAGGTAGATGTGTGGACACACATGTAAAGATCGGATTCGGAATGATGCAATCAGAAAGAAAGTTGGTGTAGCTCCGATCGAGAATAAGATGTGAGAAAACTGCTTAAGATGGTTTGGTCATTTGCAAAGAAGGTCAGTTGATGTACCAGTTAGGAGATGCGAGTGTTGGGATGTTGAGCCGGCTAAGAGAGGGCGAGGACGGTCCAAGAAGTGGTGGAAAGAAACTATACGAAGGGATCTTAGTTTTTTGGATATAAGCTCGAGATTGATCCAAGATAGATCTGAATGGAGGCGAAGAATCCATGTAACCGACCCTACTTAATTGTGACAAAAGACTTTGTTGTTGTTGTTGTTGTGTTGTAATTGTATTATGTTAATAAATAATAAGACAGGCAGGCAGTAATAGAGAATAGCCAATTAAGTACAACGGAGTATAAACAATCCTGGAAAGGTTTCCAGATAGAGAATGGTAGAGAATGTGACCATTTGCATCATTTCACACGGTGCACAAGTCTTTCAAGTTTCGCTCCATTTCGATACTCCCTACCGGTTGAAGTGATTGAACTATAGGATAAGTCGAGGCTGCTGAAATGCATGAACAATCATATAAGCTTGAAATGAAAATGTATGCTTTACCTTATGTCATATGTTGCCCCTCTGCAGACTTCCAAAGTCGAAGTAGAACCTCCATCTATCAATTCACTTGGTCGGATGCGATCAATTGCCTTTTCAGGTATGATCTTATCAATTTGTTTTTTTCCTAAAAACACCGTCACTGCTCATTTTTGGGTATTTTGTTTGAAATTCACTAAACTCGTCAGCATTCTTCCAGTATTTGAGGTCGCATTCCCATCGGAATCATTGTCGGACCTCTGATTAATGAACAATTGTCCTGTTTTTCATATCAAAAAGGAGAGCTCACTTGCGAATTAGGCAATGCATCTTCAGATCGAAAGGACATTA